>JAPMOR010059981.1:0-15282 GCA_026543865.1 Argiope aurantia
GAAATTATTTCAGAGCCTTAGAATATGCTCGAAAATTTTCTGAATTGTTGAGAATTTATAACAACATTATTAATTGATATAAATTTATGCCCATTATTCCGCCGAAGTATCGAGCATTAAAACCGTACTATTTTAATTATTTTATATATGTTTTTTATAACTGTGGATACGAATTTTATAATGAAATTTGTAACTGCTATAAAATTATAAAAATGCTATTATGATTTATTCTGAAGCTAATTCAACATAGGAAAATAAGTCGAGTTTGCTTACCTTGATCTTTAACAATGGGAAAGAATACCAGTATTAGATACTAGTACAAACAATATAAACTGTTCGAATTTCCCTATTAACAAAGAAATATATTGCTGTAAAATAAACTGAAAAAATATTTTTAAAATCATTAAAATCGAAAAAAATGTAGTAAAAAATTATGTGTATTCTTACTAAAACCAAAATTAGGTTTATTTCTTTAATTTTCTGAAATTCAAATTGAATTTCAAAAAAAAAATCACACATTTGTGAGTGCAAATTTTCATCCGCCTTAGCATATATACGCTAATTTTGATAATTCGGAAACAAATGGTTCTAATCTCTATATTAACTGGACACACACACACTTTCATCTTTAGTATTAGTAAAGATAAGTCATAACAATATATAAATCAACATACATTAATTGTTCATTGTTAATATTTTAATAGCAGTAAATGGTTTTTAATTCAACTAATTAACAAAATTAGAAGTTTTTAAATATTCAGATTATTCAAAAATTTGATTTCCACATTTCAACATTCTCTTTCATCATATATGAGATGTTTTTTTTTTCTAAATTAATATATTTATGAAAAACAAGCTATGAATAATAGCAGTTATTTATACACAGTGACTGATTAAAGAAAAAAAATCGTACACTCTAATACTTTACGAACCACCTTTGCCATGAATAACAGCAGCATTCTTGTTGCCATCGGCTCTTATCTATGTATGCAATGTCTGCAGTCATATTTTGAACTCAGATTAGCATCAATTTGTCGTCTATTTTTTTAAAGAACGAGTAAACATTCATATCGCTATTTTATGATCTATACAAATCAGCTCGCAGATTCTAGAGGGGATTGGGGTCAGGAAATTGCAGAACCACAAACCGTAGGGTTCAGAACTCCACAATGGGACTAGTCGTAGGATTATTGACAATTAATATTGCTAGCAGGAAAGAAGCTATCTTTCGAAAAAAATGGGATTATTTCTTAATAATATCACTTACTCTTGCGGCATCATTTTATTGCTGTATAATATTACTGTTTTTATTGAGCCCTGTTCAGCTCCAAAAACAAGCTCAGATCATAGAATTTTCTCTAGAGTATTGTACACTAGATATGGTGCGCAGAGGATGCAATGATTCATCTGTTTCAGAGTGAGTAAATCTAGTCTTATGTGATCACGTGATCTCTTCCAATTGCTCAAGTATCTTCCTTGGAAAATTGCATCTCTTTTTCGATTAATAATGGTAATTAAGGAATTCCTTATTGCACCATAATCCTTTAATTCTATTCATTTGAGTTTTCTCTCACAGTACGAATGAAAGTATAATTCCCTTATTAAAATTGCTTATAAATTACAAGATTGCTTTTGGATGTATAGATTTTATTAATAGTTTTGATGATTTTCGATCATGATTGCGCTCACACATCTCTTACGCTCACACAATTTCTGTGAAGATATTGTTTCATTCACAGCTTTCCAAGATTTAATATGCTTGGTATAATGAAAAACAACGGCAGTCAATTGAAGTTATCTGCTTGCAAAATTCTCGCCCTTTATTCAAGGCAAAAATGTGCCTTTTTTTTAACTCTGGCATAATCTTTCTGTGACATCGTATAATCTTGTCTTCCATTATTCTTTGGGGCCGCATTGGCCGGGTGGTAAGGTCTTGGCTCGTGAGCCATAGGGTTTCAGGTCGGAGCCCCTATTCCACCGAAGAACCGTCGTGTAAGGGGGTCTGTTGCACGCTAAATCCGTCAGGGTCAAACGTCCACCCGCTGGTGTGGTGTGGAGAGGTGGTGTCAGCTCAGGTGTCGTCCTCGCATCTGACAGCGGTACAAAGTTATAAGGTCCTTCAACAAATGTCCCGTTGTAAAGTAATTCTAAGACTGTTAATATAACCAAACTAAACTAAACATCCATTATTCTTTGATATGGTGCTTTAAAAGTGGAGTCTCCATTATTTAAAGCGAATAATGAACGCCAACATATGCAAATTTATCCATGCACAGTTTACCTTGTGATATTTTAGAATGTGCATGTTCGAAACCCTTTCATGCTTTTTTTTTCCTGTAGTAAGCAATTAAAAGTCCACTCGGAATTTAGTTTCAAGTGAATTACATATCTCATCTAGCTTTATATTTCAGGGGAGATGATCATAGCAGAAGCGAGTTCTTTAATATGTTTATGAATTACATTGTTCAAGACATATCAGCAGTTCATTCAAAATAGCAATTATACTGTCCAAAACCTATAACATAATATGTTCTAAACTATTTAACGCCCCTGTAAATGTTAATGCTAGTGTAATGAATGGTACTGGAAAAATCCGGAAAGACACTGTATGCTTTTTAATCACTTGGGAAACTACAGTTATACATTCCATCCTTTTATCTTAAATGCCTTGAACCCATAAAGGTAATTGTTATAACCGAACGGAGCAGAAAATCGGTACAATTTCTGAAAAAAAGGAAAGACTGCTATAATGAAAATCTTATGCTTGTTAGCATTGTTTTAATATAACTTTTAATATATGTACTGGAATAATGAAAAGTGGAAAGGACTGTTGGTCATTATTTTTCTTTTCTGATCCTTATTAAGAATATTGTGTTCCTTTATTTATACTTATTTTGTCTTCGTTTCGGAACTCATTATAACATTTATACGAAGGGAAGTTATCATAAGTCTTTGCCATATCATGTGTTAATGTGAGGTAGATTAATAGATTTCTTGACAAAAACATATGAAACGTAGAATTTTCTGAAAAGTTATTTATTCTTAATTAAAACTTTATTAACTATATTATAACTAAGTTAAAATTGACAAATGAACAACAACAAATTGATACGATTTCATTAATAAACACTAATATTGAGATAAGAATGTTTTGGTGAATTAAATTGAGAAGATAAACCGTAATCCTAATCCATCTGTTACTAAAAAAGTTTTAGCCGAATGGTGCAGAAAATTGTTACAGTTTGCGAGGAGATAAAATGTCGTAATTTCTAGTGTTTATTTTTTTCCCTTTCTTTTTTTCCTTTATATGTTTTGATATGTATTTGCCCTAGTGTTATTAAGAAATAAAAATATAAACTATATTTTTTGTTCCAAAAAATCTTATCTATTTTTGTTATTTATATTTATTCTTTACAGCTTTCAAAATATATTCTCCAAAATTCATTTGTGAAATGTGATTAAAAAACTGTTATTGTAATAATATAGTTAAAACAGTTGGCGTATTTTTCACAAGATCTTCTTGGTTTTCATATTTCCCTCAAATGCCTAGATAATGTTGCATATGAATTTATTGGGATAAAACAATCCTCAAATTGAGTAGGTGCACAAATCTAAAGAGTGGAAAATAGTTCAAGATTATGAAGATGTTCTCATTTATGAAAGGTTATTAATCTTATTTAGAAATATAATAAAACCTAATTTTCATTCAAACTGTGCCTTCGAAAACATCATACGTCCAGTGAAGAAAAGTGTAAAGACAATAACGATTAAAATATTTTAGCCTCTATTATGAAATATCGTAGCATCAAAATTCTCAAAACATTTGAACGTTTTTTTTCTTTTTTGTTCATTTTTTCGTGGTAATGATATGAAACATGAATTATATTTTTCATATGGTCCATTTCCATTTTCCATTTGGTCCATTTTGAGGAAATCATTACTTAAAGTGTTAATCGAATACAAAAAACTTGTAGAATGCATTATGGATATGATACTCTTATCTTATGAATTTATATTAAGGATGTCCCAAAATATTTTAAAACTTTAACTGCAGATCACGCATTCAGAAACATGTCATTTTTGTGAAAGATCATAAGATGGATAACATAAATGAGAAAATTGTGCAAGGGACTATTTTAAGTGACTTTATTATGACAAAAAGATATATCAGATAGGGCGTATAAAACACGTTTAGTGGGAGATACATTCAGTATAGATCTAGCATGAAAATATAAGAAATGTCAGTCGCTTTCGAAGGTATGTCTTTTGAGCACTTACTTTAAATGCTCCAAAATGTGTTAATATTGCTAAGATTTACTAACATCATAACTGACGTGCTGTTCATGATTTGCAATATTCTTAAATACATCATTAATATTAATGAATTCTTGAATTTTTTTTACCTTTCTGCACATGCAATAGAATTGTTTTGAAATTCATTTTTTTCGATGTTTCTGTTAATAAAAACCGATTAAACAGAAAATTATTTGCTTTCAAAGACTTTAGCTATGAAATAATAGAAAGTAAATATCAGCATATGCATATGAAAAGAAATATATAAAAATAATTTAAACAATGGTGATTTTTAAGGAAGTGTTTTTACAAAAAGAGATGACTTCTCTTCACAAATTGATCTGAAATCGACATGGCAAATGCAAGGCTCTTGAACGTGTCTAACTTACTAATGACATTTCTGATTGCCATAAAATCAACGCCATTGGAGTGGCAAGCCGAAACGTGTAATAATCCCAGTAATTTCGTCGTCGTCTTTCGTGAAGAAATTTAAAGTCAATGCGTCAATTTTTAATCAGTTTTTTTTTGACACGATATTTTCCATCAGAGAATGCGTAGTGCCATACCAAAAGAAACTTCTAAAATTTAATATAATCCCCATGGCCATGTAGTTATACTAGAATGGTTACTAGTCCTTTCTTTCTTAACTTATAGCAGAACATAAGCATATTTCGAACAAAATAATTCTCAAATTCAACGTAATTAATTTCATTTCATTCAAAATTAAAGCAATTTTTTTTATTAAAAATATTTTTGATAAACAATTATTTATTGATTTCGCAAGAATTTATTCTATTATGTGGAATCTGTTTCTAAATATTTACTAAAATATTTTGCAAGTATTAGAAAAGCATTATTCAATGACGGATGATGTAATATGATCAGAATTTATACTGTTACTCGAATGTGGGTGTAGGTATTTTTATATTCTTTCTTCAAAGTTAATCTCTAATAATAATAATAAAAGTATGAGTCTTGGCGTTCTATCCTGCTACCATTCACTAGAGCTACTAAATTTGGCAGATATATTTTGGAGGGTGTGAATGTGAAGTTCAGAGCGATTACTTTGAAATTCGGAATAGAATTTTAAATTAAAAAATAAACAAGATTTATATATTTTTTTCTCGACCACATTAAAACAAATTCCACACAAAAATTAATTTTACACTATTTTAAAGTACAAAAAAATTAACTTTTCAATGAATGATAATTTAGTTTCAAAATTCTTTAGTCGAGATTTAATTAACTTTTAAATATCTTTTTAAGTGTATTTCACAATATTTTTGTTGTTGAGAATAAAGCCGAAATCGTTTAAGTCGTCTCATCAAATATTTGATTGAATGATTTTCTTTCATTGCTGTATAATAAAGGATTTTTTTAAATATATTTTCAGTTTAAAGGAGTAACTAGTCTCTATTAGACGAATTCATTATACAACGAATGTAACATGTACAGTATTATTAAAAGAACACTGCTATATTGTTTGAAAATTTGATGAAATCATGGATATGAAGTTTTATCTAAGAGATTTACTGAAATTAAATGTTACCATTATTTAAATTAAATATAGCATCTCCTAGTCGCCATAAGCAACTAATACGATAGAATCAAATTGACTTCTGGAACCGAAAGTCTGCAAACTGCTTTAATAATCGATATTAAGAAAAGTTATTATAGACGACCCATCATTATTATTACTGGCGCCTTGGAATTGGGATTTGTCTAAGAATATTTACATGTGAGTAGATTTCAGAAAGGATTGTGAAAATTTCATCTATTTTGATCAACAACTGAAAATCCGAATTCCTTATATGTAATTCCATTCTACTCTTGCCATAAATTTCTATCAAAGTAGGGAAAAAAGCTAAATATAAGAAGTTTGATAAAACATTAGAAATTTAGGGAATTTAACTGTTTTGAAAACTTTCAAATACATATATTAAGCTAGTTGTGGCAAACTTTTTTTAAGTTTCATTATTTTGATTCTGGAATACACATAAGTTATTTCTCTAATCAATTCGTATATGCATATATATAATATTTAAATTCTTACAAAGAATTCACAGAACTATGCTTTAATTAAAATCTGTAAATGTTGCTATTTCATCATTTGTGGCACTTGGAGAATCGGAAAACGGCTCATTAATCATCTTTTCCCTCAATATGATTAATCGAGTGTTCGATGAATATCGTATTCTTTAGTTTGATCCTTTAAAAGATTTGAACAAAGACCAGTTTCACAATGCTTGCATGATAATAAATCATGCAAACATTCACTCAACAGAAATTCTAAGACTGAAAATTGAGATTAATAAATAATTTGCACAAATGAAGTACATCGCAATTTTCATGCATAATGTATTTAAGCAAATAATAAAATTAGATGAATATAAAAACAAATTTTATAATAACAGAAATAGTTTTATTTATAAACTGAACGGAAATAATGAAAAGTAAAAGCAGTTTTAAGCTTAAAATTAATATCCTTTTCTTGTTAAAAAGACAACCAAAATCTTAAAATAATTAACTACCCTTCATCTAAATCTCCTAAACAAGCAAAATGATGAATTTCAAGCTGTTTTGAATAAAGAAACTAACGTGCTTTAAAATGCAAGAGGATAATAAATTAAATATGATATACCGTTTTAATTAAATTGGACAAAGAAAGGAAAAGGCTTAAAAGTTCAATTTTTTGGAGAAGAACATTCAAATTAAAAAAATAATGCAGAAAAATGTTTTAACCAAAATTTAGAAAGAAGTTGTGTAGAAAAGTTGTATTTATTATTATTATTAGTTGCAGCATAGCAAGAAATATTTCTGTTTGAAATGCTTTTGCTTTTTTTAAGGAATTTAATTTGCAATTACAAATTTTAAATTAAATTCAGCAATTAAGGCTTAGGTATTTTTAGAAAAAGTCCGAATTCAAAGAATGTTTCTCGAAATTAGGATATGTCTAACTCTAGTCACGCAATTAAGCTTTTGTTTTTATATCTAAATATTATATATTACTTTAATCAACGAATCTTTTTATTTTATTTATTTAGTATGATAATGTAATTTTTTCCTTTTATTGATATACTCATATTTTTATCATTCTAATTTTAATGTGTATTACATACAGCCATACTCAAAAAAAATCAGATAAAGGAAAACTAAATTTGTTTAGTTTTTGAAATTTTTACTTTGCCGGCGTCTTGGTCTAGGGATAACGTGTCTTCCCCGTGATCCCGGGTTCGAGTCTTGGTTCGGATATGCTTGTTCCTTACCCTGTGTTCTATCTGCGAGGTATGTGAAAGAACCCACCCCTATAAAAAGAGGCTGTACAAGCGAGTGTGTGAGTGTCATCTTCATATGAACTAGAAGTCAGACTTCTGCCCTCGGTAGCTCAGGGGCCTTTACCCTCAGAAACTACTGCATAAATTAGGTTTAAATCACTGACTTCGTCAGAGATCTAGTCTATGAGAAGTGCATAAGCAGCAACAACAATTTAACTTTTGAATAGCATATTATATCGGGTTTTATCCGTTCATCATTTTTGTTGCATGATTAAAACAATTCTATATTAAGTGAAACTGTGATAATTTGTCTGGTAAAAAAATACAAACTACTGAAAATTGGGATGGATTTCTGAAGACACATAATCGATAAACAAACTTAATTTTATTTTAATTGTTTTCGAAATACAGTATGTGCCGAAATATACATTACAGAAATGAAAAGATGAACAAAATTACATTATTGCCATCTGTGAGTTTGTTTGTCTTCAAAAGAAATTAACATACATACATAGACACTATTATCACATTGATGTACCACTGTATACGCAATGTAAGTGTTCAAAGTGTACACTTCCTCTTTGTAGACAGTGTTCATATCGTTCACGCAGATTCTCAAATATATCCTGAAAAAAAGGTTGCTGCATGCACGAGTCTGCAGAAGAGATGATTTTCTCACGTAATGCAGGCACAGTTCTTGATGGATCTTACGTTAAATTCCCCACAAATAGGCATCAGGTGGTGTAAGATCGGAGGAACGGGACAGGTATGGGAAGTCAGTGCCACGTGAAATGATTCGTCCTTGAAAGTTTTCCTGCAGCATGGCTAGAGATTTTCGAGCGGCATGGCTGGTCGTCTCGTCCTGTTGATACCACTGTCTATTCATCTGAATGTTCCTTGCACGACCGAATCGTCACAAATCCTGAAGAAATGGCTCGATCACTTATTAAACTTCTCTTGGAATTGTTCTGCCACCTTTTCAAACACGGTCCACTTTCACGGCTGCCTCTGTATGAGCGGAAATAATGCTCAACTATAAATACTTTTCCTCCACCGAGAGACCCATTTCCAACAACTACACAACTTGCTTTTCACTACTGCGAACACGTGTAGCTGGAGCTATGCCTGGTTGACAAACGTAAGCACGTGTTCGAGATGCGCGAGGTTTCAGTACTGTATATTTTGGCGTCTACTGTACTTGTATCAAATATCTGTTCTACTTATAATCGTTAAATTATATCATCATTATTAAATAGTTCCTTATGGTTTTCTTTCACAGACTTGATTTCTAAATTTCTACTTCTGTTTGCTATTTAAAGCAAAAGATATAACGTTTATTTTGCATAACTTTCTTACGGTTGGGGCAGTGCCACAAGTTTCTGAACATTTATAGAATTTGATTACGAATATATTTTTAACCATTGTACTTTTTCTAGTGAAAGTAGCATTAATGATTGTATAATATATAACTCCAGCTGAACTTTCAGCACGCTTCCAAACTTCCGCATCATATCTTCATTTCCTAGCATTTTTTTATTATGCTTTATATTGTTGGAGATTTTACATAATTCAAAGCATAAAATTTTGTTTTTTAAAATTGTTTTATTTTTTTTAATTATTTCTTCTACATGCAATTTTAGAAAGCAGCACGCAGCTGTGTCTATACTCCAGTCAATGATTTATATACCAGTATCAAATTTTAAAATCATATTGGAGAAAATTGTGTTCTGTACTTATTTTGGTATACAGCTCTTACATATATTTTACGGCGGGTAATTCCCCCCAATATTTGTCGTATATACTTCGATTTATGAAAAGTTAAAATTTAGTCTACATTATATAAAATCATTTGTCAATCTATAAGTGTTTTTAATCTAATAAATCTGAACAATATCTGACACAAAATTTATACGTCAAAATCAATAAAACAAATGATTGTATAATTGGATTATCAATAACTGTGTAACCTCAAACGAAAACAGTTTTTATTTACACATGAATAGATTTCTCTTATAGTAATAGAAAAAGACCTTAACGTAGAGTTCCAAGGTAATATATATATTAGGGTGTCCCAAAAGTTTCCTTCTCATCGCGCTAAAAATGATCCGTTTTTAAAGAGGCTTGTCACTGGAGATGAAACTTGAATTTTATATGAAAATGTGCATAGAAAACGCACTCGGTGTAAGGACTGTAGGCTTTCAATTGTCGCAATGCCGGGACAATACTCCAAAAAAAAGTTCTATTTTCCATTTGGTGGGATTGGAAAGGCGTAATTTTTTACGAATTCCTTCCTCAAGGTGAAACAATAATTTCTGTGAAATACTGTCATAAACTGGATCAATTAAAAGCTACTATAGCAAAAAAAAAACCCCGGCCAGAATTAATGAGTCAACGAAGCGTTTTTCATCATGAAAACTCGATCCCACATCTTGCATTAGTCGCAAGAGCGAAGCTCGTACATTTTGAGTGAGATGTTTTACCGTACACTGCATTCTCTCCAGATCTCGCTTTATCTTATTATTACCTTTTACAGTCCTTAAAAAATTATCTTCTTCGATAAGCGCTATAAATCCATCAGCGAAATAAAAGTCCACCTTGATGATTATTTCTTGTCTAAAACACAACAATTTTGGAAAGAAGCGATAATGAGACTTCCTGAGAGATGGAAGAAGATAAAAGAGCAAAAAGGTTCTTATATAACAAAATATCTTAAACAGTAAATATTGTGGATATATTTCATATTAGAAATAGGAAAGAAATTTAAGGGATACCATAATATCTATATATAATTAGCATTTATGATGCATAATGTATTGTGCACAAATCCTAATACAATCTAATATCCTGCACCTTAAATATATCATATATCTCACATTTTACCAGAAGCAGTTAAATGAGGATCCCGTCCTCCCAAGAGTGATTCCTTTGATATCTTCACGAACATCCAAGTTCAAGGAAAAGTATCACTTCAATCACAGCAATTGCATGTACGGAAGCACGTAGTGTAATGTTCTTAAAGCCCCTTGAAATGTTAACACTAGTCAAAAAAGAGGTGGCGTAAGAATTCTCGGCGAAATGACACGGTTCTTTTCACTTAAAATAGTTATTTATACTTGGGATTCTTTTCTTCTGAAATCGCTGTGGTTCTTATTGAGATAGAAGCTGTTATTCACCTCAACAGAAAATCGTTTGCAATTTTCTAAAAGCAGAAAAACATTTATCTTTTATTCCACGTTTGTTCAATTCAATTATTTGTTATCAATAATTTCTTTGTGTTTGTGTTTGAAGTATAAGAAAAGAAAGTGTAAACAAAACTGATGAACGATAACTTTTTTTTTCGTAATGCATGTTGATTTGTTCAGTTTCTTTTCTATATTTGTCATAGCCTGTTAGTGAAATTGTAAATAAGAACAAATATATATTTTATATTTATATAAATCAAATGTTTAATATCACAATTATTTTTATATTTCCATGAAAATATATTTGACATTTTATATTTACGAAAGCACTAAAAATAATTATTCGATTGCGTAAATTTCTTAGTTTGTTTTGCACTCCATTTTGAACCAACATTCAGAACATTCTAGCGAGGGATAAAATAATTTTTAGACATGGTGAGAATTCGCGGACGATACCTGTTCCAATATGTAACCAAAAAGCGTACAATTTATGCTTGCTAAAAGATTTTTTACCTCTTTCAAATGAGCGTACAGCTTACCTACGTAGACAAGCCTCGTGTATAGAAGAATAAATTATAATATCAGATCACAGAAGCATTTTAAATTCCCTAAAATTACGAAAAATAACTACATTTCAATCGCATTTAAAACTTTGAAAAGTTTCTTATATATTTTACTCCAATTTTGCTTTATACCAATGGACTTCGCTGTTGGTTATCGAACGCACACGTTTATGTAATGTAGTTAGTTGGCCCTTTTAAAGGGTTATTTTTTTCTAGTCATATTATGTTAAAATATTTTTAGGCTTGAAATTAGAATAAGAAAAGGGATTCATTTAGCTTATTAGATAAATTTAATTTGATTAATTAATTAATTTGGTTAATTAATAATTAAGTAAGAAATCAAAACACACCATTTTGTCTGAGATAAAGAACTGAAGCATCTAAGTTTCTGACTTACTAAAAAAATTTGTCGAAACTTATGCCAACCTACATAATTTCATACAAAGATTGATAAATTTGGTGGGAAGCATACTTCCCACGGCCCTAGAATGGGTCAAGTTTACAGAATGGCGTCGATACAGAACTCATTATCTGAAGTATTTATCCTTCCCAAACTAGATGTCATGGAATTCTAAAGCTACAAATTAAGCTAAAAAGAAATTGAATAAAGTTTCCCCTTTTTTCCCAACAATATATGTTTATGAACTGATTGAAATTGTAAACAAATATTTGACTTTTACCACTTGCTTGAAAACTAAGAAGAAAGATAATTTCGGCCATTCTAATTCGAAACACTTCCTGGCAGCTATCTAAATCAAGAATAAACAATTTAAATCCAAGATTTCTCTTTTTAATTTAGATCATCGGATCAATTTAATAAATCCAATATCTAGAAAAATGTTCTAGAGATCTATGGTCTAGAGGTTAGAAATGCATCTTTAAATTAGCTTTAAAATCAGAAAAATAATATACTTTTTATATTTGAACATGTCATTTAGATTAGAATGTTGAATTTATCAAAACTACACAGCAATCAATTAAAGTTAAATCCCATTATTTCATTATTTGTGATACGGTTAGAATCTGTAAGGTTATCAATCATTTTATGGCTAATTTGATTAATTGAGTTTTCAACAGATATTATATCCTTTAAGTTTACCTTTGAAAAGATATGCCAGAAGACAAATGACATGCGCTTGTAAATGATAAATCGAGCTCATATTCGCACAACAGAATGTCAGCAAAAATGTAAAAGATAATGAGATTTAGATTATTACTCAAATCTGTAATATAGTTTGAAAACATAAATTTAGCCTTCATTTATATTTACTTCATTAAAAAAATACCACATGTAATATAAGTTTCCGAATACCAAAAGTAGTCCTATTCATTAATTAAATGAAAATTTAATTTCAAGAGGATGAAATTTTAAGAAACAAATTTTAAGCTTCAAAACTATATCCTCTTTTTTTATGTAAGCTTGCAATCAAAATCCTTAGATAATTAAGTATCTGTCATCTAAATCTTCTTAACAAGCGGAATGATATATGCAAGCTACTTTGAATAGAATCTTCTAAAAATGCAAAAACATAATAAATTAAATAGGATGTGTTATTTTAATTAAATATTTCTAAGGAAGAGGGGGGAAACCTTAGAAGTACCATTTCTTTATCTTTTGGGAAATAAATCTCAGATTACTAGCTTTTGTTATATAGGAAACTACTTAATAAGGATCACATTTAGATATTACGATTGTTGTTTTTTTTGTATGGCAAGTCATAAAATATTTGATATTTGCAGTTTCAACAAATTATAGTGACGTTCACAAGATTGAAATTAAAGCATAGCATTCTAAAACAGTATTTTAATTTCTGCGTTCTTTAATTGAGATTGTTAGATAATTTGTCGTATTACGCTGAAAACTTACAGGATGCTTACCATATAACTTGATCCTAACAATCAATCTACTTTTTAATCCGGACAGTTTCCCTAATTTTGAATAAGATATTTCTGTTTTCAAAGAATGTATTGCATTCTTTTATCATTTATCAATTTTGAATGACTATTTTTTGAATTTCAACAAAAAATATTATGATTCTTGTTCACAAGCTTTCTTTAAAATTTATTTTTGAATATACATTTGAATAAAATCCTATACGCTTTCGGATCGTAGTTCAAAAGTACCTCTATTATTCTAGAGTTAATTGCATATAATTCAGCACTGCGTATAGTTCCCCAAATATATTTCAGAACTTTTCCAAATAATTACATATATTGAGCTAAGGATTCAAATTTCGAATGCTGCATATTATCGCAATAAAAATTAATATATTTTTAGTATGTAATCGAGAATGGATGTCAAACCAAATAAAAAAAATTAAAGAATTTTATAATTTCAATTAATTTTTTTTAATTCTGCTACTTATGGGGGTATGAAAATTCACATTCATTAATTCTGAATGTAAATTTAATATTTTGCAACAATGCAGTTATTAACGGTGCAATAATATTTTTCAACAATAACAATTATTAGTGGCGCAATAATACTTTACAACAAAATATTAATTGCAATTTAACAATTTGTTCAATCGAATTCGTTTTACATAAAAAAATAGATTATTTTACCTTTGTTTCATATACAGTGAAAAATCATAAAGGCTTATTTTTCATCTCCATAACCATTCAACAATACCTATTTTCAATCGCATTTTGTTTATGAATTCAACTTCATTCTTCAGCAGTTTTAATTTAATGGAACATATCATTTAATATGAAAGATATATTTTGCATTACATTGCAATATTGTTCTATGGAATAATATTTATCATTATTCATTGCTTAGTTGAATTTTTGAAACGAAATATATTATCATATAACTAAAAAATATTTAATGCAATTTTTATTTACTTAACGGACGAAAATATTGTTATTAATGCCATGACCATTTCCCTTACCAAGTACATGTTTGGAGCATTTTACGAAAGTTCATATCCATTTTTAAGATTCCCTTTTCTAGTCAATTTCTTTTACTTTTTAATGTATCAGGTTTTTTTATTTTCAAGCACGAGAGTTTTAGTCTTTAATAACAAAAATTACGCAGATCAAGAAAGTCACTTTATAGGGTTAAAATAATTGAATGGAATTCATGGAAAGTTCTTGATTAAGATTTGTTCTACCTGATTGAAACGTATATCTTTCTGTTGAATTTTCGTCTCGAAAGTTCTGGTTTTACTAACTTTATAAACGTATCATATAAAGTTAAATTAACTTTTCCTAGGACACTACATTCTTCGAAAATAAATAGCTCAACAAATTCCGCACAAGCCAATACCACATCATGTGGTTTTTTTGGCGTTATTAATGATCTCTAGTGCACTCTACAGATAATTATATAAATACGAAATATTGACAGTTGCGTATTTGTTTTTGTAAAATCCATTTCATCATTTTTTCATCGTTATTGACTTTCTCGCAATGACTATAAAGTAACAGAAGCATGCACACTGTGATCGTGAATCTTAAATGACTTAATAAATACAAGCTAATATGTGTGGACAATGACATCATGGGATTCATTTTCTGATATAAAACATATTAATGATATTTATTTTATATAATTATATATCCAATACTAGATGCCTTCTGCATTAATCAGCTGTTTACTCACCATCTTCATATTTTTTAAAAAAATTAAAAAACAGTTCCCCAGTCGCAATTGCTGCACTGACTTCGACCATTTTTATTTCAAAATTAATGAATCCTGGATTTGTCATTAATGGTCCCTGCTCTATAACTCCATTTTCGGGAGAAATTTCAAATTTCTTTTGTAATTCACTATAGAGCTTTAAATCTGGGGCGGGGGGGGGGGAGAATGGCAAAACCAATACAATTGTTGAGGTTAAGAACTTTGTTCAAGTAAAATTTTGTAGTACATCTCGAAATGGAAAGAAAATTGTGAAACAACCCCTTATGGGTATTTATAGTACAAAACCATTCACATGAAATAAATCTTTTCGGAATCGGGTGAAA
>JAPMOR010059985.1:0-27175 GCA_026543865.1 Argiope aurantia
TCATCCATATGTAATTTTTACTCTCGAGAGAATTTTTACCAGAGTTTAATTAAAAATTGGCATTTAAAAAATTTTTTTGGAAATTAATTTTATTTTTATATTTCGAACTCTGCATAGACGTAGCTGAACTAGAAATCTGTTAATATCGTCAGTAAACAGATAAGAAATAATAATATTTTATCTATTAAATTTCTTAATTTTTATTACTCCTGACATATTTTTAAAAATATGCATAACTGTTTTGAAACAGTAGATGATAGCAAATGATTTTGATTTTGTAACGCTTGGTCCGATAAGTAATCGACTACACAGTATTTATTTAGAAGAGTTTTCGATAGATGGCAGCAGCAGATAAGAAGAATAAAAATCGCACAGAACACCTTCCATTTAGTTGCCCGATATATATATGTTACGGTCAAAGCACGAAATCGGTCAGTTCGCAAATTGGCCGGCCAGTTCGCGTTTTGGCTAACGTTGCTGTAAACATACAGACCAATGTCCGATCTTTTCTTGATTTCGGGCTTTGGCCGGCCAATTCACGGAATAACTTGGAACGATTGGCCAAAGTAGGAAGAAAGAAAACGAGAGTAGATTGTTTTACACACTGTTAAAAATGAAATATTTAAAAATGAGTATTTCTGTGTACTGTTTTTTTTAAAAAAGTACAATTGTTTCAAAAACTAGTTTAAATATAAGTGACACCTCTGTGTTAAAAAAATAAGCGTGTAATATATAAAAATATAATCTCGTGTTATTTTTTTCTTATATTAAAGCCATAATAGAAATTATTCAGTGAACGTATATGCTGTAACAACGTGATAGCGTGAAGATTAGATTTGCGCCCTTCAAAATGACGAATTATATCGTGAGCAAATGCGCTGTGTATCGTGTATGAATATAAAGGCAAATTGAGTACTCAATTTGTCAATTACCTTTAAGGATGATCCTTAGTCTTTTTCTGTTCCATAGACCTAATGTTAAAGATCTTAGATCACATTGTCTCCCGAAATATCGCTTCAAAAAATATTAAATTTTTTGAAAGGTAAATAGCAAATATCAGGGCTAATTAAAACAAATATGAAGGAAAAATAGTTTTGTTGTTAATATTATTTAAAGACATTTCTTTATTGGCGCCATCTGTCGAATTTCACCTACAACATGTCCTTATTTATAATTTATACATAAATGTCATTAGATTTATTTTAATTTACTCTTAATAGTGTTTTTTTTTCTTATAAAAAGTTCGTATTTTATGAATCTATATTTCGGAAGAGAATGTAATCCGGAAAATTCAGCATTAGGTCTATGGGGCAGAAAAAGATTTACGATCACTCTTAAAACATTTCTTGGAATACACCGTTCTTGTGCGAGTTAGCCTTGATGACAGCGCATAAGCGTTGATTCTTCCTACATTTACAGATATTTGTTCCTCTCTTGGTATTGCAATTATATCTACCGTTATCACATCAGGCTTTGGCCAAGGATTCCCAGCCACTTCACAAAATGACCAGTCAAAGTAAAACAAACAATATTTGGCCTCTTGGCCAAAACGCAAATTGGCCAACCAATTCGAGAACTGGCCGAACTTCGGGCCGAGAACTGGCCACACACACACACACATATATATATAAAAATTTAATTGCTGGGTTTATAAAAGCTATTTCATTCACTAAAACAAATATAACTTTAGATTTTGCCTATCAACTATTCAGTATAAAATATGATTTATTTAAGTTAAATATCAAACTAAATTCAGTATGGTAAATTAAAATTATACTACCTTAATATTTATAAATTACTTATAGTAATTTATTCGACGAATATATAAATAAATAAAATGCAGGACAAAGTTATTTCAACAAATAGAAAAGGATTTGTTTTAAATAACAGGGCTGGCAATTGCCAAGTTATTCTAGTATAGAAATATATTTCAGATTTGAATCGATGATCAAAGATTCTTATAATAATAAACTTGATTCCCCTTGATCTTAAAGCTAAATTACCGCTTTCTACGACCAGCCCTTTGTCCGTTATCTTAATAGCATTTTTTTAATAGCGTCAATCAACGTTGAAGAACTGCATCTGATAACACCAAATGAAAGACCCATTTTAAATTAAGTGATAAGCATAGAAACTGTTCTGATTGCTTTAACACTGCACGAACGTGATGAAATAACTTGGAAATTAATTAATTAATTGGTAATGAACAAATTGAAGCCGTGAATTGTATCAAACTTTTATTTTTCAAACATTACATCTGGCACAAATGAAGCAGTTTTGGGCAGAACGATTTTCAGACGACAGAAATTTCAAGAGCTTTCAAAGGAAATAAAAATAGATGGGATCAGTACGCTGATTAGAACTGGGGCACTATCCTTTTCCTATCATGTTCCTTTCCCATAGAAAATATACAGGGAAATAGGATTTTGAGATCTTTTTTAGAAAGTAGAACATGATGGGAACCGGAGATTACTAATGACATATCCAGGGGTCGTAAATTTTCATGTGAAATGAGAAAAACGTATTCTGAATCAGTGTTTGAGGCTTGATGATTGATTCTTTATTTTTTCCCCAAATTATTTAAAAAGTGTATGGAATATAAAATCGTAATTTTTGAAAAGAACCCAAATTTAATACTTTACTCATGTGATTAAAGAACCTGGAGAGAAATTATCATTTCTTTCTGTTAGAAAAATATCTACAAAAATAAGGGAAAAAAAACTTATTTCAACTTAAAATTTCAATTAATGATTTTCGAACAACAAGGCTGGAACAGCAATGATTTCTTGAAAATTAGGCTCTTTGAGATTTTGGAGTGATGATTTTGCGTCTTGTTTCAAATAAATTATTTTATTTGAAGAATATAGTTTATTCTTCTAGTTTTGAATAGAAACTTGAAACACATTGAATGATAATGTTGTTGTTTTTTTAAATCTATTCCTTAGTCATGTAATTATCTGTTTATTGTAGCTTTTAAAGCCAACGAAATTTCTCTACAAAGGAAAAAATGTTTATAGTAATAGTATTTTAATGAAATCCGTTTTAAAAATGCACTAACTTTCAAATCTTGGGGAAAAAATATCAAATGTCATGCTTAAATATATAAACATCTTGTATAAAAATTTGCATGTTTAATTATATTTGTTATTTTTTATAATGGCACTTGTCATAGACAAGCTCGCTGACGAAGTCAGCGATTTTAAGCCAAGGGAGCGTCTCTTGTTTTAGTAGCGCCATCTAGGGCCAAGAGTACGTCTTAGCTATTCACGCATCACATTCGCTTGCACAACCCATTTTTACAGGGGGGGGGCACATTCACACATCTCACAGATAGAACAGATGAAGAACAACCATGCCCGAACCGGGACTCGAATCTAGGACGCCTAGGTCACGGGAAAGACGCGCTACCCCTATGCTAGGACACCAGATAAATTTTACTTCACGTACATTATCACAAATTTCTATGTTATTATATTTCACATGCATTATCACAAATTTCTCTTAAATTATATTTTATATACATTATCATAAATTTCTATTTTGCATTATATCTCATATATAGTATCAGAAATTTGTATGTTAAATTATATATCACATACATTATGACAAGTATTTCTGTTTTAAGGAAATTTTGGAATGAAGGGCTTGAAAGCTTTCATGAAGTCTGAAGGTAAATAGCTTCAAAATTTACTTACTATTTCTTTATGAGTTTTATAATTGAATTCTATTCGTATAATCTATGTCTACCACATGTTTCTATTCATTTATATATTTTTGCTATCTATTCCGTTTTTTTAAAGATATAAACCGAAAATAGATATTCAGATTTACATCTTAAAATAAAAAAAAGACATATAACCTCATACATTATACGATATATTCTAAATATAAATAAAATAGAAATTAGCCACAAATTTACCATCCAAGAGTTGATCATAAAATTAACTCAAAAACCTTGACAAAATTCTTATTACATCTGTGTCTGAAGGTTTCTCAAAAAGTAGATAAAATTTATACAAAAAAGTATTTTGCATCATTTTTAGCATCAGCACAAAATATTTCTCCCCTTGTGTAACTATGGTTAATAATTTTTAGTTCGAAACTTTGCATCTGTTTTTCAGAGCAAATCATAGAAATTGAAGCAGCGGAAAAATAAATAAAAAGTGATTATCTGAACACTTGCCTCACTTCATTTTTACCAAACAGATTTATTAATGGTTTTTATTTCTTTCACTGAAATCTCCTCGTTCCTAGATGTGGGAATAAAGCTATTTTATGACTAATATAAAATTCAAAACCTCCTCATATTATATTTTCTTTTCTTTAACGAAAACAGTATTTAACTGAACTTTTACTCCATGACTTGATTGGAAACTGAATTTGAAAACAAAGAAACGATCTAAAGGAGTAAATTTAGTGATATTTTTGTTATCAAAAAGCTGTGTCTTCCTGTGTTGGTGCAGCTGAAAATATCTTATTCAATATAATTATAAAAGCATATTCAATTGTTTCGGATTATTTACATCTGAAAAAAAGGATGAAAATAAAAGCTTCATATAAATTATTTAAATTATAAAGTTGATTTCTTTGAATTATATTTATAAACGCTTTAATTAATTATTTGTATATAACTTTTTCTTTCGCTCCCTTAATTAGAAGGAAAATTTGTTGAATGAAATTATTTAGAAATGGAACAGACGATTGTTTTATGAATGAAATGTCTTATTTAGCTATATTGCTTAATAACTAATCTGGGAAGCTGCTGCAGTATTACTCATATACAAACGTATATAAGGAAGAAAAAAAAATATTTAAAAAATACTGTAACTGTCAAGAAATCTTACTTATATTTTATGAATAAATACATTTTAGATCTTTCACATTAAAAAAACGAATAAATGTATTTTTAATTTTATGAAGATGCGATAATTCTACAACAGAACATATTGACATAATGAGGTTTATTAACTGAATTTTGCTCCAAAATTATTGATATCAAATTTTTGTATCAACAATTATCAATCAAATTTGGATTACCTCGCATAATTTATGGTTATGTGAAAACCGTAACTTAAAAACGTAATAAATTAATAAGTGTAATTTTTATGCTAAAATTTAATAATGGCATCAAATGTTGAGTGCAATCAGCCAATGGGAAAAAATGGTTACGTGATGCATATTCAATATCTTATGATGTAGAGAAAAAACACCCCATTTTCTGGAAGTATGCAAGAAAGTGGAGGAATCAATATCCCTGAATATTTTGTACTCTCTTAGATATATGCCGAAGTCAGACTCCAGGTGGGGGCCGCGGTGGCCTGGTGGTACTGTCACGGCTTTGGAACCGGAGGGTTTCAGGTTCGAGACCCGATTCCACCGAAGAACCGTCGTGTAAGGGGGTCAGTTGCACGTTAAATCCGTCCTGACCAAACGTCCTCCCGCTGGTGTGGAGAGGGGGGTGCCAGCTCAGGTGTCGTCCTCGTCATCTGACCACGGCTCAAAATTACGAGGTCCGTCCCAAAATAGCCCAAGTGTTGCTTTAAAACGGGACGTTAATATAACTAAACTAATCAGACTCAAGGTGAGTCATATTCTGGAAGCACGCGAGAAAGAAGAAAATAATTACTATTTAGTTCGTAACAAAACGATATTTGCAGATTGATTTCATTCCACAAAATATTATTTGTTACTCACCTATATTGTACAAGGAATAATAGATTGTACATTTTAAACCAAACTGCCTTTGTTATTAAATAGCATTTTACAGCTATTTTATTATTAAGTCAGTTTGGATAACAATGTACTCCAAAAAATTCTTGCATATTTATTTCATTTAAAAATGATAAGTAATTTCTTTCCATAATGATAAATAAAATTCTTAATTCTACTTTTAAACTGCACAGGTTTCCTTAGCAAAGGAATTATAGGACCCCCTGGACCTCCCGGACCCCCTGGTCCACCAGGACCAGCAGGAACCGTTTCCAGTGATGACAGTAAAAGAAGTCAACCCTCGGTTGTGCCTGGGGTAAACCTTAAATATATTTTTCAGTTTGAGAGAGACATTTTGGGGATATAAAATAATTCATTTTCATATCTGTACCAGTTTTATGTTTGTAAAGTTATATTTTTATAGTCTTCATGGAATGATTGATTTTTGCTATATTTTTCAATAATGAGCTTCAAAATCTGGTTTTGAAAGATTGCCATTTTTTAAACATTAATCTCCAATGTAGCATTTTCTCCAAAATGAATTATTTCATTATATGGTTTATCCATTTCCCAAATGAATGAAATTATTTCAATGTTTTTACAGTACATTTATATACAGTGACTGATTTAAGCACTTTTTCGCTTTGGATATTAAGATCACCCCCCCTTTTTTTTTTTGACAAACTGTTAACCCTTAATGACCTAGAGTTTCAATTTTGATACCAATCTTTTAAACCGAATGTTCACATTACTATTAGTTTGTTTTTATAGGTTGGCTGTACGTATTTTACTATTGTATAATATTCTTTCCAACGAAATTAAAAAAAAATCAAATGTCATTATTGTTTTATTTTATCTATGACATATTACTTGCGCGGCAAAGTGAACAAGTAAACACATTTTACTAAAAGTTTTGTTGAATACAAATTTGATATATTTTCTTTTTCTGAAGAATATAAATACTTTTGAGGTAAGTGAATATATTATTTTCGCTATGATATAATTATTTTTTGCGAGTGCATGTTTTACTTGAAGAAACTAGTGCTATTTTTGTGAGTATCAATTTTGATACTTCAGGCATTCCGCCCTACATAAAACCTACCTACTAATTCTTTGGCTATTTTTCCCTTCATCTAGACCCTCAAGCAAACACAGTAATATTAAAAATAAATCACTTTCGTAAATCAGGCTACTAAGGGTTAAATCTATTTCCTATTTCAACACATTTTTAGTTTAATAAGCATACTAATGGTTTAAGTTAATCTTTATTTTAGAAATTTTGCAAAATTGTAATTTTTTTTTTTTTTTTTTTACTTAAAAGATCAAAATTCATGTTTGTACGCAACGTTATTTAAGTAAACACCTGATGTTTATCAATTCTGTAATAGATAAATAAACGTAATCAAACAGAAAGAGGTCTGATTAATAATATATGATGAAGGGTTAAGATTATCCTAATATTTTATAATTCATAGAAATTGTTATGAATTCCTTTATTTGCGACTATTCTCCCTAGGTAACTAAATTCTTTTTGTGAGGGCTGCCTGAGACCCCCTATATTCCAATGATCCTAGGTAACAGCCTAGTCCGTCAAGTGAATATTCACCACTGTTAATTTATATGGTTTTTAATTACGAATCCAAATTCCTACAAATGGTAGTCTCCTCCTAAGTGCATAACAGTATTTAATTCTTCTAAAATCTATGGATGTATTGCAAATTAGATGTTAAAACATATAGAAAGATGTCGGAAACCTCTTGACTTAAAGCTACAATTTTCTGCAGAATCTACAATAAGGATAAAATACAACTTCATAGTATAATCGGAAATGTAATTCTCAAGTGAAACAGAGGTATAAAAAATTATATAAACAAAAATACCGGCAACTATTTAAAACCATTTATTAGACAAAAAAAATTTGTAATAATTGTTACAAGGATCACGGGAGGTGTTTAGAATTCTGCCCATTAGTATTAATGCACCGATGAATCTACGATATATTGATTGCTGAACATTCTGAATTTTCCTGTCGGCAAACATTCAGATTGCTATGGTTATTGAAATGGTCACAAAAAGTTGGTTTACTTTTGAAAGTGTCCCGTTTTGGTCAAAGGGACAGCCTTTTCTTTCTGTAGCTTTTCAGCACTGTTGGGATGCTGTTATTTTGTCAATTTGGAGGTAATGATAGGATATCGATTTGATTATCACATCGATGTTTAGATTTGTGAGAAGACCGTTCTTTTAGTTTTAGCGAAAGACGTTTGAAATGCCTTTTAGTTTCAATCTTCAGAAAGTCGCAGGGGAAATCGGTGAACATCTTGAACATGTGTTGCTGTTTTATTGTTACAACATACACCATATCTGAAGCAAGTTATAATATTCGACAAGTTTTGAAAAAAATATTTCTAGTGTTAAATTCAACAAAACTATTAAAGGTTTTTATGTATATTATGAATAAATAGGTTAATTTGATAAAAAAAAAGTTGTTATTTTCAAGAATTTTTCAAAATGTTACAGCTACACTCAGTATCCCCTAGAATAGTTTTAATTTTCTGAATCCAAAAGATGACTGATTCAAATTATTTCTATGGAATGCAAATGACGAATGATTTCAGATTCATTTGTAAAATATAATGGAACTCTAACGATCGAAATATTCAGATAAACAATATTAAACTGTAAAATAATTTCCAAGAACATTGACACAAATATTCTTCCTACGTAACAGGCAAATGGTCGTTTTGTCCACTGTTGTAAATTGTTATGTCTTTAATCCTGCTTAAAATCATTTGAAATCGAGTCGAAATTCTAAAATTGAGTGGAAGCAAAGGATAACCGATTAATTGTTTCTATGGAATGTGAATGAAAATTGATTTCAGATTCGTTTGTAAAATATTAGGGAGCTTTTGCAATCAAAATATTTTGATAAAAAATGTTAAACTTCAAAAATATTTCCAGGACTAATGCCATAGATATTCTTCCAATAGATACATGACCGTTTTGTTCACTGACATAAACTGTTAACTCTTGAATTCTTGTTAACAATATTTAGACTAGGGTTAATTCAAATCAAATATGCGTCATGATTACGCGTTTTCAATCTAGTTCGTATTTTCCGGGACAAAAGGACGTCATACCAGAACAAAATTGTTAATTCACATACACTTTATTCATCACACGATTGTGACGTCACACGAAATGGTCCAATTTTGAGGATGGGATATAGAATTTTAAATTGATTTGGAATAAAACTTATTAGAGACAATTTATCTCATACTCTAGAACAATTTAAAACTTTTTATAAATGTCTTCTTATTCTCAGGCGAGTTTTAAAAATTCTAGAACTTTCAAAAATAATAAAACTATTAATAATGAAGAAAAAAAACGTTCGGTATTTTAACTATAAATTAAATTACTAGATTAGACTAATAAGGTTAGATAACACGCATAATTAATTTAAGAAAGGAAGAAATCTTTAACCAAGTGCTTAACATTCTTGGTCACGCAGGATATGTCATAAAAAATAAAAAGAAGTGAATCAAAATTCTGCAGAACAGCAAAATAATTTCAGATCTAATATGCTTAAAGAATAACAAACGAAATTCATGTGATGCCATCTGATTTATTTATCTTTATGTTCTTAAAATGAGACGTAAGTGAGTTTTATCTGATCCTTGTTGAATTAATATTTTCGACCTAGGCCATCCAGTTTCTTTTCAAGGGAACGGATTTTTCTTACTTCTTTTTGTGATGGCGTATGGGTTTTTGCAATTCTCCGTACGCTAACGAGAGCGATAAGTGTTAATAGAGTCGGAAGCAAATTAATTTACATTCAACTCTTCTTTAACTTGATTAATTTATTCCACATTCCCTACCAAATTTGTGCTGTAAGAAGGATATCATGGGAGGTCTGTTGCTGTTTTTGCAGCATGTTGTAAGAAAAACAGTGATTTTTTGGCAGTATTTTATACATAAATTGTGTTGTCATATTGTGCTTTTGTAGTAGGTTTATTGCTATTTTGAATAGTGTTATAAGAAAATATTTATTTTATATACATTTATACGGGAAGTATATAATTATAATACCCTACATAAGGAAATATCACTATTGCTCTAATACTACAAATTATTATTTTTCCGATTTTACATACTTAAATTGTGTAGCTAGATTTTCCTTTCTAAAACTTCAGACAATATTATAAACAATCGCGCCACTTTTAAAGAATTATCGGAATTCATAAAATATAACTTTAAAAACTTTATTATATATATATATATATATATATATATATATATATATATATATATAGAGCATATCTAATATATATATTAGATTCCAGAGGTGTCCACGCTGGCGTGGGAGTAACGTTCGTACTCGAGGCATCATTGTTTAAGGTTCAAGAGCCGATTCCATCGAAGAACCGTCCTCCTCATTTGACCGCTGTTCAAAATAACGAAGTTCACCCCGTAGTGTCCCCAGTGTTGCTTTAAAAACGGGACGTTATTATAACTAAACTAAGAATTATATTCTATGCTTTCAATTTTGTGTATATGAATTTTATTAAAGATATTTTTACTTACATAGATATTTAATTTGTTAATTTATCTGTGCATCAGGCATTAAATGGAATTCATAAAGTTGTTTCTACTTTAGAGAATTAATTGAATTTTGAAAATTATTTTTAGATACCTGTATAGTCTAGAACTTTTATTTGACATTTCTCCTTCATTAATATCATTTGATTTTTTTTTTTTTTGTTCTCCATAGGCTGTCACCTTAAAGAATGTGGATTCTTTGTTGCGGGTGTCAGAAATTAGTCCACTGGGAACACTGGGATTTGTTTTGGACGAAGAAACGCTCTTAGTACGTGTCAGCGGAGGATGGCAATATGTTGCGGTAAGTCAGCCATCTGCCTCTCCGACCCGCCACGAAGGCACACGGATTTAAACCATAAAAACTGAATGACCGGACCCCGCAACAGCAACATTGGCGGGAACTGTGGTTGAGTCCTAAGGGCCGTCACCGGCCACGGTACAACCCTCCCCGAAGGAAGTACGTCCCGTCATCGATGGGAGGAGTCAGATCCCCCACCTATTAGTGTACCCTCCAGGATGGCGAAATCCAACCACCATGCCGGAAGTATCTCATCCTTTTTTCGAGGTGCCCCTCGGGGGGTAATATAGTAAAGTTCGATGATTGTTCCCCAAGTTAATTTTTTCTATCAAATTAATCTTTTAATTCAAAATAAATAATTTATTTTTCATAAAAATTCAAAATTAAACGAACAAATATTGTTTTAAAAAGTTCTAAATTCAGAAAAAAATGCACAATAAATAAATCTGTATCGTTAAAAAGTGTGATTTTTTATGTTAAAAGTTTTGATTTCTAAGTTTGTTTAAGATTCTTTTATGTGCAAGTTTGATTTTTACAATTTTGGGAGAAAACCATCAACATTTTGATTCGAAATTAATTAATAAAATTCTAATTAAATCTGAAAAAATGATCCGAAATATACATTACCACCCTCCAAAGTCCAACTGCACCAAATTTGTAAGCTGTATGTCTAATGGCTTATCTTGTAAAGCGTCAATACATATTATCCTTTATTATTGGTAACGATAAAGATGACGTTGATTCCATTTTCGCACATAATATTGTTTAAGCAGATACTCTGTATTTATAAAAACAATAATAACGAAATAAAAATCGCAAAACAGATAGGAACTTATTAATTACAATCGTTAAAGTAATGACTATATCATCACATTATTTTACAATTTAGAGAATTTGCAATTTTTTACAAAATAATCAGTTGGCAATTAACAAAAACATCTTTTTCATCAATTTATATGTGGTCCCTCCCTCAGTTCAGCGACCCTAAGCCTACTCTGCCAAATCGGGATTCTCTTATTGTTAATTTTGACTTTTACTGGAATTAGGACTTAATATTCTAATATTTAGTATTAACAACTTATTATTGACTATACTACTCATGACCATAATAATTCACCAGAATTAATATGAAATGAAATATTATCCATAAAATGATGTTAAAAACGATAAAAAAATCAATAATTGTAAGTGAATAGTAATTTTTTAAAAATTTACCTTATAAAAAAATTTATATTTTTATTCCTTCTGATTCTAGTTGGGATCATTGGTGCCGTTGCCATCAGCCACGACCACGGTAATAATTTTAAATATTTTATTTCATATATTTTACAGTTAAAATACGAATTGCAAACCTGTTTGTTTTTGTGTAGAAGTGTTTTAATTAATTTAATTTTTATGTCTACATCCATTTAATTTTTCTATGAATAACTTGAAAATGAAACAAATCTTAAATTGCAAACTTATTTAGCATTGTGCAAAGGAGTTTTAATTCATTTAATTTTTATGCTGTATTCATTCGATTTTTTTATGTGAATTTCGGATTGTAAATTTGCTTCGTTTTCTATAGAGGTATTTTAATTTCTTTAATTTTTTTTATTTGTATTCATATGATTTTTCTGAGCTTAAATTGGATTACAATCTTATTTACTTTTGTCTATAAGTGCCTTAATTCACTTAATTTTTATGTCTATATTCGTTTATTTTTCTATGTATATGTTGAAAATGCAACAAATCTTGAAGTAAACAACTTTTCAAATAATTAAGAAATGCATATTTTAAATTTATTGCTTTGAAATTATGTTTTACTGTTATATAATATATTTAGAACTTTGACATTTATTATCCATGCGTTTAAGAATTACTTTTATAATTTTTTTCGAATGGTGCCCATTTTTTATATCGATGGAAATATACATTACAGATTTTAGTGAAAAAAAATTTCTAGAATTTTGACTTTTTATTTTTATTTATTTTTATCATAATAAGTCTGTTTATATAATAATTTAAAAATACATAAATTGCTAATTAAAGTAAAATTTTAAATTGTAAATCTATAGAATTCAAAACTTTTAAATGTCATATTAGATATTTATCGTATTTTTCTGTTATGGATGAAATTAAAATAAGTATATATAAGTATATAATCAAAAACATTAATTCATGATTTTTCAAGAGTAACTAAAATGTCAACAAATAATATAATGTACCAATATGTAAATAAAAAAGTTATTAATTACAAACTAAACTTCAAAATCCATATTAAAATGTAAATAAAAATTTAATGAATAATCAAAATTAAATTCCAATATCTACTCCTTCAAACCATGTATCAGATAGTAAACAGTGTTAAGCATTGTGTTGTTTTGTCGCAATTTAAAATGTAATTTACTTTTTTTAAGTTTTTAATGTAATTTATAGATTTTTTTTAAAGTTTTAATGTGGCAATTTATTCAATTAATAATTATTAAACCTAGCCAATATTATACACACAAGAAGTTGATTAATAAAAACCGTCAATTTATTGAAATGTTTAAACTCAAATCAGAACCACAAGTAGTTCTTGGGAAAATATATTGGAAATTATGCGATTATTCTTTTTTTAATCGAACATGTTAAATTTTTTTAAAGTAAAGGAGAAAAAGAGAGGATGAGAGGCAGAAAAAGTAATGGGAAATTTGGTCAATCATTCTAATCACAAATAATATAAAAATATAGTTTTGTTGATTTTTTTAAATTTTATAGTGAATAAGTTAAAGCTAACTGATATAACAAGTAAAAGCTAAGCAATAATTATAATAATTTTAAGGATAATTTTTAATTATTAGCTTTCAACGATACAGTTATTACACAGTTAATATGAGAGACGTATTCGAAGCCAGAAAAAAAACTGACAAAGATTGAAAGACTAAAGAGACGATTATTAAATAGGCAAAAAAAGGCAGTTGTCTGCTGGCTTCGGAGCTTTAGGGACCCTCGAATTCTCGAAATTGTTTCGCTAAACTTTAAAAATTATTTTATGCTCTCTTTTTAATTATAAAAAGCATCCAGTTAAATTTATTCTAATTAAAAATTACTACGAACTTTTTTAGTAATTATTTTAAACATTACTTTAGTAATATTTCTAATTAATTACCAACTGCAGGTTTTGTATTACGCTTTTCTCAAATTCTAAGCAAAAAAAGAAAAGTTATCGTGTTTGCAATTAAACAAAAATCTTTATCTTATTATAAAATAATAAATAAAATGTATTAAGAAAATTTTTGTCGTCACTTTTTTTTGTTGCTATTTTGTTAAAAAAACTGCTTTTATATTTCAATTGTGAATTTTGTATACTTGATATACTGATAAAAAAAACGCACTGGCATGATAAAATTTAGTTTTGAATATACGGAGTAAAGAATGCGCTCCGAAGTTAGCGTTACCTAAGGGCCCCTAGAAGGCTTAATCCGGTCCTGGAAAGACTATAATATAAATTTCCGCATTTGATTTAATTTAATTAATGAAGTAACTATGTATCATTAAAATTCAATTCTGTATTTTGTTTCTATTTCTCATGCAAAAATATTGATTTATTAGAAAAAGTACCTTACAGAGACGAATTCCATTTACAAAGTGCGTTAACAAAAAACACACAAGAAACACTAGCCAAAAAGCAAATTAAAGCACACATGAAAAAGGATCGGCAAAGTATAAAGAATTACGAAACTATATATATATATATATATATATATATATAAATGCAAGCAACTAGCAAGGGTCAAAACGTAAAGCACACACAAGCTCAATAGTATCATAAAAGCATGAGTACACATAAATATCACAATATGTTGTATATTAAAAGTAATGTGTAGTCACATTTTGAAATATAATAAAATCAATAAAAAAATAAGGTCAGGTAGATAAAAGTTAAGAACAATTCACTATAAAAATTCTTAGAAGTCATACGATGAATGTCAAGTTCCTCAGAGATCCTGTTAAAAATCTTATAAAATTCATACAAATAGAACTTTTTAATGTAATTAAATTTAGAATAAATAATTGGAAAAGTATTCTGGTTCCTTCAAGATTTTAAAGCGAAGTTTAAAAAACTGAGAATATCAGTGCAATTGATCGAACCATTGATAACCTTCTAATAGAAAAGAATACAAGAAATATTTCGTTTATAACACATACTAGGCAAATCGAATATATCACGTAGATAAGAAAAGGACATATATTGAGAGTAAAATCCATTTTTCTTGCAAAACAAATAATCAAGAAATTGGTTTAGATACGATCAATCATTTGAATTTTGTTTTGTTTGAGTCCGAAATATGGCTACAATATTCCAAACGAGATCTATTATGAACATAGTATAATATAAAACCTTCAGAGCAATGTCATTCGAAAATTCCCTAGTTCTTGGTTTCAGAATTCCAAGCACACGATAGATAGAAAAAGTAGAAATCAGTATGTTCGTAAAAATCAAGTTTAGAGCTCAAAAGAATACCTAAATCTGTAAATGAATATGAGCATAATAATGCAAGTTCATTAATTTTATAAATATGATTTAAAGGTTGGACTTTTCTTGTGTAACTAATAATAACTACATTTATCAATATTCAGGTGCCATTTGTTATCCGTGCACCCTTTGAAAAAGGAAATCAACATCTGAATGAATATTATTTTGTCAAAATGCATGAAATCCGAAATTCATAAGTAAGAGTTAGAGTTACTAATTATTTCATTCATTCAATAGCTTTTTGTGTTGAAATCTTCATTTAAAGACCACTTCCCGCCAATGATAAGAACTGATTTGCTTCGAGCTCTGACAGAAATCGCTCCTGCTTGTAGATTGGCATCTTTCGAGTTTCACTTGTACAGTAGCCCCACAATAGTCATAAAAATGGCCGACAGATATGGCCTCATTATTCCGTAACTTATCTTCCAGTCCTCTAGGTCCACCAGGAAACACGCCGTTGACCGTCTCATAAAGTTGATAAAAACCGTCTCCTAAACACCCGTAATCAGTGTTTTATTAGACGTACGACGGACAACTTTATCTAGGCCTATGATTCTTTACCTTCTGCAGACAAACTTCTACCTCCTGGGTGGCGAGGTGATGTCTTTGACCAATCTGGTTGCTATCGTATTTTTGCATATAACTGAAATAACTTCACGTATTATCTGACAGAATGAGTTTGTTGCGGGGTCGACGTAGTTTTATGTTGTCAGGTAATCAGATTTAAAGACTATGATTAAGAAATCTATTATCATAATTATGAATGAACATTTCGCATTGATTGTTTCACGATGGTACCATTAAGAAAGGGAATAGAAATGGATTTAATAAATTATTTAAGGTGAACTGAGAACTGTTTCCATCTTCAAAAAATCGATTTTTCAATTTTAGTCTCTTAAAACTGGGGACAAGCTACAGATTGCAGTATAACGTGCATAGGTTTAAAAAGCTTATAAGTTGACTTTTAAAATGTAGTTTACAGCAGTCTCTCAACCAAAAATAAATTTTGCTTTTTTTTTCTCAATTCCTTTTTTTTTATTTCAGTGTGCATAGAAAAATAATTTTTATTGTAATAGGATAAAATCTTATTCTACAATGTCTGCAAGCATTAGAAATGAAATGTGTTAAACCTGTTTTTATTTTTTTCTGCTCAATAGTATATTTTAAGAGGCAGTTTATAAAGAAATTTGTCAGTCTTGTATTTTTCTAGATTTTCAAAATACATAATAATAAATATCTTTTGAATTTTTATTTTATGTATATTAAAATTAAAAAAAGTTCATTGTAATTATTGAACTTTTTTCACATATTAATCTAATTTTATAATTATTTTGTCCAAAAAAATTTCAGTAGGAAAGAGATTTGAATTTAAAGATTTATTATTGAGATTTTAAATTTAAAAAATAAACAAGTACTTATAAAAAAGTTTTTTTTAATGCAATTAGTTTAATTTTTCCCATTTTTTCGCCAACGTAACTGTTTCACAATCAGATTTTCGCTCGGCCTTTCTCCGCATTTTCTCTTCGTCTTATATCGCTAAACACTCCATTATTATTAAAAACAATCCATGTTTGACGCGTGTATTGTTGAGTATTCAGACCATTTCTGGTCGAGAAACGAAAGATTTCCGTTTCTAGCATAAACACAAATAAATGGAAAGCTATTCGTAAACGTTGCCACAAACGAAAAACATAATTAACAAATAATATTGTTTTAAACATTCTCTCTTAATTTGGTTTTAATTAAACTTTTTCTTTTCTATTTTTTTGTCATCAATTACCCCTTAGATATGTAAATGCTTTCTATGATGTAATAAGAATTTTCATTGAATATTTCAAACAATACTGGCAAAACAAACCTCAAATATCATGGGTCAGGTGCCTCGCTATGTACCAATTCCAAAGCGATTAAAAAACAATATTTTCATAAATTGTTTTTACGTAATAGATAAGTTAGAATTATCTACTAACTGTAACTTCTCAGCACCCAGGAGATAACAGCATTTTTCGCTATATCCCACACTGTTTACATTCAGTAGAGGAGTTAGATTATCTTATGTATCACAAATATATATATACTTCTTATGTATTGCAAATGTACAGCATGAGTTTACGAAAGTAAGTATAAAAAACTCAAAGCTTGTACAAAAAAAATTCTTTAATAAACCATAAAAACGCATATAACCTGAAACAAATATAAAAATACAGAAATATCCGTTCACAAAACAAGCTGACACATAAGCTATTAGAAATGGAATTCTACTGGGAGTAGAATGTCAAAATTTCAACTTCGACAACAAGATTATATAAAAATAAACATTGATAAAAGAGTAAAAATCTTAAAGGAAGGTAAAGCGAATACCTAAAAGAATTAAAAGTGAAAAAAGTAATTAAAACAGGAAAATAATTAAAAAAATGACAAGCAATTTTTGGCAATAAAAATAAAAAGTAATAATGATTCTCAACAAAACAGTTTTATATGACATATGTAAATTCTAGATTATGGTATAGAAATATCATTATTTATATTAAAGAAATACAAGGACATTTTGCATAATATAAGAAAGATGACTTTGTATTAACAGACGAAATCAGTATGTCCAATCCTTTGTTGAAATCCCATGTTTTTGTTGAAGAATCTTACTCATACAGGCACTGAAATATAATTTTACTTTGTGTCTGCTATTAATTTTTATGATGTCTTTCACGCCGCTTCTAGACAACATCCACAACTCCCGCACCATTAAATCCTCCAGTTGGTGGCATGAAGGCAGACACTGCGCCAAGGGTGAGTATTTTTTCAGATAATAAGCTTTTTCACTCCAAGTTATTTTTCAAAGACCTTGCGTTAAAGTGATGATACTTTCCTGATCCGAATTCCAAATCTCGCCAAGCCAAGAAATTATTATTCTTTTCGTCAAATTTTTCACTTTTCTTCCAGATGCTTTCTTCAAAAAATACAGATAAATATGTTAATGGTCTTATCTCCAGAGCCTAATCTACCACTTGATCAAATATCAGGCCTATTTAGACAAGACTTTTACTATCAGAGCACAGGAACACCGTACTTGAAATGCTAAAGACTTTAATGTCGTCGGTCACGTGGTACCGTAAATTGAAGCAAACATATATAAAGACGCAGTATCTCTACGGATCCGTTTTATGATGTAATCTCAGAATTCTGTTCGAGTGCAAGTGTTTCATTTGTTCATTAAATACGCTTTTAATAGAAAGACACGAAGTTTAAGCAAAAATGAAAAGAAGATTGTAAAAATTTCACGTTCAAAACAATGAATCGACTATGATGACTTAATTCATTCGTTAGCAGAGATTTGTGAACAAATTTGCTAAAAGATAATAGAATAAAATTCAAAAAATAGTTTTGTTCCTATTTTCAATAAATTTCGAAATTTCCATAGATCTGTGCTCTAAAGTATCTCTAAAATTTACAATTAATTTAGGAAAATAATTTTTACTTGTCTTTTAACGAGTTTACCACACTTTTTAATTGATTTAACAGTTACATTCAGGGGAGACCTAGCGATAAAGTCTTGGCTTTAGGTCCGGAGGATTCCAGATTCGAAACTTTATACCACTAAAAATTGTTGTGCATGCAGTATGTAATGAAATTTAAATCTGACGTTATAGACTAAAAATCTTCTCACCGATATGGTGAAAAGCTCGGAGAGAAAAGTGCCAATTTCAGGTGTCATCCTCGTCATTTAATAGAGTTCAAGATTTTGAAATCCATTTCAGAATAGCCCTTTTGGTGCTTCCAAACGGGATGTAATTAAACTTAATTCATCTGTTGAATGGAATTTATAAAATGAATGTCATATTATTTACGAAAAAATGCACATGAGAAGTATATACTAATTGTTAAAGTTTTAGGGGACTGTAACTAATAAATTTAATTAGAATTTTTTTCAAATTGTGTTCTTTTTTTCATGCCTACAGATTAGACGAAAAGTAAGTATTATCTTTTGTTTCATTTGTAAAGTATTGCGAAGCTATATATATGTGGATTTTTTTTTTTATTATTTAAACTAAAATCCAATTTGTGGAAAAACAAATGGGTCAAAAAATATCCTTAAAAATATTTAATTCTATATTTGGTAAATTCACATCTTATTACCAATTTACTTTTTTGAATAATTTAATAAATTTATTTCTAACAAAATTCTATTTGTATTTTTATTTACAAAAATATTGTATATATTTTTTAAAATAACACAATTATTAAAATAATACAATAATATTGCATTTTTATTAACAAAATATGTGATTTGAAAAATAAGAATTTTTAATTTTTTACTAAAGAAATATTTATTAAATAATTTAAATGATCAATTAATTAATTTCCTTGAAAACTAAAGTTAATTTTTTTAAACTCTGCATGCCCTAAAATTATTTAAATATATTTATATATCTTTGTTGAAAAATAAAAAATCTGTAATGTGATATTCAACAAAAATTAAAGAATGTTAAAAACTTCTTTAAAAAATAAGAATCAACCAGTAATCAACTAGGCTTAGAAATGAAGACAGATTTAAGAAAATTTATCAAAAATGCTATTAGATTTGTTATCAAATATATAAATTTGTAAAAGGAAGTAATATTCAGATTACTTAAAAATATTAAGATAATATTAGCATTTTGTCATTTATAATTCGTCAGGATTATTTAATTATTACAATTTATAATAACCTCGCACCTGCTTAGACAATGTTATGCACAAATGGATATATAATATATGTATAAATAAGTAAACCTTTTCACAAAGTTATTAAAATAAGCAGAAATTATCTAATAAATAATTAACAGGCAGATTGTGCTAATGATACTAAGCATATGTTGAAATATGAAATTAGATAATCAGCTTATTAAAAATGTGAATGGAAATCTTCCCTATTTCAGACCGCAAAATCACTAAACTCGTTACTGATCTTTAATCGATTCTAGTATAAAGTAAGAAACAAAGGAGGATTTCAAATTCAATTTTTATAATTAGAAGCATGTAATTTAAATTTTACAATGAATATATTTCAAGTAACACAAGATGTTGTCAAGCTTTTCCTTCATTTAATATTAAATTTTAAATGATTATCATTATAAATATTCCTTCAGATTGATGTTCGAAACATTTCAATAATTTAATAACAATTTACTAAGAAAAGAATAAAAAATTAAATTTAATAAAAATATAATATCTAGAAATAATAATAGCAGAGTCAATTTGCATCTATCTATGATACTTTATGAAAATGTCTTTTGTCCTTTTTGAATCCATTTCCTTGCGTTTCAGCTGCGCATGGCGGCTTTGAACCAGCCTTACACCGGAGACATGCACGGAGTTCGAGGAGCTGATTACGAGTGTTACCGTCAATCCAGACGCGCCAACCTCAGAGGAACGTTCCGGGCATTCTTGGCGTCACGCGTTCAGAACTTGGACAGCATAGTTCGGCATAAGGATTCGGACCTGCCAATCGTCAACATAAAGGTAATAGAACATGATTCAAATCCAGGACTTTATTCAAAAATATGAAGTTTTAACCTTCTCGTAATGGAAGTGTACAAAGAAAAATTATTGTAACCTTAAAAAATTCGAAAATAAGAATTTAGACCTTTTGGAATTAAAAAAAAAACATTTTGATATTATTTCTGTCTGTTTAGTTGTAAATGTTATAGTTCAAAAATAAGGACGATATTGGTACTCGATCTTTACATCACATTTCTAGATTTATATCAAACTAGCCGCCTTTGGTTATTAGCTTGTTCGTTCAGATTACTGATTTTTCAGGCTGTTAAATAATTCATATCGAATGCACACACACACGCACATGTACATCTATTGTTTGTTTGGATACGCAGACATATACAAACAAACAAACAAAAAGCAGCAACAATGAAACTAGCTTCCCCAAATCCGTTGAATGCTCAGATTTTTATTATCAGTGTTTCACGCATAAAAATTACGTACTACATAGTATAGAGAAGAAAACCGAATATGTATCTTGAATGCCTTTATTTTTGATTGATTAAAACCCAAAAATATACAAATATTGAAATCAAAATGTATACCCTATAGTTCTACAATTGTAGGCATAAAATAACTCACTAAATTTTATTTATTTATTTATTTCGTTTAGGCTGTTAACGCATTTACATGCTTGCGGCAGAACAGACTACTAGATAAAACTATTAGATGTTCTGTATGCCAATTTTTTTTTTCTTTACGTTTTGCAGCTTTCGTGTTCAATGGTACGCGAAAAGCCGGGATCTTTTGAGTGAATTTCTTTCAAAATGTGGGAGGAATCTAAAATTTGGTGTAAACCCGCGTCTAAATTTCATCCGTCCAGCTCAAAACGTTTTTCAGTAAAGTGTTCGCAAATTTAATTCTAGAAATCTGTACTGTTTGTATAGCTAGTTTTAAAAAAATGCGTCACTTTTGATTAATACAAAAAAAAAAAAAAAAACTGAGACACATTTTGAAGACATTATTAAAAGTAAGATTGCTCTTTGTCTAAACTCTGCCGCACATGTAAAACGCAATAAATAAACTAAAATTAAGTATTACTTCACGTGAAAATTTGTCTTCATTAACAGGTAGTTAATATCACGAAAAGTTGTTAAATAACCTTGAATCTAAGACCTCGTGACACTGCAATAATTAATTTGAAAATCTTATCCGCCTGTCTAGGCCGTTAAACTGACGATACAATCGCTTTTCATCTATAAACAATAGCAGTGAGAGTAATCTTCCCAAAACTTTCTCGCACTCTCTGCTAAAGATGTTATCTCCGAGAAGGCTTTGCATGGAATGGCTGTACAATAATTACGAAATATTAACCGTTGGCGTGAATTTAGCATTTTTAAAGAATCAGTCGTGTCATCCTTGGCGAGTGTTTTGGCGTTGCACTGGCATGCGCTTAATAGTATTTAAATATTAAATTTGTGTTTTAGATGTGTTTTGCCTACTGGATTCAAACAAAAATTTGACACAAGTCTACATTTGTGGTCACAAAATACCGAATCTGATATATTTAAGTCATTGCATTTTTAAATTACCGCGTTTACATGTTTCCGAAAGAAGAGATAATAGAGAGTGACTCTCTTGTCGGATTCGGACTCAAGCGCTGTAAATGGTAGACCGCTTCAATTGCCGCACTTGACCTATATAGTCTTTAAAAGATAGAAATGGGCATCTCAGCGCGATTTTTTAAAAAATAATTTTTTTAATTAATTAAAAAGTAAGTGAAATTTTGAAGTTTCTCCTCGATAATTCCCTAAAACATTACAGCACATGAGTAATTTTTGCATCAACTTAAAATTCGAAAAATTATTTTTTATGTATTATCTATAATTTTACAATTTAATTTAAATTTTTTTGTCGTTTTCTTAAACATTTTAATCATATGCTGCAACAATGTATTGTAATAAAATTAAAATAAAATTTAAGCTACACGAGCCTTTCATACGTGTACGCGAAAAATTTGTTTATAGCAACATAATGTCATCATGATAACAAAAACTCAAATTAAAATATTAAGTTAGCTCTTACTATAAATTAAACTCAGAAAAGTTTTATTTTTCACACGTATCTGTGTGGAAAAAAAATATGAAACGTTAAAAAAAACTCCGGAAAACGTTTTCTGTGACTTTTAAAATATCTATATTATTGATTCAGTAATTCTGTGTTATTTAAGTTGAAAATGGTTTGATATATATATCTATACAGGCTATCCACTCTATATATATCTATACATGCTATCGGGGCCCAGTTGCGAGTATCTAAATCGTTAGTAATAAGCATGTATACTTAGTAGAGAAATTATCTAAATGAAGAAAATAATTATTTTTTATATAGTTTGAATCAAGAAATGTTCTGATGAATTATGAATGTTTTTTTTTTTTTTTTTACAGACTGTCGATCATATAGCTCATATTTAATTAAATATTCTTGAGACATTAGCATTTTAAATGAAAAATATTCACTCTTCAACGTTAAAAACTGGGTGAGTTATGAAAATGTAAATTCTATTATTACACAGAAAGTTATGATTTTAGATCACTGCCTTATATGTCCCGAAGAAGATATGTCTATCGACCACAGGGCTGATTGGCCTCAAATAATGAAACTCTTGATTGTCCTAAAGTTTTAGTACTTAAAGCTTCATAATTTGAATGAGTCGCTAAAGATTTGAACGTCTTTTGATTTAAACATTAGAGTATCAAGAATCTTTTACTGAATATGATTTCTTAAGACTAAAAGAAAGAAAAAACGAAAAAATTTCGATTTTATCATTTTTTTTTTCAGAAATTTATTTTTTGACTTAAACAAAATAAAATATTATTATTTACGTCATTTAAATCCTTTTGAAATTAAAACTGAGCACTAAATTTTATGATAAATCATAGAAATTTTTAAAGAATAATTCTTTAAAATACTGAGTAATTTATAAAAAGAATTACTCTGTTGTACACATAAAACTTCAAAGCTAAACCATTCTGTTTCAACAAATGTTTTTGATTGTATTTAAATGTAATTATTTTTATTTCAAATTAATGTTTAAATTTTAAGGGGATATGTCAGAAAAATCGAGGGAATGCACAGTACGATGAACAAAAAGGTGTGCCGGCGTCCTGGCATAGGGGTAGCGCGTCTTCCCCCTGATCTGGGAGTCCTGGGTTCGAGTCGCAAGGTTGTTCTTCTGTTCTATGTGTGAATGTGCCCTCCTGTAAAAAGGGGTTGTGCAAGCGAATGAGTGATGCGTGAGTAGCAAAGTCGTACTCTTGGCCTTAGTTGGCGCTACTATAAAAACAAGAGATGCTCCTCCACCGGCTTAAAATCGCTGTCTTTGTAACAGCGGGCTTGTCTATGGCAAGTGCCATAGGGAACAACAACAAAAAGATGTGAAGCTTCTATAATAGTTTATACGATTATTAAATTTTGAAGCTTAAAAATATGTTGCTGAGAATTCCATACAAAGTTACCTAAAATATTTAACTGAAACCATATCGGTAGGTCACCAAAGGCGGCTAGTTTTGAATAAAGGTATATGATATTCTACTCTCTAACAATATTTTGCGCTATTGAATTGATGGGGAGGTTGCTACTTAGTTACCGAATTCCCGAGGACTATTTAGAATAGTGATTATTTGTGTTTTAGAGTGATTTTTTAGAAATTTACTTGGATTTCCAAATATATCATGCTTACAGAGTTTCTGTCTTTGGTTATCACTAGAAATGTTTTGGGATAATAATTAATTAATATTTAATTTACAAGAATCTAAATATCTATCAAACTTTCCAAGCTTTAATAATGGAAATATAAAAAAACTCTGAATTTCTAGATACAAATATTTAGACAATTTTACAAACAAATAAAACAGTTTTTACTCGCCCATATATTAACAGTAATAGATGAATCTTTAAAAAAACACGAAAAACGTCGAATAATTCAATTAATTTTATATTTTAAAACTCTTTTTACATATATTACACGAAATCGATAGTTATTATTCATTAAGTCAAATTTCTAGACCTTAAATAAGATCAGAAAAATGCATTTACTTGCATTTCTCCTTTTTTACATAAACCAGATATCACATGCGTGTCTGAAGTGTACGGTTTGTCTTTAAATAAGAAATATACAGATATTTTATTTTGATTTGAATTCATTAATTTTAATCTCAGCGAAAATACATGCTGTCTATATTTAAAACTTCTCTCAATAAAAAAGTAGGGAACTTCGCATCTTAAATACTTTTTTTAATATTTAATTGACAGTTTTGGGGATAAAAATGCGCTAATTTAAATAGTGATTTAGTAAAAATAATAATAAATAAAAAATGAGGCAAATAAGACTTAACTAATACCTTTTCAGCTCATGATTATGAAGTCTTTGGGTCTTCGGAGAAAAAATATTCCATTACTTGACAATCGTTGATTTTTTTTTTCGTAAAACATAACTGTTTTGTCTAAAATTATTTACAAATAAAATCGATAAACATTCTTTTGTTAGACCAGATGACAGATTGTCACATATCGGTTTACTTTGTACTGAGCATGATGGTGGAGAATCAATTCAATAATTCAGAGATATGTATATATATATTTTCATTTTTTAAAAACGTCTTTAAAATTTGGTTTCATTTTTCGGATTATTTATTTACTTTAAAGAATGACGGATGATATTTTAAGTCTGAATAGTGACTTCAGACAACTAATGTATTACTTAAGTTTTTCAGAAATCGTGTTTATGCTCAATTGCTTTATTTGACTTTTGATATCCTTAAATCTATGTCAACAAAAGAGAAAAGAATTTTTCAGTATGTGTTTGCTAGAAATTGCTTTTGAACACATACTTAATAGAATTAGACAAAACTTTGACCCTGAAGTCAGACGAAACAGTTCTTTTGGTGATTGTTATTAAAAGAGGATATTCATCATTTGAAAATGGTCGGGAAATGTCCGTCAGAATACTTTTAAATAAAATAACATCTGTCGGTTGTTTTCATTTTTCGAACTGATTATTAAGACTCAAAGAGTTAATGAGCAGTTTGTGTTAGTTTCAGGGTGAAATATTAATAAAAGGTTTCAAAATTGACGAGTCATCATCATTTCTAAATATAAAAATAAAAAAAAATCTCTAAATAAAAGAATAAGTTTTTGTTTCATGTTTGTAATACCGATTTACAATTTTGGTTCAGTCTCGATGAAATTTATCACTTGTCTTGAACACACGACTTATGTTTCTTCAATATTTCAATGTCTAAAAGTTTATTTTAAGTATAAACTAATTAAAAATCATACAAGATTTTGGAGGGTTTTAGCAATACTAAAAACATTATATGAGCAATATTTTTTAAACTACGTTAAAACAAACAAAATATAACTTTTTAATTATACAAATTGCATTTACGTACATTTTTTCTCTAATTTTTATAAATTTAAATTTATTAATATTTATTCATTTGACGTAAAGACATTTCTACCGCCGGGACATCTTCTTTCGTTAAAAATCTCTCTTTGTAAACACAGAATTCAGATCTCGTATAAAATTGTTTTAAAATACCCGTTTTAGTGCCAAGTTTGTGAAACCCATTCTTACCAATACTACTTAGTGAAACGAATTTTTGAGCTTTAATGATAAGGTAACCGTTAATGTGCACCACACAGTTAAAGTGCGGAAAATTCTAGATTGCGCAAATTAGATAATCTTCAGATTAGTTAGCTAATCTGCACACTAACGGCTTTCGAGCTTTAGGGGTAACATATATTTTCTTGTCCGAGAACGTAAAAGGCTATCATATGTCCGTTATTGCTTCAGAATTCTTCACCTTACTGAACAAAGCTATTATTCCATATTTGGCTGGACAGAGTGGACTAGGCTCTTGAAGGTTATCACTGGAAAATTTGCAATGCTTTTTTTTTCTTTCTTTTTCCTTTCAGGGTGAGGTGTTATTCAATTCCTGGAAGGATCTATTCGCTGGAACAGCTGCTCCTTTTTCGTATCCTCCTCGGATATATTCTTTTGATGGAAGAAACGTTTTAACGGATAATGCATGGTGAGTACAAACACGCACTAAATAAATAAAAAGAAAAACAATCTAATAATTTTCTTAAATGTGACTGAGATAGCACAGGTTTAGAATTTAACAGGTAGACGAATTCTGTAATAAAAACTAGGGGCATAGCATCTGTGGAGAGGCCATAATCTTCGTAAATTGTCTTTCAGCATAACTTAAAGTGTTTCTTTTTTAATTAATTTTGAATAAGGTATTATTAATGTCATGTTAATTAATTTTGAATAGTGTATATTGTCGACTGGCTCGACAGGAAGTAAGAAGAATGCTTTGCAGCTTTAATTTAAATGAGAGCTGAATGTAAACATCTTAATTATATAAAACATATGGATTACTGGAAACATCTAAATAAACTAGTTATTTGTTAGGAATCTAGACGACAATCCTGTAATTCTTACTACTTAATTTCTCTTTTAAGGATAAACTTTTATTAAAGGACTCGACAATATTCTGAATTCTACATTAATAAGAATTATTCACGTA
>JAPMOR010059995.1:12117-23377 GCA_026543865.1 Argiope aurantia
GAAACGAAAGGTAATATTTAATCCATGAAACAACTTTCAACATCGGCACAGATTACTTCAGCTTCTCATGTTTGCCCATGTAAACTGTTTCAAGTAGATATTAAACATTCAGTAAATGCAATAATATCCTTTAGACAAATGATTAATGATGTACTTAATAAAATTTACAACTCAAGATTATATAATAAATTAAAATATTTTTTAGACGTAAAAGCAAGTTTGTAAAACATTTTAACGTTATCGAAAATAATAAACTTAAAAGATCTTTTCCATGATAAAACTTGTAACGTTGAAGTATAGCAAATTGAGAGATTTGAAATCATGCATGAAATTTTTGGATTTATAAACGTCAACAGTAACTAAATTTAAATAATATAGTGTAATGAAATGTTACTATATTTTTGTACAACGCATTAATGCTGCAAAATGATTGATATTCTATTACACATAGATATTTGCGTTAGAAAAAAAATAAGCAAAAAGCATTTTTACTGATGTCAAATATAAATGTCTAATATAAATATTGAAACAGTAAGTTATTCTAAAGAAAATGCAGTTTCCAAAAGCAAGAAAATCAATTTAGCAGATTTCAGAAATTATTGGTAAATAGAATGTATAACGATTCTCGCTTCCTTTCCGTAAAGAGAGTTTTTAAATATTAAGACAAAAAAGAAGTACTTCAAAGAAATTCAAAATCTGACAATCATTATTATTAAAAATATAAAGAATGCACCATTTTTATGAACATCTCGAAATTATTGACACAAATTAGGAATCACAGCTTCCAAAGACAAAAGGAAAATCGATCACGGAAATACATAGTAAATTACTTTCTACGAAATAAATAAAAAAAAAATTCATCAAATAAAAATGATCATCAAAATGATGAAATCAACAGACATTTGTGATGCCTCATTTGATTATACAACATTAATAGCATACAGATTCCTAATTGGCACATTTTTCAGTTTTTTCAAATCTGATATTTTAAATCGCTTTTGTTTGTGAGCAAAATTAAAAACAGAATCAAATACATGAGATAGAATACATTTGGATTCTCAGAAGGTTCATCAAATTCTAAGTATATGAAAAATGTGAAATTAATTAACTAAACAGTAGCTAATAAAACTCGGTTTCTGTTCAAAGTGAATAGAAACGTTTTTTTAAACAATTTTCTACTACTGAAAGTGAAAAAAAAAATTGCAATCATCAATACAGTAAATAAATTTTTGTTCAGTCCTTTATACATTATGATAGCTGTTATCGGGAAAATAAGTACCTTAGGAACATCAGTTGACTGAAAATCCTCAACATTTGCTCCTTAATTTTGTAATGGCATCATTTTCTATGATATTATTGAAACTGTAAATTGAATCTGTATTTATCTTTTTTTAAACTCACATGAAAGAATCAGATGATAATCATAAAAAGTCAAAATGTTTCTATATCAAACAATGCTTTAGATTCAATCAGGTACAAATTAGAAATTATTTAAAATTCCTAAAAAGTGATTGAATATTCTACAAAAACCGTTATTTTGGACATTCGAATAAACAATGTCTTTTCTGAAAAGAAAGTGGATTTTTGTTAACCTATTACAAAAATGTATTAAAAACGTCTACATAGCGTTAAGTGAAAGTGAATAAAACAAACATTGTCGAAAAAGGAAAGACTGAGTATTAGTATTCACAAAGGATGTTAAATGATAAAAAAAATATGAATAAATTGACATTTTCCATGATAAATGATTAAATTAAATTAATTAAAAAATCTTTCTTTAATTAATTATTATTTTTTGGATTATGTTATTGAAAAGTCATATTAGATATTTAACTATACATTTTTTTTATTTCAATCGCATTCTATTCTATTATCTTCAGAAATTCTTACGATGCAATTCGATAATAATTATTTTTGTAAGCCTTCCAATTCTCTAATATACAACAACAAACACACACAAAATGCAACAGTACGAAAAGTCGTTAATACCGAAATCTAGATGTCGATCGAGTAAGATGAAATCTGTGTTGTCACGCCGCATTCGGAGAAGTATTTTTGAATGCCAAGTGACCATGAACATTTCTACAAAGAGTGCCCGAATCAACATCACGCGATGCATCCCATTTCTGGCAAGTTTCTTCATATGAAGGAATATGCATATGAATTAGTAGGAAGAATGCTAATTCGTATTTAGTTGGTTACCATGAAATTTACGGCAAACACAGACAAAAGAAAATAAATATACGATAAATAGTTATTATTTTTTACAAAGATAATATCATTGCAGATCTGGGGCAATTTATCGTAAATTACATACATAATTTTTTATTAATTTGTGTATATAATTATCTCATCAAAACATTCATGAAAAATTTGCAGTGAAAGTAGTAATGAAACTAACATTGAAAAAATAAATATACGATGTAATAATACGATGTAATAAATATACGATGTAATAATAAAAATAAATATTTCAACGTGTTTAGCAGAAGGAACAATTTTTTAAGGAAAAATTTACGCTAGTACTTTGCTGTAAACACAGCTCGAGTTATTTCAAATTACGATTGCTTTTTTTAGAAATTCATTATGTTTGAAAAGAAAATGTATCTAATCATTTGAATTAATTGATTAATTTTCTAGAACTGTGATCAAAATTCAATAGAAATTTTAAGGAGTAATATTCTTTTCCGCAATTTAAATTTCAAAATATAAAATAAAAAGTTTAGAAAAGTAAAAATTATCGCTTTTAAAAATCCATTACTGAATCGTAGATGAAACTCATATTTGCTGCTCAAAGCTTAGTCAATCAATGCAGATTATGCATTCAAAAGAAGTTATAGATTTCAGTTTCATATAATAGAAATAATGAATATGAATCAAAGCAATGCAAGATCAGCAAATAATAAAATTTAATCAGTTAATAATAAAGAAGACAACAATGAAATATCCGACCATTATTTCGTGAATTTAAAAGCAATTTTCTCTGGATGTTTCACCCAATTTCAAGTAGTCGAGTGCTAGTACAGAGTACCGATTTTAGGGGGGGGGGGTAATAATAACAAAAAATTCAGTTTGAAGTTAAAAAAGTGACAAAATTTTTGCGTGGAAAGAATATAATTCATTAATGTTTTTATGATAACGCAACGAATCATATTTACGCGTGTGTATATTTTGTTTTTCAAAAATATATATATATATATATTACTAACTAATTATTTTAAAAATTATGATGAAAAAATTCCTAGATTTATAAGCTGAAGAAGTTATAACTGAAAGTTTCTCTGTAATCTTAGTCATGGCTCCTGGAAAGAAATTACTCACGTATCTTAGTTACAATAGCGTTCCGATACAATTTGTAAAAGATAAACGGAACATAATATTCTCTAATCTTATACGGGCTGCCACCTTAGTGTTTTTCTGTGCTCTTACCAAGTTACTTCGTATTGCTAAAGCATTTCAAGTCATAGGAATTTTCGTTTCAGACATGAAGATATTTTTAAATTGTAATTCATAAGTTCTTTCACGACTAAAAACATTATACTTAGAATGTACAAAATTTGGATACAAATTTAATTCCTTAAAAAAAAATCACAGAAGTGGCAGATTTATATACCAGTACCAAAATAGCTTGCCTTCTTCAAGTATTTCATTAATCTTTAAAAAGTTTTTTTACTTCTTTTATTAAAAAAGAACCATTTTGGCATCATTCATCATGTATTTTTCCCTCCGCTTTATGGTCAGCGAAGATATTCGGAATTAATTATCCAACCCATAAAATTACGATTCAAGAACAAATTAAGACTAAGAGTTCAATCTGAAATAATAAACTTTTTAATAAGGTAAGGCAAAATTTAATATCTGTGTCAACGATACTGTTAGTTAAAAGAAATGGCAAACGTTTTCCATTGAAAAGAACTATTATGAAATTATTCCTCTTGCATTTTCCCCTTCGCTTTATGAAAAGAGAATAAATTCGGAATTAATTATTCAAACTCATAAAATTACGATTCCATCACAGATTATGACTAAGTGTTCAATCCGAAATAATAAACTTTATTACAAGATAATGCAAAATTTAATATCTGTATCAACGATACGGTTAGTTAAAAGAAATGGCAAATACTTTTCAGTTTGCAGCTGTATCTCATTATTCTTCACTTTTTAGGAAAGTGATCAACTCGACAGATTAAATTTTTCAGCTGTTTTTCCAAGAACTTTTATAATCACCTGCTTTTTCTCATTTCGCGATAAAGTAGATCAGTTGCAAAACAATTGGCATATTTTTCTTTAATTGCCAATATTTCATAACATCTGCAATATTCATTTTTCGATTTTTTTCTCCCCAAATAGGTGAGTTTACGGAACGTACAATTGAACATTGAAGCACTCTTTAAGCACAAACATTTATACAAATACCATTTTTGAGTTCATATGTGCGCAATAATTTGAAAAGTTCTAATCTTGTTAAAATACTCTGTCTGTTATTACTCTGCTTGTATTCTTCTTTTTTTTTTAAGCGAGAAAACGAGTCATTTCTTTGGAGTTCCACAGCTGATACATGTTTTCCAATTTTAAGTTTTTAGAGTAAAATAATGCAAGTTATTTATTATTCAATAATGCAAGTTATTTATTATTCAATAATGCAAGTTTACTATATTATTCAATACCGAGTTCCTTTATCCATCAACAGAGTAGGGTAATGAGCGGATAATTTTTTTCATACTCATGACTAAGAGAATTAATTTAGTTCATACTCATGACTAAGAGAATTAATTTACTCCACTAATTTCAAAATAATACTGTATAAAGGCATTTTAGAACAAACTTAATTTTAATCCAGATTTTTTTAAACAATCTTTCATTTAAAGCAGTTTTGTTCCAAGCCATAAAGACAATGTGCAGCCAGAATGCAACTTATTTGAGTAAAATAAATCAGAAAAGTGGTATATACTTTAATTATTAATTCATAATAAAAACATTTCCCTTCAGAAAGACTTTCAAGAGGAAATGTAATAATTCTCCTTAATTTTGTATTTTTTATATATATTTGCGTGAATTATAAAAATTTTGGGCCCAGCTAATATGATTTACAAGTCCTGGGAAATATCGATCTTTTTGTAGCTACGCCGCATGCGCTTTAGATGTGTCCTTCTCTAACCTTGAAAATAAAAGGGGTTCCGCCTGGTAAAACAACGACTGGGTGGGGTTCCTTTATTCGATTGGAAAAAGAAAATATATAACTTTATCTATTACTATAGTTGGAGGGGGAGAAGAATTCAAGAAAACATTGCTAAATTTAATTAAAATAACTTAATTTTGATACGATCATTACAATCTTCATAAAACAAAGTTTACAACTTGGAAAAGCTAGGAAGTACCGAACTGTCGATACAGAAAAATACAAGGTGTATATAATACCTTTCATCATTCCATAGCTATGTAACGCCAAATAATAACTTAAACAAAGCAGCAGCAGAATTAGTAAGCAAATACATGTAAAACATCAGCACAATACTAAATCGCAAATGTTTCAGTATGATTTAAAGTGATTTTTAAAGGGGGGGGGGGTAAGAAAGGAAAGAAAGATTCCAAAACATTTAGAGTGCAATTCCAAACTGATTTCAATAATATCTTAGATCTGATTTCTATAATATCTCAGACTGTGAGAGATTCTTCAATCATTGTGATTCCAATCATCTCAATTTCTTGAATTAATTTATTGGTTGATTATGAGCCCTATGAAAGCAATAATTTTGAGATTACATACTGAGAATAGGAAGCTCTCAAACAGTCTTTAAAATCTAAACTTAGTTGGTTGGAAAGAGACATTAAAAAAACTTACCTGACCGTGAAAGCTGACGCTTCGAAAAGAGGGTTTTCGTTCAGTGGGTCAGTAGGATTATAGGGGACCAGTTGTCTTGACAACCACATCAAAACAATGTCAAAAATCTGCATATAAAGTGGGTGGTTGGGTCTCTGATGTAGACCTTTTGAATAGGTCTTCCTCGCGTCCCTCCCTCTGCTCTCAACTCAGTTGGCCGTGTAAGAGTTCCACCCGGAAATTGCCATTTTTTAACCACCTGTGTTTGTCCACAAAGGGTTGTCAAGGTCAGTCTATCCAATGGAAAAACGGGGAACCCAGAGGGGGAGCTGAAATTCGAGAGTTTGATTGGTCCAAACTGGTCTGTAGTGATACGGCAATCGAGAAAAAAGGGCGTTTCGTTGAGGGGGTTTAAAAGTCAGGGGGTCGGCAATGACACGGCCCACTGCTACTCCCAAGGAAGGTAGATCGGAGTTTTGTGGAACCGTTGGTTCCAGGAAACTTCGTCTGTAATGATTACATATGAAATACTAATGTTTGAGACTTAACACTATGCCTTGAGGGAATCGAGACTCTTGTATCAAAAACTGGGACATTCACTCGAGGTAATTAGGAAGTAGAGGTTTTTTCAAGCTCGCTTTCCTTCCTGGGAAGGAAGAAAAAGAATGTCTTGCTGAGAGGAAGTTACAAAATGCTATGGCTTCAAAACTGAATTCTTTGAATGGGTTACTGGATTCAGTTTTAATATAGATGGAGAAAAGATGCTTAGTTTCCACATTTACTTGTAGATCTACAGCAAATAAAAACCATTTCATTTGTGAAAATAGGAAATTAAATCTGATTTCATTAACTGTTTTTTTTTATAACCATCCATTTATATTTCTAGTCTGAAAATTCAGTTTTTCTTTAATATCACCTGTATTAGGTTTTTTTATATTCAAGAAATTTGTGTCTTAAGTTTTAGTTGTTCAAGTGGCAGTGAAGGAAATCGAATAGGCATTAAATATTTTTTTTTTTAAAAAAAAGACAAATAGGAAAGGGGTTAAAAATACTTCTTTTGATTAACATGAAGAAAGTTAAATTAAGCAATTTTGGCTCTGATTTCAAATACTTCTGATGTAAGTGTCATTAAAATAATTGAAATGCATATTGTTATTATTATTATTATTTTAGTATACAGAAATTTCATTTCTCCATGGCAAACTTGGTGAAAGGGTAAACTTCACCCAGAAAATTGGAAGACAAAATGAACTAAAAAGTTCTTCATTTTAAGTAGGAAAAATAAAAGAAAACAAAAGCTATTCATGTTCAAACACTTTCTTCTCGAATCTATTTTTTAAGCCTAAGAATATGAGAAGAATTTCTCAGGCAAATAGTGAATTGATATATTTTAAAATTTCTGCGGTTTCATCTCCACATTCTTCATGATAATTATGTCTGCCATCACCAAATAATCAATGTTCTCGTCATTGAAGCCTCATTTGATTAAATAGTTAAGAGAGTAAACTCACTTCTTTAATCTAAAAATATTATATGCAGACCTATAATAGGAGATTGGCTGAATCTGTTCTTATTTAGATGAGTCCGATCTTTGATCAGCGCGGTAAATTAAACACTATCTAATTCAATATGTTTGAGATTAGATCACATAGAGCGAAACGCAACAGCAACTCGAAGCCGAATTTTTCTTCTTCTTTCTACAAAATATATGTAGTTCGTTCTTTTTAACATACTATATGTAGAAGCAGTGTTAAAATAGTGCTACTGTAATTTCAGATAGTTATTGAAAAAATAAACACAAGGGAATAATTTTGTTTGAAGATCAGATGCGTCAAGTATGTGAAATTCTTAAATATTCAAATTGAAAAAGAATTTTAAATTTATGCATGTAAGATGATCCTACTTAAAATAAGGGCTTGGCATTCCTTGCAGGTAAAGCACATACTGATTGTCGGTACTCTATATACGTATAAAGCTTTATTTGCTGATACAGTTTGTCCCAGTTCTCATCCGATCGCTACAATCAGGATCTGAACCAGTGACAATGCTCTCTTTCTAAGCCATTAAGTTATGAACTTGAAGTATTTTCAAGACACAGCTTTGTTTACAAGTACTGTAAATATGGATTAAACATTATTTGTAAATATTTCACATTCTCTTCTATTAAACCTTTCTTCGATAGGAGTAGTTTATAAGTATTCCAATACGCTTTTTTTTTCTTCACTTGACTTTTTTCAGTCTAGAATTAAAGGTGGAATTTTGTAATCGTGTTTTCTTTAATTTTCTGATGTGCTTGAATTTTGGAATTTTGCCTTGTGTGTTCTCAATGATAACCTACCTTCTTCAACTTTTCAGTAATTAACTATCAATCAATAGATTAATTTAATATAATTCTAGTATTTAGTATATACTAGTATCATCCCTTGACAGTGAATTTGAAAAAAAAATGATTACAAGATTTATTAAATTTATTATAATGAAATATAAATCTAAGAATAAAACTAATTAAAACGAAAAATATCTGTTTTTTTTGTTACATTGATAAAAGTGTATTTTTAAAAAGGGTTTCTATTCTTTTAATTTTAAACATTTATAAGAATGAGGTGAAGGAAGTTAGAACAGGAGAATTTTATTATCTGATCTTTTTAAATATATCTGATAATAAAGTAAATTTGGAAAAAGGAGAAAAATTAAATTTAAAAAATGAATTTCCATTACCAAAAAAAAAGATATATCTAAAATTTAAATTCTCTCAAAATTTAGCCATGGAGCATTTGACGATTAAAGGGATATCGTGCCTATCGTACTGGACAAAACGCATGATCAGCTAAATGATAAACAACACTCGGCCATCGTACAAATATGGTTCAATGATAGTTTGTTATGCGTTTTTTGCGCAGTTTCTTTACAAATGCCAGTTAATTCAGTATCTTTTCAATGAAAAGGTAATATTTAAGTGTACGATATAGAATTTTCTCATATCTCGCCAAAATCATGCCAAACATTCAAAAACTGGTCAAATGTCTTCTAAGAATCGTACAATTAGCTAGTTTACCACATTTGGCGAATAATTGCCGAAAAAAGGGAAATAAGCGACGGTATCGTACAATTTAATCTAATCAATGAAAAAACTAGTCACTGATATTATTAGAAGAATTTAAATTATTGATTTTTTTATTTTTGTTAACTTCAAGAAGTTGTGGAAAATTCCTTCATAACGAAAAAGACATTTTTTAAGCTAGTAAGCTCGTCAGGCTTGGAAATTTGTTTTGAATTAGAAATCTGGGGTGCAAATTTAACATAAACGCTTTATCCAATACTTTGCCCGCAGAAAATTAAAACATATTCGTAAGAAAACCGCAATCGAAGCCAGATAAACGAAACAAAAGCAACCTAAATTTCCGTAGAAAAATCAAAAATCTCATAAAATAATCTGAAATTTCTGTCTTCTGAAATTTTCAGCTGAAGTACAAGCAAATATTCCTACAAAATAATAAATAAATAAATAAATAAAAGCTAGTGCTTCACGTACAAATTAAACATTATTTGCTAATACAGTATGTCAGCTGCTTTATATATGATTAGTGCATTTAAGTATTGGGTTGTTCGAAAAGTAATTTCGTTTTTTCCCGACAGAGGATTTAATTGTATTTTTTTTGCACCCAACTTCACATTTAAGCCGTATAATTTTTATATGCTTTGGAAGCTCATATAGCAAGGCTTGTGTGTGAAAAATTCCAATTAATTCTACGCAGTAGTTTTTGGTTGGTGCCCTTTTAAATATGGAGAGCAATAAGCAGCATTTTCGACATATCTTACTGTTTTACTACAGAAAGGGTAAAAATGCTGTTCAAGCCAAAAAGAAATGGACTGATGTGTATGGAGAAGGTGTGTTGACAGTACGCCAGTGCCAGAACCGGTTCGCTAAATTTTTTAGACGGTAAAACCTTCACCTCAAATGAAGTGGTCAAAAACCGCCTAGATCAGTTTTTTGGCAGCAAAGACCAAAAATTTTATGAGCGTGGAATTATGCTACTACCAGAAAGATGGCAAAAGATGTTGGACCAAAACGGCCAATATATAATTTAATAAAGTATTTGTTTATTATACAAAAACTGTCTTTCATTTCCACACACACACACACACAAAAAAAAAACCGAAATTACTTTCCGAACAACCCAATACTATAGATCTTAGAATACATCTTGATTTTTTTTATCTTAGTTCCTTTCCATCAAGTTATTGATAAATTAAGAGTAAATGAGCTGTCATGAATTTTGATTGCGTTATTTGCCAATACTGCAGGTACAATAAAATAATGTTTGTAAGTATTCTGTTCGATTAAAATTTTCTTCTGTTGGAGTGATTTAAATGCCCTGGAATATGTTTATTACATTCTTTAATTTATTTTGCGTTAGAAAACATTGGATTTTGGTACTGATTTTTCATTCTATTCCTGATAAGATGGAATTTTGTAATTTTAAACAGTTTAGGGTTATCAAAGACACAATGTTAGCATTTTATGGACTTAATTATTACTTAATTCATTAATTTAATGAAACTGATGCTTCCCGAGTGTCATCACAATGTAATGAATTCGACAAAAACTATTTCACGATTATAGAATATTAGCAACAACTATAAAATGACAAGTGAAAAATCAGACAATAATTAAGTTTGAAATTTGTTACTTTTCATTGCATTAACAAAAGTGTAGTTTGAAAAATATTTATTCCTTTTAATTTAGAACATTTTTTAGCTAGAGATGAAGGAATTTCAGTATTGAATTTATTTGTTTGGTGATAATAGATTTAGAGAAAAGGAAAATCAAATAAATGATTGAATTTCATAGTATCGAATATCGAATATCAGGAAAAACAATATTCAAAATGCTTATTCTCGGAAAGGTCGCAACAAGAAGGTAAAGGCAATAGCGAAGAGCTGACCGTGTCAGTCAGAAAGACCGGCGTAAACTAATGCGATAATATTTAGTTTACGTTTGTTTTTTTTAAGCTCTGTTATTTGTTAAAATCTGTAATTGCATATAATATAGTGCTTTTTTCAATGAAAATTTACAATTTCACCAATGGAGCTTTTAAATTATTGACTTTGGATTTTCGTTAATTGCAAAAGAATTGCTTAAAATTTTTTTGATAATGAAAAAGATACAACTTTTCAGGCTAACAAGCCTATCAGGCTAAAAAAAAAAAAAAAAAAAAATGATTTTTAGTTAAAAATTTAGGCTACAATTTCATGTTTAAAAATTTCAATCTGAAATTCGGGGGAAAAAACATCCCAAAATAGCATTAAATTTCATTTTCTCAAGTACAGAAAGAGCAATCCAATTACAAAAAGGGTTCAAAAAGTACAGAAGGAATATTTAATTAGACTCTACCTGCAAATAATGCCTTATTTGTAAATATAGTACTGATAAATAAT
>JAPMOR010059995.1:23387-49170 GCA_026543865.1 Argiope aurantia
TATCAAGTGTTGACAAAATACTTTAAAATATTTTTCAAAAGTTAATGACTTTTCTTAGGTAATTATCATGTATTAAATGCTAATGATGTATTTCTACTTATTTCGAAATGACAAAATACTTTATTAACAAAATGTTTAATGCATCAAATATTAACCTAATATTTTGTTCCTAAACAATGGAAAATTCAGTCATCTTATATTTAAAAAGAATATCATTGGGAAAGTCAAACTATAATTATTGTAATTACAATTCATTTAAAAAGCAATCCGCTACATACCAAAAGCCGAGCTTCTCGGAAAAGCTAAACATGCTTTGTGAGGTTAGGTACCATATTAATAATATCCAGTTGGTATAAAGGAAAGAAGGAAATAAAGGAATACTTTTTTAAGTATCTAAAATTTTTAGTAAAATTGTACAACCTAAAAGTTTCAGTATGAAATCTCATACTCCAAGTTCAACAGAATTTCATTTCTTAGAAGATTCAGTTAGGGAGCTAACGAAACGCATTTCATTATTTCTTTCTCTTTGAAACCAGAATAAATAATACAAAGAGTAAATTTTCTGAATACACATTTATTTCCTTTCAGTTCTTCTTTAAATAATAATTAAAATGATACCCTCTGTATTGAAAAAAGTTACTCGAGACACAAGAATCAAATTCCTAATCAGTTTACTGTATAAAGGGACAATCTGAACAATTTTGGGAAACAACTGAGATAAATGTAAATATTTTAGAGCTATGAAAACAAAATCATGTCGCACTAATTTTTATAATCACGCACTTTCAAATTAGCACCATGAATAGCAGTCAGTTTTCATTCAAAAGTTTTTTAGTTAGTACAGAAAACATTTATCAAAGCTATACACATCCAGCAGAAAAAATTTCAATGACTTCGATTCAATAGTATTTTGAAATCTCACAACAAAGATATTGTGCAGTCGAAATTATCATTCAAAAAACTTTGTTTATGAAATTCCTTTTAAATTTAAGCACTGCTTTTGGATAAATGATAAAGAAGGCTGATTTAATTATAAAAAGATCTAAAAGAAGTATAAAATTATATATATTTTTTTTCTATATCTACGAGCAGCCCATAAGTAATTCGTGAATGCAGCCATTAAATATTACTCTATAAGAATACAATATTCATTTTGTTTTTGTTTGTTTGTTTCAACGCTTTCAAACAGCTTTAGAAATTAATATATGACAATGAACTCACCTCAAACAAAGGAAGTTTCCATTTTCCATCGAAATAAGCGAACTTCAAAGCGAGCCACTTTGTCTTCAGGAACCGTCTCCCTCAGAGCGCAAATCCTCATTTCTTAGATCCTCCGCCAAGAAATTACCTAGGAGAGGGAAAGAAAAGCAAATAAAAAAAATATCCTATACCCTACGGCGATGTGGTTAGATTTTTTGCCGCCTTTCTCCCTCTTGTTTTGCTTTTTCTTAGCTCTATTATTTCCATTGCCCTTATTTTGAGGGTACGTTTTTATGAGTAATAGTCCGTTATACTTAGAATTAGCTGGGCTGCCTTGTCTGTACGGCTTTTAAAGAGACAGAGAAAGTCAAATAATATATTGTTTTAAAACTCTATTTTACAGTTCATTTAATTTAGTCTTACAGTTATTACTTTTATTTCAATTCCTCGCTTGCTGATTTTGATAAACTTTACTATTTTTGAGAACAAAATTCTCTAAATTTCTCGATGTTCTCTTAGAACCCTACTTTCATTTCTGAATATACACTCAAAAAATTTTGATAATAGAAAGAAAAAATAATTTCATTAATTAACCAATTTAACGAATTTCCACGGCAATTTGCATGGATTCGTTTAATTAGCAATTATTGTAATTCTAACAGTTAAATGAGCAAGCATTCAGTCTTCTAGTTTCGCGTTCAAGAACCCATGTGCAGAAACAGTCTTTTCATAAACAATTCTTCGAAAGAAATAAAAACGCAAATTCGTCTTAGTGTTATAAGAACTCTTGTTTAGAACACATTTTATAGCGTAGAATTACAGCTGCAACAGCAATATTGAGAGTTCTGCGGTGTGACAAAGTGGTCACGAGTACCTCCACATCATAATTTGGAATACTTATTATAATTTGTAAGTTTAGGAAAAAATTTTAAGGGATTGAAACTAGTTTAGAAGAGCTCATAAAGCTCGAAGTCATGAAATTTTGTAGAATTGCTAGCTTAAAACTTTTATGATATAATTATTGATATAAAATAATATTTTGATTATTTATGGGGGAAATAGAACTTTAAAGGAATTACGTTGAACGTGCCTTTTACTATGGGACTGATTTAACAATTTTGATTAGTTATTTTCGAAAAAAATCTAGGAGTTTCATGCGTGTAGCTCATCATAGCTATCTAAGGGCGGAACAGAAATAATTTTGTAGAATTTTATATTAGCTTTCTTATAACGAATTCTATTCGTTTACTGAAAGAAAATTTTAAAGGGCAGAAATTTTCTCAAAGATATTCTTTGTTCAACTTTAGTAACAATTCCAACAACTTTCATCGAACATAAACGACAGAGCTAAGAGAAGAATTTTAATTTTTTCCCCTCCATAAATTTAATGTTTTTCTGTGAAATGAACATGCATTCTCTATATGATCAAAAATATTCGGATATTTTAGAATTCATGTATTTTTCTTAAATTTGTCCAGAAACGGTGGGCGAACTGTCTTCGATCATGTAAAAAATATTTACAATAAAGTAACTCAAATAATAATAATAAAAAAAATAACTCGCTTTTTACTGTGAAGATTCGGTCACGTAAACACTTAGTGGTCTGTCAAGAAATTGTTGAAGGAGAAAAGAAATTTCGAGGATTTTGTTTCACAGAAAGCAGATAATAATTTGAAATTTTCAAAAATGATTTTATTTGCTTTGGACAGCCTTTACATGTAATTATAAAAAAATAGCACGTATATTAGAGAAGGTATTAAAATAAAAAGAACCGTTCCTTGCTTATGCAATAATTTTAAAAAAATTACACGACATTTATAAAATATGTGACAAATTATTAATAAAGTATTACGTGGAAATTCGAAGTAAATACACAGATATTCAAGGAAATCTGAGTGTTTTTAGTAAATAAATTTGAACCATGCTTAGTTCAGATATGATATATTTTATTTTTCCGACTTCAAATCCAGATATAAAAGCTAACTCCTATAAAAATTCTAGTTGAATTTCAGCCAGATTCAGAAAGATATAGGCATTGCAAAGACTTGATTTTCAGTTGCTCACTAAATGATGAAATTTTTTTCATAAATTTTCATACTTTAGCCTTCGAAGCAATAATGAATTCTATAGAATATAAATGTTCTAAATAGTCCTTCTTATTTATAAATTAAATGCAGAGCAATAATTTCAGCAGAATAGGTATAATAAGTAATAAAAAAAATTGCATCATGGTTCGCAAAAACACAGACTTCCAGTATTGTGTAACTTGATTTATAAAATAATTAAAAATATTCGGACATTTTATGCTTTGTTTATTCTAAAAAAAAAAGAAAATTGAATAGAAAATGTTCTATACGAAAGAAAATTTCAATATAAAATGGCGGAAATACAAGAAAATCTGACACTTTTAAATGAATAATTCATTTAAAGTAAGATTTAGAGGATATCATGTAAATTTATAGAAAATGAAAGAATTATTTTTGGGAGCAGAAAAATGTGTATAAATATTAATAAAACTTTTAAAAAATAAGATTGACCACGTCCTGTTTAGAATATGCACTGGCATACATGATTTGATATATTAAGTAAATATGATGAAGCTTGCAAAATTTCTTATAGAAAACTTTTAATTAAGACATTAGTTTATTTTTTTCTTCAATAGTTGCAGATGGCAACCTGAAGACTTAACTGGAGAACTAGCTGTGCAATGAAATATATTTTGAGTTATTTTAGTGCTTTTATTCCTGATTCGGTGAGTATGAATTTTTTAGTAAATATAATAGGTCTACCGTCAATAGAACGACAATACAATGAGTCATTAAATCTAATAACAGTAATACTACTCTTTGAAAAACACTTTTGAACGAATTATGTCAAAATTTTTCCTGTAGAGCCATGTAGTGCTAAGATTGGAAGTCATGATTCACACTAGGTTCAGCTCTTAAATGCCATACTCGCTTTATAATATGCTCCAGTATAATGCTTGCTTCAAAGGCAAAGCCGCTCCTGCTATTCAATTCTTGGATGTCAGTTTACTCACGTAATCAGTTCATCAGCTGTTGGAATTTTAAGTTTGACCCTGATCGAATTCATTTCCATACTGATCTATTGGCCAAGATTAGCAAAAAGTCAGAGTTACCTACTAGACCAGCGTTTCTCAACCTGTCAGTATTCGTGGCCCAGTTTTCAATCATAATTTTCATCGCCCCCCCCTTTACAATAAAGTGTATACAAGAATAATGTATATTGAGTATTTTGGATTCTGTTTTTAAATTATTTTTAACTAACTGCCAAAACAAGAGTAAAAACGAGCCAACGTTGGCAAGAAACCACCTCTTGCATTTTGGACAAGCGGGCGGTGAATAGATAAAGCGAATGAAAGCGGAGAAATTTTAAATATTATATTTGAAATGAAAATCAAACAGGGAGATAACGTTAAAAGAATATGAAAGTAGAAAAATTCGTTAATGAAAGTTAACCTATACGGAGTGAGTTAAATTTAGAAACTGGGAATACATTTTTTCGAATAAAAGAAATAAAACAGAAGCAAGACAGAACAAATTGAAAAAAAATAAACAATGTTTGTGGAAGGAAATCCACACGACCGATGCCGTCTCGAGCATGCGAAGAGCAAATGTTTTCTCATAGGAAAAAGGAAAATGTTCGATAACTCAAGTTTCAATTCCAGCCAGTCTCATTCGAGTCTATCCTTTTATCGCTATCGAATCTATCGTGAATGTATATGTTATATATGTGTTCGTGTTAATTGCAATTCACCATATTAAATATTCACGGCAGCAGATTTATGCAGACTCATGAATAAATTTTTAAGCGGAAGTAAGCAAGCATTAGACGATAGTCAAGCATCACACAGACGAGCGTGGTTCCAAAAATAAAATCAAGGAGATATTCTCAAGAATACTTAAATTTTGGGTTTACCAGTACTGAAGTAAACGAGGAAGAAAGGCCCCTGTGTATCATTTGCTCAAACATGTTGGCCGCTGGCAGCATGAAACCTAATAAACTTAAACGACATTTGGAAACGCTTCATAGTGAGTACGTCAACAAACCCAGAGAATTCTTCGAATTAAAATTAAAATCATGTAAAAAGCAAAAATCATTTTTTAAAGAAACTTTGTCTGTGGATAAAAAAAGCTTTAATTTCATCTTGCAAAGTTCATATAAAATAGCCAGATGAAAAAACTTCACACCATTGGTGAAAAGCTTATTTTGCCAGCAGCAATTGAGATTGTAGAAGCTATGTTTGGAGATAATTTTTCAAAACAATTGCTGTCCATACCTCTTTCAAATGATACTGCTGCTCGTCGAATTGGCGATATAGCTGAAGATGTACAGTGTCAGCTTTTCTCGAAGTTGCGTGACAAATTGTTTTCAATACAGCTTGATGAAGCAACAGATAGTAATGAAGATGCTCATTTAATTGCCTATGTTCGATTTTGTAATAATATGTCAGCAGCAGAAGAACTACTTTTCTGAAAACAACGCCCCTTGCATTATTTGCTGTTTTAAATTATTTTATGAACGACGCAGAATGGAAAAATTGCTTCAATGGCGCTCGTTCAATGTCTGGAAGGAACCGTAGTAAATAATATAAAAATGAGACCCCTGAAATCGTGAATCTTTTCCGCACTTTGTAAAGACATGGGTTCAGTACATTCAGCGTTACTATTTTATTGCGGGGCAAGATGGTTATCACGTGGGAAATTTTTACAACGTGTTTAGGAATTAAGAGAAGAAATCACAATTTTCCTAGAAGTAGAAAACAAACCGGAGGCCGAGAATTTTCGCGACGGTTTATTTGTGATGAAATTGAGGTACTTGGTCGACATATTCGAGAAATTAAATAACTTGAATCTTCAACTCCAAGGAGAAAATACATATATGTTGGATACGAGTGATAAAGTTAATGCTTTTTGTAGAAAATTGGAATTGTGGAGCAGAAATTTAAAGCAAAAAACCTAACAATGTTTGCAAATCTCGATGATTGTACTAAAACTTATAAGGCTGAAGAAGAACAAGTAAAAGTTGTTCTTGTAACCATTGAAAATCATTTAGCCATGCTGGAAAAGAATTTTAAGAAATATTTTCATGCTGTTGACAAACTCATAGCAAGTTACGAGTGGATTAGGGATCCATTTCATAAGACTCCCGAAGGACGTTCAATTTATGAGGAAGAAAAATTCATAGACTTCACGACAAGTGGCGAAACTAAAAGACAATTTAGTAATAAATCACTATTTGAATTTTGGGCAGGAATAAGGATGATTTTTCTGCACTAAAAACAAGGACATTTCACATTCTATTACCAGTCAACATCCTACATTTGTGAAACTGGATTTTTCTGCTGTGGCTTCTTTGAAGACAAAATATAGAAACAGAACTAAGCCTTCCTTCGAAAAATTTTGCTCTGCAAGACAGGCCCAAGGAAGTCACTAATAATTATTAAATTTGTTTTTAATTTAGTATGTTTTGATTAAGTAAGTTTTGATTTAGTAAGTTGTTTTACTTTAATAAGTTATTAAATATGTCGAAATGTATTTTGTTTTCTATGTGTATGTGTGCTTTCCTTTCAGGCAGTTAATCAACTTTTTAAAATAATATTTTCACTTGGATATTCTCGCCCCCCCCTCTAGTGTGCTCGCGCCTCCCTAGGGGGGGCGCCCCACAGGTTGAGAATCGCTGTACTAGACAAAAGTCTCTGGAAACAATTTATAGCATTCCATCTTCGGCTCTGAAAATGTACACGGATAACATTAAAGGAGATGGTGGCGTTTCTGGTAGTGGCGTGCACATTGAGACTCCTGAAGGAACTACTGATATTTTATTAAGTAATCCTGTCAACTGTTCTGTATTCAGGTCCAAACATTGAATCTATAAGGGACTTCAATATATCGACACGTCCTCTGAAATTGTCTTCGGAGACATTTGGATTTTAACGGATAGTCGTGCCTCTATATAGCATCTTTCTCATTGGACGAAAGTGGGGGACAAGATTAGCATGAATATCTTAGACCTTATTGCCAGGCTCTCCGTTGACACTCTATACACTTTCAATGGGTCCCCTCACATGTTGGTTTAAATGGTAATGAGATAGCGGATAACTTAGCTAAGACTGCTTCAGCAGACATATTTCATGGTGACGCACACTAACTTATTCTGAAATCTCCTCTATCATAAAGATGGAGTCGAATGCACTTTGGAGAGTCCCACCTGCTCCCCCTTGGTACTTTGGTAAGAGTCCTGGTTGGTGTCACCGCCTGAATATCTTCAGAAAACAGCAAACGGCTCTCTCTCATTTTTTGAGTGGACATACCAAATCCCTCACCTTCCAACACGGACGGATGATCTTTGCTGAATGTCCTTGGTGCAAGGCAGATGAAGCCTCCCCCCAATCACATTCTTAAATGTTTAAATTTTAGGATTTTTGAGATTTTAAGGGACCCGTTATTGTTTGGACTTTTTAGAGATCTTTGGTTTCATGGAGGTGGTATAGCGCAGTTATAACTCCTGGGATTAGAAACAACAACAACGTAATCAGTAAAAATATTTTCCTGTTTTTTAATACGTGTTTATCATTACTGAATAATTGTTTTAGATTCTGTGGAGATAATTTTGCAGTGCCGTCATCGTAAATACGCTCAAAACTTAATAACTATGCTAACTCAGCAGACGTTATTTGGCTTTAGCCTCTACGCGGTATTTTTAAAAACAAACGAAAAAATTAATAGAAAATTCAAAACCAATCAAATTATTAAGACGGTTAACTGAACCAGAATCAAACCAATTCAAATTATTAAGTCGGTTAACAAAGAAGAATATCTTATTAATAGATAAAAAAATTCAAATATCAAGAAACATCGCTCTAAAATGGTTAGTGATTTGTTATAGTACCTTAATTCTAAATAATTGCTCATGGCATTGTACTGAGCCCATTCGCAAATTTACCCTATAGAATTAAGATACAGATATTTCGCCTAAGAACAAGGCTGCTATGATATTAGTAGAGAGATATACAAAGTGTCAAAACCAAACATTATGCTACACGAATAATTGATTTAAAATGATCTGAAAACCTAAATATTGGAGAAAAAATAGTGAAATCAGTTGATTTTTTTCATTGATGTTCGATGGAATACGCAATATTTAAAATCAATACAAATATGACTTCACTCCTTCAAACACAAAGCCAATTCACTCAAGTTACCATGGCAACCAAAGACAAAACACCATGACTGTTATCTGAGATCAAATGGCGTAACTTTCATGAAAAGCATCAGATACTTTGCACTTATAAAACGTGCATAGTTCAGGCTATTCTCGGTTCAACAACAAAATTACAGAACGAACAAAAATAGCTATTTGATATGGACTTGATACTGTTAAATACGAACATCACAAACAAAACTGATAATTAGTTCTATCTGCTATTTTATAAGCGTCGATTTTAAAGAATTGCAATGTAGTAAATGTGTAGAAGCGAAGTTATTTTTTTCATGTTAGGTTGGCAATATCCAGAGAAATTTTTTTCAGTGGTACCAATTAAAGATAGTAGTTGATTTCAGGTTGGCAAGTGTAAGTAGCATAACCTGCTATTTGTTTTGTTTTTCGCTTAATCGGTGTCAGCGGATATTGTTTCATTTTAAGTGAGGATATCAGCTTTATTTACATTTTCTTTGATTGTTATTATTAGTTTACAATGTGATTTCACTTCCTCGTTTCAAAATGCCTGTACAATGTCTTGACAACACAATTCATGTTATAAGAGCGAGAATTTGCCTGTACATAGTGGAAGTTATTTGAACATTAAATTAGTATCTTAGTCTATCGGATTAGAGAAAAGAACTTAGCACCGTTTTTGTCCCTTGAAGATGCATCTTTTACAAGCACAAACATATATGAACTGAGGGAGACTCTGACTCCAGTCATAATACTGATGAATGCGAACTTCATAGAATCGTCATAGAATTCATCAGGCATGTTGTCCACATGCAAGAACCATAAAACAGCTTAAAATTTTTACTTAATACTGTAAATTACAGAAAATGTCAATGACAAATTTAAGGTGATCTCTAAGTCATTGCTCTTTTGTTGAAACATTCGGTCAAGTTTCTGGTTGGTAACATGCAATAATATAAATTTTGAGGCAATTATTTATACATCGGTATAAATATATTTCCTTCAAACCAGTTTGTTGTTGTGATCAGAATTCAAAAGAAGTGTACCCAATTACTTTGTAATCTCTGTGATAGTATGAACGTTAAAGTAAATATGAACTATAACAAAGACTGATTAATTAATAAATTAATGTGAAAAAAAGCATTGTTTAATGAGCCCTCGAGGATATGATTATACATTCTTAGAAATTGTAGATCTCTTTCCCTTCACATACGATCATTTTAAATAAGAGAAAATAATAAAATCAGCAATATTCGTTCCCAATTACCCTGCTTGACTCAATATAACTGGCAATAAAAAATGGAGTACTAAAGTGACTGATTTGGAAGAATAATTCTCAATTTTAAAAGAAAATTCCAGGCATTACAATGGTAATTTACAGACCATACAAGAAGCTATGATTTTAACTAGGCAGAATAAATTTTTTAGCAGGTCTAAAGATATTCAGTGGCTACATTTTATCTGCAACAGTGTTCAATTTTTTTTCCCATTAGGAAACAGAAATTTCAAAATATAATTTCCATCCAAAGAATAAAAAGGTAAAATAATCCGGAGTAATTTTTTCCCCATTGCATCAATAAACCAAATAACTTTTAACTTTAACAAGAATAATTAAAAATATTTCAGAGAACAAGAAAGGACAGAATTCCGATCATAATGTAACATTTCAATCATATTTCAAAGTAAAATTATGCTCAGGACGTTTATTTTCATATCATGCTCTGAAGTATGCTTGCTCAGTCAGTGATCTTTTAACGTATAAAATTCTCAAAATTTTTCTAATTGTGAAACTTCTAATAAAATATAAATATCGTTTACAAAAATTTGTATCTCGAACTGAAAATTGATAAACTTATTGGCTTTGTAAAATTGTATTAATATTTTCCCCTTATTATAACCGGGGTTCTTTACACTTTCACACTATTAGCGCACATTAAAATTCAAGTTAATACTTTGAAAAAAAACTTTTCTTTTCAAAGACTAATATACTCTGGCTAATATTGATTATTTATATATATTATTTCGGCCGAAGAAAATATTGATTTGGCCATTGCGAAATGGAAATAATGTAACTTTAGATTTTAAAAATTTAGAAAATATTTATAATTTATATATTCACTCTTAAATTTACCTATTAATCCACAAAAAATAAATAATGTGTTGTGTTGGAGGAAGAACTTTGACATGGTTAGTGCTAAAGTAAATACAGTTTTTAGGGAGGGAACAGAGGAAAATTCGTTTGTGCTTTGCATGATTATTATTAAACTGCTACAAATATAGTATCTGCAGGTATAATCATCGTCAAACCAAACGACAAAAAAAAATGGATGAACAAATTGCTCGTTATTTTGGACAGAGAGATACTAAAATCTTCCTACTCTAGAAATAACTAGATGCTATATCTCCGTAACAAGAATACAGTGAGCTAGTTACAGAGTATCCTGGTAAAAGTTCTTGAGTAGCTGTAAGAATTAATTGCTTTTTTTTTTTTTTTGGTTACATGGTGCCTCAGACGAAAGACATAAATTTTGAGTGGGAAGAAAAGAAAAAATGTTTTACTAAAAAATTTAACATGCGTAATATTCTTAGCAAAGTTGTGGTGAAGAAATCGGCTAATGCCTCCCCCCTACACACACACACAAAGGAAAACTTTGGAAATTCAGAAACTGATATTTTAATATTATTTGTAGAAGCAGGATCCCTGATTTCTCCTGTCTACAATTCCAATGGATAGCCGATTCAAATTGTAATGTGTGATATCTAGTAAAGAGAAAAAATTGCTAACTTCAAGAAGGATATTTGTAATAAAGTTCAAAGAGGAGTGTCCAAATATTGAAAACAATGAGCCTAGTCATTATGAACAACTCATAACCCCAAACTTGAATAAAGAAATTTTCAACACTTAGAATAAATCAGATGTGCATACTTTTGCTTCTGTGGCAAAATATATCGCAGCTACACTTTCCAAAGATAAAACGGCACTGAGTATCTCAGCTAGGCCGGAGAGGGTAAATTAAAAATTATATCCCTTAGTAAACGAGGTTACTAAGACATAAATAAATTAATTAAAGGTGCAAGGAAGAATTCGAGATTAAAAACTGTTTATAAGTAAACTACCGTTTTTTTTTTTTTTTCTGTTTGTTTTGTTAAGATCAAGTTCTGAAATTTCATTGACTGAAGTAATTGACTTTTAAAATCCGTTAAAGCTATCTTCGCTTCAGTTGCTACTTCTTATATTTCAAACCTATTCATCTTTACATATTGAAGTTTATGAAAAAAAAAAAAAATTGAGCAATTACTGGATGCGTTGGTAGGCCCTAAAAACTGTCTTGTATTCGAGTTTTTTAACAAGCTCAAAAGTCATCAAATTTCTAATGAGATTATTCTTGGAATAGATAATAATCTTCCTAATTACCCAAATTTTTCTAAAACATGTTGGGATTTTAACAAAGGACTCTCTATGCTTTATCAGAATGTCCTTCGTTTTAGAACTACTGAATTTTTTTCAGTTTCGTGGCTCCTGAGTACTATATGATATATTTGAAACGTGTTTTTGTCACAACAATTTATACTGAATATCAGAAAAAAGATTTTACACATGTTTCAAATATTGATAATTCTATCAATTTTTTTTATTATTATTATTAGGGGCTTAGATTTTATAAAAAAAAAGTTTATCTGTGGTGATTTTTACTATCTTATAAATGACTATTTAAACGATGGGAATTTTTTGAACCAACAGAGAGAGAATTATTAATTTTAAGTATATATAATTTGAACTAATTGAACGCTATTTTAAATTGTAACAACAAGTATTCAGATTTGATTTCATCTAATATTTGTTTAGTGATATTTCAGTCAACCAAAGTAATAACCTTTCGTCTCTGAGAACCATCATTATCCTGCGCTTTTGATCCCTATTTATTTAGTGCCTATCTAGGCTAATAAGCGAGATGTCAATATCTGTAAATTTAACTTTAAAAGTGCTGGTTAATTGATCTGTGAGATTAACTGAAGTTTTTTGCATAATTTCAATGTTTAGTTTAGTTATATTAACGTCCAGTTTAAAAGCAACACTAGGGCTATTTTAGAACGTAATTTTGAACAGAGGTCAGATGACGAGGACGATACTTGAGCTGGCACCCCCTCTCCTAATTTCCACGTAACACCAGCGGTAGGACGTTTGGCCTTGACGGATTTGGCGCGCATCAGGCCCGCTTACACAACGGTTGTTCGGTGGAATCGAGTCTCGAAACTCTCCGGTTCCGAAGCCGAGACCTTACCACCAGATCATCGAGGCCCCATAACTTGATGATATAAACATTATTGTTTTTATATTTTATGATATTTCAAATTATGCTTTCAGCCAAACTACACCTATAAAACTTTTAATAGTAAATTTCCCTTTTTATACTTATATAAAACAAAAAAAAAGTTAAAAAGAAAAACAATAGCTCGTGAGTTAGCATTAAAATATGAGAATTTTAATATACTGAAAGAATTTAGATTTTTAAGATTTATTTCTAAGAATAATATCAGAAGGAACTTCACTACATATGTGAAAATCACTGAAAGGGATTTAATATCTTAACCCAAAAAGTTTTGATTACACTTTTTTAAAAATAGGTTTTATCCAAATAAAATATTCTAGAATAGTGTGTGTTACGAATACAATAACGATATCTATAATGTTTTTGCTTTTTAAACTCTGTGTATAAACCCAACACTTCTCATGGAATAAATCATGGAATCAATGATAGTTCCTTTAGAAATTTAGTTAAAATTGATACTGTTACTTGAGAGGACACGTTTTTTGGATATTAAAGAATCGAAATCTTCAACTATTAGAACTGAGAATAAACCTTCTTTCATTTTTAAAAAATATACAGAATTATTTATTTATTTTCTTCTAATTTTATTTAATTTGTTTTTGAGAACCAATGCATTCCCTGATGCAAACCCTGATGTTTGGAAGCAAACCAAAATTATTTCTACAAGTAGAAAGAATAATGCAAGAAGATTGTAAAAATTACTGACCATTTGCAATTTTAAGTCCTTTGTCTAAAATATTTGAAATTGTAATTTATGTAAAAAGAATTTTCCTACCGATTTGAAAGCTTAATTTCAAAACGACTACGAATTTGATTTAATAAAGATGATTTCCTCACTTTAAATTAACTGTGAGCTCGATGTTTTTAAGATTCTTATTCTAAACGGGTATGATTCGATTGATTTTGATAAAAACAGGTAAATTATTTCATACGGTATCATAATATTGATATCTTTATTGATTTTTTCTATTTGTTTTCATTCTTATTTAAGTGGTTTATATCTCTTTTAATAATGTCGTTTCTCATAAGTCCCGCAAGGATCTAATCCTCGCTTTATATATTAATTATTGATACTATATTTTAAAGTCATGTGAATATCATTTATTTGCTGAATATTTAAAATTTTTTTAGGTTTATACTATCTAATATGGACGTTGCACTTTTGTAAAATGCTTGTTTCAGAAATGAAGATTGAAATATCATTAGTTACTTTGGAAATCTCAATTTTAACAAAACAACAATCTTATTTTTTATCGCTCAAATTCAGTTTCTGATCTTGGAGTTGTTTTCAGTATATACTTTTCATAACATATTGTCAAAAGTTTATAAAAACTTGGCTTTCTCAAACGTAAAACTAAAGAATTATTTAATGAGTTGACTGTGAAAGTTCTGAATTTTAATGTTGTCCTTTCTGATCTGGCAGTCTCAATTGGGATTCAAAATATAAAAATAAAATCGAAATTCTAGAGCAAATACAAACTGAATTTATACGCAGTTTGTATTACTAAAATAACCATCTTTATTCAAACTGTATTTCTTTAACTTAGCTTCGTAATGCATTCGACATTCTTAGATTAAAGTGGCACTAAACTCTGTATGTTTTGCAGTACCAGTCAGAACATTTAGAGTCACCAGCATATTTAAGAAGGTGTATATAATATTTAATTATATAAATAAATTCTCGTAATATAAATTTTATAAAATAGTCAGCAACATTTCTTAAGTCGTCATGTGCCATTTTAAAATCATATCTTTACAATTTTCAAATTCTGAATGCGTTTTTAAAAGTTTTAGGGTTGAATGCATTCAACTTTCAAATTTCTAATGTATTTACTTTTTAAATGTTGCTATGTGATCATTGATTTTACTTGACTTTTGAAATTTTAATATTCTTAAGATAGATTATATTTAACTTTTAAATTTTCTGTATATTTTTAATGATCTTAGGTTTCAGGAATTATTAGCATTTTTTGCAGCTTTTAGTTTCACTGTATGCGCGTATGAAATATCTAATATGTTTCATAATATTTTTGTCATTCACTATTTATATCTTTTTTTTTTTTACTGCGTTTTCATTTCGTAAGGATTTTTTTTGTAACTGGGTTTTTTCTTGTAACGTGAATTTTCTTTTTAATAAAAAATTTATAATTAACTAACTTCTGTTCCAATTTCCAAAACCCATTTTGTGCAGGAGGATCGTACGAGTTAATAAATCCGATAACTGATTTTTTTATCTCATATATAAAAATGCATTTTTGTTTGTATTTCGTTCATTCGATTGCGATATAACTTTGTCAACTTATTGCTTGCGATTGTGGAAGGATTATAGTCATAGTAGAATTATTATATCTAATATATAAAAATGAATTTTTGTCGTATTTTATGCGCTGCCGTACTTTTTCTCCGATGATGATAAAAATTTTGCCTACTTATTGCTTTGAACCTAGAAAATCCACGTTTTTCACATGACCAATTGTATGTTGGATGCTCACGAGTCAGGTAGCCAAGAAATTTATTTGTTTTTGCTGAAGATGGAAAAACATACAAAAAAAATATTGTCTGCTCTAAATATACTTGAATAATAAAGTAAACAAAATAGAATAAATGTTATTAATACTTCTCCTTTATATATCATTCAATTTCAATGAATATGCTCATTGTCGACAAGAAAATAAATATCATTCTTTCTATCATTCCTAATTTAACAAGATAGCTATTTCAAATTTTAAACGATATTTCCAAATTATTTCTTTTGAGGTAGCAATGCGCCCGGATAGCAGCTAATTTTATATAAAATCTATAGAAGATATTGAAAGTTGTCTGTAGTTGCATGGTTGGACATTGGGTATTAAAATCAAGTGACATAAAAGGGCAGCTGTTTTAATAAATATTGTCTGCGAGATGCATTCCGTTATTACCTAAAGCTCATTTTCTTAAAACTGTGGATAACGGTTTGAATCCGACAAAAATGTATAATTCAGTCAAAATGAATGCAGCAGCACTTAATTTCATCAAAATACATACATATAAAAAAACACGTTTCTTTGAATTTATTTCCTGTGTCTTAAGATCGAAGTAAAAAATTTCAAATCATGTATTTTTTCATTCAAAAGGTTTTAAATATAACTAACTGGTTTTTATAATTAATAGTAAAGTGTGATATATTGAAAAACTGGGAACTATTTTTTTGGCAGTTTAGAGTGCATCTACATCTTTTGTTTACGTTTTGAATGCACAATGAAAGTAATTTATTACAGAATCTTTTCGATATTTTTTTAACGCTAGATTGATGTTTGTAAGAAATTTGCAGAATTTATACCTTGCACTGCATTATTGATTTCATTTTCCTTAGAGGTGTTTTTAAAAATACATAAGAAATGATCTTTTAAAAACATTATTACAAAATCATTATTTTTTTTTAATTTTTGGCTCAATATTAGGCTGTTTTCCAACAAGTATTTTTTAAATATGATACTATCAATTGTAAGTAGGAAGTACGTAATCCAACCTTTTTTTTAAACATCATTTTAACAAAATTCCATTATGCAGTATTTCGCTCGATGTTCATTTTTTTTTAAATTTATAAAAGAGAAATCTATAAAAGAAAAGAAACATTTTATCCTTAAGGATCATTAAAAGGGATAGGAACTATTTGCAAAAAGAAACTTGATAATCTCGGCGGTGATAAATGTTTCTGTCGTCCTGGAACAGAGAAAACTATAGATTTTAAAATTATTTAACAAAAAGTATTTCAAGAGATGAACTTACTTTTTATAACCATATCGGGCGCACTCCAAGTACACAGATGAGAAATTGCTAGATAACTGAATGGGTTCTCGTTTCTCCTAGAGGCTTAATATTGGTGATAGGATTCTGATGGTTTCATTTTCGATTACGGGACATACCTCCTAAGATTGTATGGCATTTGCATATGGTACAGATGCATTCAAATCATTAAACTATCTATCAATGGTCTTTTGAGTGTCGATTACGAAACTGATAAGAATAATTTCTAAAAGAGACGATTTTGAAACGTTTTGAAATGTTTTCAACAATTGTGAGATTATATAAACCTTTTATTAAAATTTGGATTGATTTGGATAATATCCACATTATCTGCCCTAAAGCACTTGAATAATAAAATAAAAAAATAGAATAAATATTATTTATACTTCTCTTTTATATATCATTCAATTTCAATAAATATATTCATTGTCGACAAGAAAATAAATACATTCTTACCATCATTCCTAATTAAACAAGATAGCTATTTCAAATCTCAAACGATATTTTCAAAATGATTTCTTTTGCGGCAGGAACTCGCAGAGTTACAGCTAGTTTTCAATAAAAAATCATAAAAATTTATTTAAATCTTTAATAGAGTCTCCTTCTGTTCTTCCCTCTGATTAAATAAATGTAATATCAATAATTTTCAGTTGCGATTTTCCGTTTATTTTGTGTATGAAAAAATTGAGTTTCCATAGTTTGTAAATAGCTAGACTTTTAGGTATGAGATTTGATGTAATTTTATTTATATTACGTTTGTTAAGTGATGTATTTTGTGTGTATATGAATTATTTATGTTAATGAAGTTTTAAAACTATAGAGGTATTAATTATTTTGTTAAGAAATTATAATTAATTCTTTTGAGAGTGAGATATTTAAACTGGAAAGGTTTTCACATTTATATGTAATTAATTAACTGAAATATGCACTTTTCGATCAGTTAAATGATGTAATTATTGTAAGAACTATTAGAAGCATTTGTGGCTGTAATTGTAAAATTCAGATGCCTTTTTAGCAAAGAATTTCATTTAAATTTTTTTATAGTTTACTGATATTATTTTTTTCTTATGCGTGTCATTATGAGCAAATAATAAATTTTATTTTAGAATTATATATGTCATTCGATGTACTTAGACACTGAATGAAAGATTCAAATCACTACTATGGTTTTAATACATATATATTGTTAAATTTAGTCCGTGCCTATAAAGATAAAAGAGATTGTGCGAAATTAGGTTTATAGCTGTTAATTATGCGCTATAATTAGCAGAATTTTCATTTATTAACTTTAAATTTTATTACGAAACTTTCAACGCATTTTTGTTCTGCTTAAACATCAAAATGTGATTCAAATATAATTTTTTTTTTTTTTTTACATTTGAGTAACAAATATTTTTGCCAGCAGTTATAATGTTTATCAAACCTACACTAATAACTCCCTAAATCCTCTTGCTTATGAGCAATAGACATATAATTATTGTACGTTAATGACCTGTACGCAAAAATCCCAACACCTAAACCAGGGATCTGTACAGAAGCCAGTGATGACCATTAGGTGACCACAATTACTGCGCTTAAGTCGCGGCAGCTGTGTCCTTCAATTCTATTCAAGCTCTTAAGCAGGTCGAAAGTTATCACTTATAATTATAGTTATTCGTAATAACATATCCTCTTCACATGGTAAGGAAAATTTTAACTTTTAGAAGGTATAAGAGCATAAGAGATGTGGTTATCCATTTCATTGTAATCTAAATCATTATTCATCTCTTACTTCTTTCAGAGAAAAACTAATCAATAGAGAAAAAAAAATTTCTCAAAAAAAAAAGGCAAAGGACGATCCCCCCCCCCCCTCTTTTCTATTTCTTTTAGAAAAGAACTTTATAAGACAGATCTAATTCGTAATCTCATCATGAACGAAGCCTCTGCAAATCAATATTGAAATGCATGGTATTAATACAGGTATGTTAATGGCATTTTCTTAAGATGAATTTGATTTAATTAATTAAATGTTAGATATAATTAATTAATAATTTTTATTCACTCAATAATAAAATTCATGACATTACTGAAATGGTAATCAAAATTGAAATGGTGAAATTCTTTTTATTTTTAAACAAACACACACTTTTTATACTTTCTTTTGAGGTATTTATATTGTAAGCGATATTCCATCACCGTTCAATCACTGATATAATTTTTATGATCTAGTGATTAACACTAATTATCAATTAGTAATACGTAGTAGTTAATTAAATGCAACTAATTAAGCCAAATTGAAGTGATTTGGTAATTTGGCCCTATCTAGATTTTGGTTTGTTGAGAATTTCCGAAAACTTCCTGAATTATTGATTCTATAATATAGACAAAACACATAGCCTCTACAATAAAGTATGTGGAGTGAGCCTATTAGATCGGTTTCCGACCGACGAAGAGAAATATTTTCATCTTTAACAACATAGAACAACTAATTGAAAAATATTTAATCTACTTATTTACTAAAAATTTATTAAATTTGACAAGACTGTATATATATATTTTTTTTGTCTTTCCAATTTCAGTTTACAATTGAAAAAATTCGATATTGAAAAAAAAATCAAAATGTTTGCTAGTTTATAAAGGGAATTTTTATTTCATTGGCAGAAATAATAAATGTATCAACCTTTACTAAACTTTACAGATAAACGCCCAGCTACGAGAGGGTAGTTAGGATCCCAATTTTGAAGCCCAACTGAATTGCATCACAACCATTTTCCCCATACTTGCGGACGTTTGAGATATAATGTTAGATTCGTATATACTCTGGAGTATCGGTCGAATCGGATCTGAAATAGAAGGCACAACTTATATCTTAAAGGGAAAAAAATTAACCTTTTATTACATAGCAGAGCAAACTTATTAACGTGATTGATGATTATTACAATTATTTCATGTTTCTTAAAAATTGAATTCCGTTAACAAAAGGGGGCATAAATTTAAACACATTTTTTAATCATTTTATTTGAAAGAATTAAATCGGAATATTAGTGATTTGAGCATAAAAGATTTTCCACTTATTACAGCTTACACAATTTAAAAACCTGGATTATATAAGAATGAGCAATATTAACCATTATTGTTTCTCAGCGTTTCATAATATTAAACTTTGTTATTTAGTTTCAAATCTCTGAATACGAATGCAGCAGAATCTTGAAAGATTTATTCATATGAAATCTGTATCTTTTCAGTGGCACTAATTTATTCATAAGACATTTCTCCTTATTTATTGGAATATCAGTGATTAGAACATAAAAGATTTTCACCTAATTACAGCTTAAATAATTTTAAGAACCTGGATTATAAAAGAATGAGCAATATTAACCCTTATTGTTTCTCTACGTTTCGTAATGTTAAACTTTGTTATTTAGTTTCAAATCTCTGAATACGAATGCAGCAGAATCTTGAAGGATTTATTCAAATGAAATCTGTATTTATTTCAGTGACTCTAATTTATTAATATAATATTTCTCCTTATTTAATAAGAAAACATTATGAGATTCAATTAGGAAGGAGTTCAATTTTTTTTTTCTTTCTTTCCTAATGTTTACTATATTCAATTCAAAAATAATATATAAGTGAACAGATGGTTTGAGAACAACTGAAAATCTCAAATCCGAGGTATATTAAAAAAAATAATTTTGAACAAATTCCTATATTGTTAGTTTGATATTTAAAAAAAGCATAAACTATGTAATTATAATAAAAATTTAATAACTATTAATAAAGTTTAATTATGCTCAGTAGTGGGAAAGGTATCAATATAATTACGTATTTTAACGATGATTATTTTTTTAGAATAGTGTTCGAACCATTCTCTAAATGCTTCTTACCCAAGTTTTATTCTTTCCTTTCTTTACTATTTTCTTTATAAATCAAACAAATTAAGACGAGAAAAATGCGAACCCGATAGATATCTACTGAATTAAAAAATTCTGTCTTGCATAGAAAGCGAAAAAATAAACATTAGTGCTTATTTGTCAATGCTAAAGTACGTAGATCATCAAAATTTAAAAATTGGTGTTGAACATTGTTGATTGATGAAATACAAAATATTATTAGTATCATTATAAGTTAACTATATTTCTATGAACTTATGAATATTCTTATTTTAAAGACATGAAAATGAAGTTATCGAGTTTATATTCAATGTTGGTTGTTAATTAAATGTTTAGAAAGAAATTTTTTTAAAAAAAACTAAGCAATTATTTCAGAAACTTTCCGTCTAACTTATCAAAAAGGGCGCGAAGCGATTAGACTACCGATATGCAAATGTCATTATATATATATATATATATATATATATTTGTCACTGACAAATTTCTTTCTGTCCAGCAGTATCTGTTCGTCTAAAAATTTTTGCTATGGTAAAGTGCTTGTACTTTAAAGATTCAAAGAAATTTTGATTGTAAATCATAATTCATCGTCTTGACGTAAGATTTAAATAATTGTGAAATTCGTTGAGTTTAAGAAACTTTTCCAAACTCTAAAAGTAAAATCCCGCGTAAGAAAATGAGATATCAAAATTTATCCGGAAGGGAAATTTTATCTTTTGATTAACTGTACTTTGTTCCAAATATAATCCAAAATTCAAGACTGTAGAAAAATGCATACCCATTCTGAAGGAAAATTCTTCTTTTTAATTCATCACGCTCACAGTTCCTTTATTCATTTGATAATGTAAAGAGACTCGGAAATTATTTGATCGGGGCAGTCAGGGGGATTTCTTTCTTTCTTTGCGTTTTAAGCTATACAATTTTGAATTCTAAAATTCTTTCCATCATGCTTATATATTGAATCCATCAATAATATTGGACCTTCACGATTTACTGAACATATACAAAGTAAATGCTGAAATCAATAGAAAAGCAGGCATCATTCATTTTCTTTCAAGAAGAATAACATCTCTTAAATATTTGCAACCTCACAAAATGTTTTTCCATGAGGTAATATTTGGTATGCATTCTCAGAAGTAAATAACATGACTTCAAAAAGTTCTGTGGTAGATGTCAGTATTATAATGTTTTCTTGACACGTTCGTTTCTATCATCAAATAAATTTTGAAAAGAAATCTTCACATATTTTCAAAAGTGTTTTTTTTTAAATCAGAACAGTAGTTCTTTGATCGGACTTCAAATTTCTATTCCACTCTGAATCGTCCTGTATGCTAAACTATTGTATGTCAAACATATCGCGAATTACGTAAGACATAGAAGTTTAAAGAATGAAATACTGGACCTTCACTATTGTAACTTTTGCCATCTGACCATGTTTTCAAGCAGATTCTAAGGTAGCTTAACTCATAGAAATGTCAGTTTTTTTAAAAAAACTAAACTTATCATTTCAAATACATTTTGTCTGAAAAAACTAAACTAAGCAAAATTCAAGCGATCTAAAATTAAGTAATCAATTGGCTTAAAATCCAGCAAAGTAAAACTACATTGTAAACTAAATGTTTAACATACAAAACTGCTAAATATATATAGCTCTTAATGTATGTAAATGCAAAAATATTGAAGGCACATACCTTTTACTTAAAAGAAAGAAAGCTTTCTATTAAGCGTTATAACTCTCTTCATTTTCGAGTCCCATGGAAGAAATTTTTGCAAATGACTTAGAGGTAATGTGTTACTTCAGTCATTAGAAAACCAATTGATGGTTGTTGTTAAACTGCGAGCGAAGTCGGGTTTCTTCGAACTACCGGAAACACCAAGCGTGATTCGAAAGTTAATTACGAGTCCATGATATAAAACCGTTTTTAATCTATAATTCCTCCCCCTTTCCTTTTCAACCATCTGCTGCTTCCTTGATTTCCCTCTTTCCAAGGTTTGACCTTAATGTTTTTTATTTCAATAATCAATTCGAATGAGGGGGTCAGTGGCCTCGTAATCAACCCCCCAGCAGATTCTCGGTTTTCATCTTGGTGGCGTAATTCCCCAGTTATTGTTGTCAGTTTGCAAATCTTGAGCAATATTCCAAGTAAAACAAAAGAAACTTTGTAATCGCGTAAATTTTGGCTGGATTTCGCAGTAGTTCATTAGCTTTTTTTAACCGACGTTCTTTAAAGTAAAATAGTTAAAAAAAAAAAGAAAAGATGCACCCTTTTCTGAGGTCGTGCTTTATTTTGGTATCATTTATATTCGCATTTATTCCTTTTTACAACAGATTTTTCAAACATTGTTCTTTTGCTTAAAAAAAAAATGACTTTTTAAATAAACCAACTCTTCGTGGGAAACAGGATGCAGCACCTGAATTAATTGGCCTTATTACCATTTTATTTTTAATTCATTCATTACAAAGTTTACCCCTTTCAGCTGCACTAAAACAGATGTTGCTCAATTAAAAATGTCCCACTTTCTCGCGTTTGAATAACTTTGGTGCACATCTGAGTTTCTATTAGGCAATGCCCCATTTTAGTAAAAGTAATATCATGGATTTCCTACTCAATAGCATCAAAAATAATTTCGAAAGTGGCTTTTTAATAATGACTCAGGAGACTATTTAAACATCCGGTTTCCTTTAAAATTACAATTTCGCTGAATATTATAACAATTTAAACATAAATTGCTTTAAGGAGCGAAATAATTCTTACTTCTGTTGGCTTTTGACTCTAATAACTTAATTTCTTTTAAATTAGTAATGCAAAATCAAGATATGATTGAATAATATTTCCCTTCTTATAAACGAGTAAAATACATAAAATTTATTGTCAAACAGTAACAAATAAATAGCATTACATTTTTATTTACATAGATTAGAGCACATGTAAGACTATCCGATTTATTAAGATTCTAACTTCATCTTGATGCATTTTATAAAAGGGTGAAACTAAATTAAAAGTGAATGTGAATAATAATATAAGCTCCATGAGTCCTTCCATCTGTATGAATTAGCCAGAGGAGTGAAATTGGATTAAAGGTGAATGTGAATAATAATATAAGCTCCATGGGTCCTTCCATCTGTATGAATTATCCAGAGGAATGAAACTGGATTAAAGGTGAACGTGAATAATGATATAAGTTCCATGAGTCATTCCATCTGTATGAATTAGCCAGAGGAGTGAAACTGGATTAAAGGTGAATGTGAATAATAATATACGATCATGAGTCATACCATCTACATGAATTAACCAGAAAGTTAAATTAAAATATTTATTACTCGAACATTATTTTTCTGTAAGGTAAAACAAATTTTCACTTACATGTATAATAAAATCGCAAAGTTTTCACGGTTTTTATTACTAAATTAGTTTTGTATTCTTCTTCGACTCTCCACTAATTCTATAAATCTATCAAAAAAATTAAAAGTGAAAGGTTGATCACAAAATGCTGTTCTAGTATTTTTTAAAATATTGTTTTTAATCTTTCAGGACTGATACATGATAAAGTGCATAATATGCACCATCAGACTCATCATCGCTGCCTTTTATACCGCCATTATTTTGCATTTCTAAAGCTTGTTGCTAACCAATTAATTATTTTCTTGAATGCGTTATACTGCAAAGATAAGTTTTACCTTTTCGGTTTTTAATTATTCTAAAAATTACAAATTATTCAACTTCAAACAATTCTTAAAAAATTAAATTTACTTTCGGTTTGCTTGTAATAGAACTTTCTTGAGTTTGCTTGCTTTCTTGAATTTTCGGTTCATATTTATTCCAAATAGATAAAGAGTTATCAACAATATAAGTAGCGGAGTAGTAATAGTAGAATCAAAGAACGAAGAAATATTATATATATATATATAGCTCATACTAGAGAGAACTTCAGAATACTGTAAGAAGCTATTCATTCTTTTAGTCTAGTTTTTAATTATGGACAACAGTCTTACAAAAGGGAAATATAAGGGGAATTTATAAATATTTGACTCAGTCAAATCAATCAATTCTTTTTATTCGCATATTCTAGAACTTAGAGTAATTTTCAAATAAAAATATGTCTTTTATCATTGGGCAAACTATTCCAATCTTTAAATATTACAAAATCTTCAAAATTACAAAAGAATAAAGAATGATAGTCACTAAAATTGGTAAAAGGAATAATAATGTATTCCTGTTATTTCTCATACAAATAAAATTGTAGACATGGCAAGAAAGATGATAGGGAAATAAAAAAATGAAGTGTTTTCCATATGACTTTATATATAAATTCAACTTAAGAATAGAAATCATTAAAAAGACATAATTGGCAATTTGAATTGATATTTTATGAAAGGCATGTTTAATATTTATTTACTTGCCATTTATGTTTATATTATAAACATAATATAATTCATTTTCGCCATTTCTGATCTTTAACTGTTACTTGTCTAGTTTTCACTTTATATTAGAGTTTCAACAATTCAATCACAGTACACCAACTATTACTTATTAGCATTTTAATAATTCATAAAAGTAAAACAACGAACAATGAAAAAGGCTTGTGTATTACTTTTGTATTATTGTAACACACCAACATTTATTGCGAAGTCATTGTATTGTTATATTGACAACAATTTTAATGTTATATATATGATAAAGTTTATATTAATATTATTATTAAACAAATTCAATCCAGAACAACTAAACAAACAGTTAAGTTATATTTGTTGAAAACAAATCTTAATAACATGTGCTACTGGAATTTATTATGAAAAGACCATGCATTATGCTTTTATACTCTATAATTATTTGAAAATCGAGAAATATTCCAGTGTAAGAAGAAACACTTTTTCAAATATATTCAAAATCAGATTTTTTTTTAGCTAAGTTTTCCTCATATCTTGGAAAACTATTTATAAATTCCTTTTACTCATTACAGCGCTTTTCAAAGATAATTTTTAAGCAACTCCTGATAATATGTATAAAAAAGGAATTGAGTTGCTGCTCAGTGTTGTTGCACAGATGATCCTAACAAAATTATCATTTATTTATTATTATGTTCAGCTGATTGAACATAAAATTCACAAAAAGCAACTCAATATGAAACTCGCTGTAACCGAGAGGAGATTTCGCCAGGAGAATTTCTGTTACTGTGAATTTTTATTAACTACAGAATTGATAAATGGATGAAGATTTCAAATACAAACTAATAATAAACAATAGATTTGCAAATCAGAATGGAAATATAGGTCTAACAGTGTTGCATAAAAGTTAACTCAAGATGATGTACGATTTTTTGTTTAAAAAAAATTAATCGTTTGGAATATATGTTATTCTCGCCAAAGTAACTTTCATTTGTGAATTTAATTGGAAGTGA
>JAPMOR010060012.1:0-58712 GCA_026543865.1 Argiope aurantia
ATTGTCTGCATCTACAAAAAGATGGGAAATTCTACAAAAGCTTTTAAACATTACTCTTAAACCATTATGCGACACTCATTAAGAAGCCAAATTAGATACAGTTAAAGCAGTGTATATGTAACGGCCAAAGCCAGAAGTTCGGCCAAAATCCGAAATTCATGCAATTATTATTGTATATTCTACTTCGGCTGGCCATTTCGCGAAGTGGCCGGGAATCCTTGGCCAAAGCCCGATGTGATAATCTGTACATATAAATAAAGCTCAATGTGTGTGTGTGTTACAATGTGTTTTTACAGTCCAAACCATTTGACACACACAGTTATCAAATTTGGCATATATATATATCTTGGATATCGGATATGTGCACCTTGAAGCTATTTTTTTAAATTTTTAGTTGGAATTTTAATTAATTAAAAATTAAATGTAATTTCGGCGCTTTGTCGTTATAACTTCAGAAAATATTACAGCACAAAATCGATTTATGCATCAAATTGAAGCTCAAAAAATTATCTTTTTAATGATATCAATGTTTTAATTTATAAATTATGCTTAGATTCTTAACAAATTTTTAAAGAAATATTTTAACCATATTTTTCAATAATATATTTCGCTCAAAATAAAAATAAAATTTAATCTGCATGAGCACGTCAAATTAAAAAAAAAAAGCTTTTATAAACATGTTGCCATCACATTGATAGAAGTTTAAATTAAAAGATAAATCAACTATTAGTGCAAATTTAATAAATAAAATTATAATTTTCGGCAGGTGTCTGTATAAAATGAAAAAAAAAAAAAAATGAAATAAGATATTTTCTGAAAAGTAAAAGGAGGAAAAGTCTTCTATGAGCTTTGACAATACTTATATTACTAATTCAATAAAACAATTTCATTTAAGTAAAACATGGTTTAATATACTTAGGATAATCATTCTAATCAGTGACCATCAGCTAATTTGGGGCATACATTTGTTAACAAAATGGTCTTAAGGAACTGAAAAATTATATTTAATGTAACTTTAGTCAATAAATGCTCCAATGAATTAAGAATTTTAAATTTTTACATAGGTCCTCTGCTCTTTGAATCATATTTAACAAAATATTCTTGAGATACCAATATTTTAAATAAAAATTGTTGAACTCCAATCAACAAAATCATTCATTAAAACAGAATAATTCATTAAATTTGAATATCGCTCTTCTATAAAAACTGGTTAATTTAGACTACTTCACCGACTGCCTCAATGAAGATACGCTAATCTTCTGCCAGGGTTTCTCGACAGTGATTGGCCTGTGATTATAAAAATGTTGATTGTTCTAAAACTGATACATAAGAACTTCAGAAATCGGTCAGATTTATCAGAAGATAGGGGCGTTTATTTATTTATTTAAAAGTTGAAGTGTCAAGAGTATTTCGCAGAATAGGATTCCTTGTGACCAAAGGATTGTGTAAAATTTACAATTCGTAATTTTATAAGTTCATTTATTGACTGAAATAAAATAAAATATTTTTATTTGCATCATTTAAGTCTTTTGAAAGTAAAAAATTAATTTTACGATGAATCATAGAAATTTTTGCTGAATAATTCTTTTAGATATTATATAAATTATTCTGAAGTGCACATATGAATTCGGTCAGATTTATCGCAGAAGATAGGGGCGTTTATTTATTTATTTAAAAGTTGAAGTGTCAAGAGTATTTCGCAGAATATGATTCCTTGGGATCAAAGGACTGTGTAAAATTTACAATTCGTAATTTTTTCATAAGTTAATTTATTGACTGAAATAAAATAAAATATTTTTATTTGCATCATTTAAGCCTTTTGAAAGTAAAAAATTAATTTTACGACGAATCAGAGAAATTTTTGCTGAATAATTCTTTTAGATATTATATAAATTATTGTGCAGTGCACATATGAATTCACTGCCGAACGACTATGATTTCAATTTTCAGATTTTAAAAAAAGACATGGTTAGCTTCAATATAAAAAGGTTTTATATTGATTGCAGTTTAACATTTCCACTTTAATTTAAAGTAGAAATTTTATGGTTGCTGACAGAACATTAGAGAAAGTGATAAGTAGTATAATGAACAAAACTGTTTAAGGCCTACATAAAAGTATGACTAAATCATAAAACTACCAAAATATGAAGCTCAAAAATCTTTTGCAGAAAAAGCTACTAAGAGAACAAGTTACATTAATTGAAAATTTTAGCGACCATTAATACTGTGAGAGAGCTGGTCGCCAAAGGCGACTAGTGGTAAATAAATATAATGACATTTATGTATAAAATATAAATAAGGACATGTTGCGAGTGAAATTCGGCAGATGGTGCCAACAAAGAAATGTCTTTAAATGATATTAACAACAAAACTATTTTTCCTTATATTTGTTTTAATTAGCCCTTATATTTGCTATTTGCCTTTGCAAAATATTTCATGTTTTTTGAAGCGATATTTCGAGAGACAATGTGATCTGGGTTCTTTAACATTTGGTCCATGGAGCAGAAAAAGAGTAAGGATCACCCTTAAAGCTTATTTTTAACTCATAGGTGTCACTTATATTTGAACTCGTTTCTGAAACAATCGTACTTAAAAAAAAAAAACAGTACACAGAAGTACTCATTTTTAAATACTTCATTTTTAATAATATGCAAAATAATAGTGTGCTCTTGATTCCTTTCTTCCTACTTTGGCCGATCGTCCCAAGCCACTTCGCGAATTGGCCGGACAAAGCCCGAAATGAAGAAAAGATCGGGCATTGGCCGGTAAGTTTACAGCAACGTTGGCCAGTTCGGAACTGGCCGATTTCGGGCTTTGGCCGTAACATATATAAAGTTCGAACAAACTTGTAACGCGTTAGAAGAATTTATTAATGCGAATAACAATAGAACGATATTCGAAGCTAAAAGTCTATTGGATTCAATACAAGAAATGACATTTATTTATGTTTAATAGTATGGTTTACAATATTGTCCAAAATTAGCCCTATCAATAAACTATTTCAAGTAAAAACCATTTTTCTCGACTGCGCTTTTAATTTAGTCAATAAAATTAAAACTAAAATTCAAAATTCAAGAACAAAATTTAACTCATTTTTAGACGATGCAAAGGCGATTGCACATAATTTGAAACTTTCAGAACATTTCCTGAAAAACGAATTCGAAAAAAAGAAAAATTATATTTCTAAACAGCAGAAGATGAAATTATAAAAAAGCCGGTTGAGGGATTTAGGTGTTATTTCTTAACTCTGTCACTGATACTGTTAATGTACAGATAAAAGATAAATTTAAAAGTATTTCAAATGAGTCACTGATATAAAAACTTTAGGAAGACATGGATTTGAAAAATGTTTCCAAAACTTTGTAACATTTTATAATAACGATGTAGATGAAAATCTAATCAAATGATTGCTTTGCTAAGGGATTTGAATTTGAATGAAAGGGATGTAAATAATGCTCTACGCATATTGCAATATATATTAATTCATAATTATGATAATTTATTTTTAAGTGTATCAAAACTTTTCTTTACATTGCCAGTTACTCTAATAAATGCTGAGAGCTCTTTCAGCAAATTAAAGTTAATAAAGAATTGTTTTCGGTCAAGCAAGTGTGCATTTCGCTTAAATGCACTTGCAGCGAAAAAGAAATTGCAAAGAATTGTAATTTTGCTGAAGTAGTTAATAGCATCCCTCATTAAATAATGCAGTAGTAATTTGTATTCGTATTCGTATATTTTTGGACTTTGCAAAAATTATAGGGCCTCGATTGGTTTCTTGCACCCACGTTCCTTCATACAGAAGGCCGGCTGTCCCCGTGCGCAATGTGTAACTTAAGAAATTCAGGGGCAACTGGGCTTTCCTAGCCCTAAGTCAATTTTTTTCCCTAATTACTCTGAATCAATTTTTGGAATGCAACATCTCTTCATAGTTTCTACTTTCTCGTATGCGTGGTATAGAGAAGGTACAGTAATCGTCAAAAAAAAAAAAAAAAAAAAAACGAACTCGAGATTTTGAGAATTTCCACATTTTAGACTTCCCTGAAAACGCATTTTAAGAAAATGTCTGCCTATTTCTATGTGACACAGATAACTCAAAAATGTTTTGAGCTAGATGACTGAAATTTGGTATACAGACTTCAGACCAAATTTGCAGATTTTTATCCAATTCAAAGTAAAATCTGTTCAGAGGAAGCTGTCTGTCAGGCTTTTTTAATATGTTAACACGTTAATTATAAAGCGAAGATAGCTAAATAATTACAATTCGGTGCACAATTTAGAATCTATAGTGTAGGCACCTGCCAAATTTTTAGCCAAATCAAACAATAGATTGAGTGTATGTATGCCTTTAACGAGATAATTAAAAAAAAAAGCAGACTTAAATATATCAAATTTGGTGTGGGTTTTATGACTATAAATGTATTGTTTGCCAACGGATTCTAAAACCCGCCGCCCTTTTGCGCATGCGTTAGGATGGGTTTAATTTGATAAAATAGGGTTGAGAGAAAAGAGTAAAGGAGAAGTTTACATTTAAAAATAAAGTAAATTCCGGAAATAGCGCACATCCTTCCATGTGTCACCTTTAGTGAGATAGAACCGCCGAAAGGTGGTCGTCGCAGAATACTGAAATGAACAGTATTCATGCCAAATTTTTGTTTCAATCGATTGAGAAAAACGCGTATAAAGCAAAAATTTGATTTTTAACACACGCCCGGGATTAATCGTCAAAAACTATTCATGTATTTCACGATAGATTTCAGTAAGAATGCTAAATCTATGCTAAAGGTTAATATTTTAACCACTGTTTGCGAATATCATGCAAGACGTTCTTTGTCATAACAAGTTTATTAGAGAGTGTGCTAGTACGTTTTGGGGAGACCAAAACAGCTGTTTTTTTTAACACAAAAAATTGAATCAACATAAATTAATGTTGTTTTTAATAATCGAAATTCCCTTATTGTTATATTGAAAGGGAGGAAATCAAATGGAATTAGGGCATTTCTTTAAAACTACTTTAGTTATTTTTATTGCAATTATAAGATTACATTCAACATAAGAAAAAAAATATATTCTTTTCATAAACAACACCTTAGCTTAACATTTTTACTGTAATCGGTGATTTGACTGCTATTTAGAAGGAAAGAAAATCAAATAGAATTGGGACAAACTTAAAACTATTTTTAAAAATACAAAAGAAGCATGGAATGTCCCTATAGTTCGTTACTTCGTTTTGAAAAAATAATATTCACAGGGTAAAATCGATCAAGTTAAAAAATGAAATCATAAATTTTGAATTTGAAAACAAAACAAATGAAGGGAAAGATTAAATATTGAATTGGGTGTATTTGGGAAAGGAATAAGAAAACAATTTCGGTGCATTAATGATAGTTATAAAAGTTGATTGAGACTTTGAAAATTTTAATAATGGGAGTCAACTAAAAAATATAATCTATAAACTTTCAGATCATTTTAGCTAAACATCATTAAAAGTTGCTGTTATATATAATGGAATAATAGTATAAGTAATATAATGGAATGATAGTTGGATGGCATTGTAATCACATCAGAATCAAGATCAACATTAATAATGTTAGAATTACTGAATGTAAAAAGAAAAATCGAAATGAAAATTAAATTAAATTCATGATTAAATCGTATTAGGTTAAAGGCAACAAGGAATAAAGAGGGGTTTATAGAGTCGATCGGCTTATAATAAAAAAAATTGGTGGTGTGTTGTGTCAAGTATTTTGATTCAAAGCTTAAATTAAGAATAATTTAAAATGTTACGAATTTATGACAAGATGTACTATTTAATTCTATGAAAAGCGAAGTTCTTAACAAAATTTTTTGATAAATTTGACTTAAAGGGCGACTATTTCCTCTACCAAATTTTTATAGTACATGATATTTTCAAAACCTGGCAGAAGGGATTCTTTAGTAAGAACTACAAATTAAATAGGGTTCGTTGAAATTAATATTGTTTCTCTCTAATTTCCGAAAAAAAAAAAAAACAGCTTATCAAAAATTTTTAGCTCTGAAATTTTACTGTTTTTGACTGTTTTTTCAAATTCTATCTTTGTTATGCTTATTTGTCTTAAAATATTTTATTTGTTCATTTTTATTTTTATATAGTTATATTTATTTTATGTTTATCTTAATAACTAATTTAAATCGAGTTTTCTTAATTAAAGACTTCTTAATTTAAAAAAAGATAGGGTTCTTTTCTTTTTTATGAATTTTTAGTAATCCGTTATATCCGTTTTTATTCAAATATCCGTTATTTCAATTATATTATTAATTAGTATTAAATATAAAATTTATTAATTGTAATTAATACTTAATTTACTAATTTAAGTAATGTGTGATTGAATTAATTTACCTATTTCAGCTTACTTTTTAATTTTATTCTTTTAAAAAATATTTATTTAATTTATTTGTTAAAATAAAGCATTTTCTAAAAAGCTGAAAAAAAAAAGTAATTTCTTTAAAATCCACATCTTAGTTCTATATTCTGCCAATAGATGGCGCCTGGTGAATGAACAATCAGAAAGTCATGTCACAAGCAATTAGAAATGATGTTTATGGGATAGCAGCTTATTCTCAAGTGTGAATATCGGAAAATCAGGCGGGGCAGTTATCATTAAACGGAGCGGTGACTTCACACTTAGGAACACTTTCCTGTGATAGCTCTACTTTCAGTGATATGATTCAATGATGCGATAATTCCAAGAATAACCGGTCCGTTCACTTTTCAATCCATTCACAGATTTCTGCTTTTTCCCTTTATTCCCGTTAAGAGGATGGGAGAATAATTGCCCTGAAGAAACAACAGAAGAATGTTTTGTGTTTCTGGCCTTTTCTCTCCTTCCCCGGGAAAGTCGGGAATATTATAAGGATTGAAGCAACTCCTTCCTGTGATTTTTTTTCTACAATAAATTTAAAAACACTTATGAATAATCATTTAATTCAACGATCCAATCAATATGTTTTAATAACTAAAGTCGATATTCATTTGAATATAATTAGTTCCTATATATTTCCCTCATGCAATCTTTTTATATTATCCCGCTCATTTCCGGATAAAAAAAAAACCTAACTTATAGGCATAGCTTTTCATTATAAAATATTTATCAGTACATCTCCGAACTGTATTGAATTTATATAAAAAAAATTGCAACCAAAATAGCTTAATTTTTTAAGTGTGGCATTCTCAGTTACTCCTTTTTATTTCCTTGCAAAATAAATAAAATTATAAACCTATGAGTAGCGAAAAGCAAATGGGACGCTCATGCAAGTAAGATTATAAATTATAGACTATGGAAATAGATTCAGCGCTTGCGAAAGGATGCTTTTCAGAATATAATCAGAAAATCAGGATTTCACGGATATACATTTATAATCAATCATACTGTATGATATTTGAAACATATTTAGTGCTAATCATAGTGTGATGGCATGTTCTATAATTTTCTATGACCCTGTTTATTCCGCCTTTTTTTATCTGTAATTTAGAAATTGTAGAGAAACCCAGAGTGGAACCGGCCCCCTGTGCAAAAATCCCTGGGAATTATCACTCATTCACAATTACTCCGTTAGCAGAATTCTTTTAATTATGTTCTTTGCTCTTTGCTTTCAGGGGAGATAAATATAAAGATACAGGTCATTTCATTTCGAGTTCCATTTTCTCAGGGAAAAATTAAAATGCTTTTGGAATTAAGAAAAATATATCTTCTGTTATTCTCGGCCGGAGGTCTCTTTCCCCTCTGGTCGGCCCTGACTGCAGAATGTTTATTTTTTCTTTTGGAAATCGCCACCCCAAATAAGATGTTTAACATTAGATGCGGAATGCTTCTTTCTTTCACACCAGTGAATAACATCTCGAATTCCATTGAGAAACAGGTGGTCGAACATAAGTAGAAAAATGACATATCCTTGCAGAGGGTGGCAAGGCATAATACGTCGGGCAAGTCTCCATCAGCACATCCCAATATCATAAACTAGAAGGCCACTGACAGCCCTGAAGCTGGCGGCAGTCTTTGTTACCTTCCCTCCTCCTTTGGCACTAGAACGGCTCTATGAATTGTGGGTAATCTAGTCTAGGGGTGGTCCCAGAATCCGTCTTTTCTTTCGTAGATGTCACTGAGATATCTTGAAATCAATGGAATACTATAGTGGTTCCTCCTATGAGGGTGTTATTGCCACTTTGACCCTGGTCAGGATGAAAACGGACACCAAAAGAGTGAGGGCTTGAAGTGGCCTAAGGGTGGCAACAACACCTGCAACTCCATAAATATACTACTATATAGTGCACACGCGGGGAGCTTCGCAGTTCTGATAGGAAGTTACCAAAAACTTTACCAATCCTATTTTGTTCTACTATTCATTGCAAAAAAGTCTAAAAAAAGCGTGATTCGCAAAAGAATTATTTGTTGAGGCAACAAATCCGAGTTTAATGTAATTTTTTTACTTTCTCATATGCGAAGTGTATAAAGAGAAAGTATTGTAAAAAAATTCGAACCTGAGCTTTAGACGAATCTCTACGTTTCAGAACTCCCAGAGTCTGAAAAACACACTTTTGGCGTTATATCTGTATGCCCATGAACATGTTAACCCGAAAATTAGGACGAATGAAATTTGGTATATAAATTTTAGACCAAATTTCAATTTTTTTTTTGAATGAAATCCTTTAAGAGGAAGTCTGCCTCTCAGGCTCTTCGAGAACAAGTGAAATCGAAAGCTACTAAACCTTAAGGAGCTAGACTGACAAAATATGGTACACAGGTTAAACATTAACATTGTTCTTAAATGCTAAATCTGTGACAAACAATTCATTTACCTAAGATGTAGTACATTTCGATCTCCGCGTTTATATGCACGCAAAAATACAGACAGACGGCCAACCTCTTGATGGATTTTGTTCCAAACTTGATATAGATCTACACTTCAGATGATAAATCTATGAGCCAAACTTTATCCAGCTATTTTTAAAAAAATCTTAATGTATTTATCATATTCAATTCACAGTCATCGTATTTTTTTCGTACTACTAGCTTGCTCACTTCACTACTATGGCAGCCGGATAGACTTACTTTCTACAGACTTCGTTCAAAATTTGATAAAAATCTATGCATTTGAAGTGAAGTCCAAAAAGCCAAATTATCCAACTTTATTCCTCTAGCGCAAAGCATTTTTGAGTTATTCTGTTCACAGGAAGACCTGTTTTTTGGGTTCAGGGAGATCTAAAACATGGAGATTCGCCAAAATCTGAAGTTGAAGTTATTTGATGATTACAATACTATATATACGTTATATATAACTGATTGCCTGAACGAAAACGGTGATATTGAAATTAAAGAACACTCTCTTTGGATATCAAAGCAGAATTTTAACGACTTAAAACAATAATGTTTTTAAGTTGATATTTTTTCGATAAATTCCAAGATGTATGTAACAAGTGGGAGTGGTCTCTCCAAAGCTTTCTCGCACATTTTCTAATAAGGGTGGATTCATATTTTAGACTAATTTTTTTCCCAACCTTTTAAAAAAAATTTGACAAAGAATTAAGATTGCAATCACAAAGCCATATACAAAATTTGATATATTTAAGTGTTTGCATTTTTTAGTTATAGCATTCATCTGCCTTAGAAAGTTCAGACTCACAGACGCTCACTTCCTAAATTTGTAGTTATGTATTTTATTAATGTATTTTGCCTAAAATTTCACCTATTTGTGTTTACAATAGAGATGTTAAATCTATGTACCTCATCTCATCCATTTAGCTCTCTTCATTTTGTAGTTATCGAGTCACATTAAGTTCAAAGCGTCTAGCTTTATATCCTCTGTCACAAACAGACAGACATAATGCCAAAAAATATGTTTTTCGAATTCAGGAAGATATAAAATATGAAGATTCTTCAAAATATCTCAAGTTCGTATTTTTTTGACGATTACAAGGCTTTCACCCTATTTCTTATACGAGAGAGTGAAAATTGTTATGCACATATTAAAGTGCTGGGGAAATCAAGTATAAATCTTTTTATCTCTACCTGACTATTCGTATTATATTTTCATATAAATTTTTAAGCACTTCCATTTTTAATGATACTACTATGATATTTACTCAAATAAATGGCAATATTCGAACTTAAGAACCTTTGATTTCAAGAACTCCGTAAGCTCCTTCGCACATCGAAAATATTATTACTATCTATTTATTATACTACAATGTTTCAGGTCGAAAATTCAAAATTTAAAGGTATTTTTTTCCCTTGCATTTTACTCATTTACATCGTTATCAATGTCTTATCAATATTTCCGTCATCTTTTATTGTTTCGTGTATTGCCCAACAAAATGAAATCGTAAGATTTCAAATAAAGCCAAAATATTCTTTTAAAAAATCCTGAATCAAAAGAGAGAGAGAGAGAGAAAATGCAGTTTTTACATGTTAGACGCTTTTTTTAAACACATTATTAGTTCAAAATTCGATTTGAATTGCTCGATGTAGTTAGTACTTTATTCTAATTGCTCATGAAGAACTGTTTTTTTCCCCTGAAAATGAGCTCTCTAAGTTACGATGTCAAGATATGCTATCGTGTTGGTTTAGCATCTATATATCATGCTTCCATATCCAACTCGTCACAAGCTGTTGAGTGTTGCGACATCGGACAGCGTAGAAGTGTGCCATTTCTAAATTCCTCACGTTCATGGTAGACATTCTGGGTTGTAAGCGAGTCGCTTCCCCTGCACACAATGAATTTATGGCCCACTTCAGAAGGAACCGAACCAGTATCAAGGAGGTGTTCCGACCCTGGAGGAAAAGGGATGGATAAACACTTCAGTGGGGGGATTTGACATTATGATGGCAGTGAAAAAAGATCTGAGCTAGAGTATTTCGAAATTGGATGAAGTTGTCTCACCCTATGCTTTATAAATGTTTTCGTGAATATTATGCGACGCTTCACATGCCGGCATCCTTCGAGTTATTGCAGCATTCTTTTTTTCACCCCTTCCGTACGTTAACCTTTTCCTTTTAACCTTGTCATCACAATTAGCCACGTGTTTAAAGGCTTGCAAAAAAAATCATTGAAGCTTCTAAAATATTTGCATAAAGAAGAAAATAAAAGTATTCAAAATATTTGCCGAATATTTCACGATAGACAATAAAAAACATCAAAATTTAAAAAAATTATTAATAATTTCTTCTAAAGCTGTGGGCCATAATGGAAGGGAGCCTGCTTTCAAATATGCTTCCTTTTTTTTTCTTTCCACCCCTCTTTTTTTCCTACAGTGCGGCACTTAAAAGTTTATGTTGCACCCTCTAATGGGATACGAATTCAACATGGTAGCTTCCCAAATTACGTGAAAAAAATATTATAGAATGTTGCCATTCATTTCTAAAAGGACTCATTAGGATCAGAAATATTGACCGTTACAAATGATTAATCTTGCTGAAAATTTTAGACATATTTTATACTGGCGAACTGCTAGTCACCAAAGGCGGCTAGTTTCTTAATAAAGATATTGCTTTGTGAACTATTGTAATATACATACACACATATACATTTCTTCCCTTTTATGAGAATAGATCATAGTGATTTTCAAGAAAATTCATTCAGAAATTTGAGTATGTTTAAATATTAGTAAATAAAACAGCTTAGATTTTCTTATATCTTACTTCTTTTTAAATGAATTTAATTCCGCTATTTATTTTTCTGATAAAAACAGTCTTACTTTTCTATTAATAATAGAATAAATTATCAGTTATTGCATCCTTTATAGCCGCGATCACATCAAGAGGCTTTTATTGTATTCTTTTGAGAAAAGAAATAAAGCAGAAGGGTTATTTTGAGTTTTATTGTTGAATTAATGTTTTACAAGTATTAAAAAGTGCAAGAGAACTTTCTTTATTTCAGAAATTAACAATTGTGCAGATAATAATTCCTCTTCCTCTATCAGAAGAATTCATTTTATATATTATAAAAATTCTCTATCATTTACCATTATTAATTTGGAAATTATGGATTTTATGAAAAATTTCTTTTGAAAGAATTTTTAATTGAAATAACTTGTGTATCAATTGAGCGAATCAACACAATTTGATACTTTTCACGTTTTATGAATTGAGATTGAATATTTTCTTATATAAAATTATTTTTAAAAAAACTTAGAAAAAAGGGTTTTAAAAACTATCAATGCACCGCCTATAAATCTTTTATAAAATTAGGAGAAATTTTTTCGTTCCGTAAAATGTTTATAAATATGTTGACCATTAACGAAAATAAGTTAGCCAGAAAATTGCGAAATAAGTAAAGCAATTAGCCTTATTATTTACCTTTTTCTCGCTTCATTCCTCACCTCATCATGGAATTAACTTAATTAATTTTCTGGAACTTGTTAGAAGAACATACTATTGTTGCTTATTCGTTAGTTTCAGATTTTATTTCGAAAAATTCTTTCAATCAGAAATCTCCCTGCATTTCAAAAAGTTTCAAAATTGTAGAACAGTTCCTTTAATTCCATGAGACGATATTTTTTGTTGTTAGTTTAAAACTTGAAACTTATAGACTTGTTTTAGTATATTGCAACTTACTTTTGCGTCTCAGTCTTACTCGAAATTACTTACAAATGAATTGTACCACCTTGAAGCGGCCCTGATCTGCTTAAGTTTTTTTTTTTTTTCTGTAAGAAAACGTTTTCATTTATTGATTAAAAGACCGTAAAGAAGATAATTTAAATGAAAAAAAAACCTTCAAAATATCCATACTATTTAAGAAATACGAAGCTTGTTCTTGGAGATTCACTGAACTTTTATAACACCATGCGACGGAAATTGTTCAAATCCAGTGTTTAAAAAAAGTCTTGTGCTTTGTTAATAATAATTGCATAACAATAAAAATATTTCATAATATTTTCTAATTATTAATTTAAAAAATATATATATGTAAATACTCTTGGCACCAACTTCTGATCCAAAAAATTTGTATCAACAAATTTAATGAAACTTATTATTTGTAGACAATCCTGTAAAAAGGCTATATTTAATACTTCTTTTTGTCGGTATAAAACTTTAGCAATATGCATAAAATGTTAATGATACTGATTAATGTTTTTTTTTATTATCATAAAAATACATAATCAAAAGTTTAAAAAAAAATGCAATTTATTTCTGCTGATTCTATGAAAATTTCAGGCGCTTTACCCCCATGTATCTGAGTATTTCAGCCCAATTTCTAAAAAGAAACACACAAAAATATCATTATAATGAACAAAGGACATAAAGATTGCATAGATATGACTGGAACAGGGATAATGTAAGCACATACCGAAACTTGAATTGAAAAGGAAGATAAAATATAAACTGTTACAAAAAATAAGTTTTAAAATAATACAGGAAATAATTATTCATTACAACTTCAGGAATAGAACGCGACTAAACTTGCGATACTAAATATTTAAAATATAGCTAAAAATGATATTAAAAAATAATATATATTTGAATAAAATAATTATTACTATAAGTAGTAATTTATTTTTTTAAAAAGAAGTTTAATTATATAAGTAATTAATTTGCTATTTAGAATATAACATTAGCACATAGCATTTATAATTTGAGAATCCAAACCTATTTGATGTAAACATCTAGTAGTTAAAAGTGGAGCGGATGAAGTTCCATAAGTTATAGTAGAAAGTTTGTATTCCTTAATAGTGGAATCAAGTGAATTCCTCCACTATTTTTTGCAAATTTTGATCTTCTGGATTAATTAAAATTTGTCTTGATAGTTGCTTTATATCGGAAGTGAAAGCTATCTTATTTAGTCTGAATCTGACAAGAATAGTAAAAATATCTGGTTGCAATATTTGTCCTGCCCCTAAAACTGAATTCAAAGAATTAGAGTTAGGCGGTTTGCAGGATCCATGAAACATAACTCGAACTTTGGTTGTAATACTGTTTTTCTTTTGCACAGTATGATGGAGGAGAAATTATTCCGATATAGAAGAATCAAAATCTTTATTAGGTGATATATGCCCCAATTCTTTATACTCACTCATAAAACCCTTGTATTCCATTTCAAATTCTGAGTCAAATTTAAATTTCTTTTCCATTGCTAGAAGCAGCCTTAATGTCCTTATAAACAGGTAACAAATCGACCCTGATCATTTATTCCGTAAGTCATTTTAAAATGATTTTCACAAAATTCTTCTTCAGACAAAAGAAACTTTTTATCCGGCAACTCTTCCATTTGCCAAAATTTTTGCAAAACAGAATCAATGTTGCAATCATTTTCCACCAAAATCAAATGTGATTGCGTATACGATGATGAAATAGTAGAATCCCTTCGAATCTGACCTGCGACAACCCAACCAAATATTGAGCTTTGTGCAATTGGTTGTCCTTCAGACCCGCTAATTTTTCCGTTACGAAGGATTGGGAAAAAGCAATCAGAGCCTAAAATTATATCACATTCTGATGGCCTCGAAAGATCTTCATTCGACATAGGTATCCCCTTCATATGATCTAACTCTTTAATGTTAATATTCTCAACTGGGATTTGAGAAGTAACCTTATTTAAAATAAAAGCCTTAACTGTCAAACATTCTTCGCTAAATCTTAACCCAATTTTTAAATTAACTGAGCCACGTGTGATTCCTGCTTAAACCCCACTTATTCCACTTAGAGACACTCTAGCATTTTTTTTCTCTCTTTAATCCTAAAAGTCCTTACAAAACTGCATTCCGAACCTCTTGTACAGTAAAACCTTTGCTGTGGGGAGGAATGATATAAATTTGGGATATGCTAGAACTAACGGGTCTTTGAGCAAATTTTATTGCCTTGCCTTTCTCCCCCTTGACAGATATCGCCTTCAGAATTTGCTGTTTGTTTATCATTAGGTCGGGATCTGAAACACGTGCACTATTACTTTTAATATCTTCATGCAACAGTGAATTATGTTTTCTTTGGCATATGGTACATTTTAAATGATCATTTGGGATTTTTTTATATTTATGCGAATTCAAATATAAAAAGCAAAGACATTTTCGTTTTACAAAATTCTTTCGAGCATTCAAATCCATATTTCTAAAATTAATACACTTAAACAATTTATGCATTCCCGAACATTTCAGACAATTTTTATCAGTCTTATTTCTTTGGTTATTTTCATATGCGACAAAATTAGACTTAGTAGGAATTTTAGCATCAGATTCATTATAAACCATTAATTCAAGAGATGAACATGTGGTATTTAAAAACTCCAAAAATTCTTCCCACGTGGGAAATTCTGTTTCTGAAGTTTTCACGGACCAAAGTCTTCTTGTTTCAGGATCTAATTTTTTCAATAACAAATGAATCAGCCATGAATCTCTACTAGATGTCTCTTCTAAGATTTTAACCCTCTCAAAACCTCATCACTCGTGTCAACTATGAATTCGCTTGAGAGTTGCCTTTTTGGTCCAAAAATGTTTTAATTAATGCCTGAATAATTTTCTTCTTTTTATCATACCTGTCCATTAATTTTTCCCATGCTTCTTCATAGGAGTCATTGGACAACGGTATGTGCTTAATCAAAGAAGCGGGTTCATTACACAAGAAAACCCTTTAAATATTGAAAATTTTGACTATGGCTTAGTGAAATTTGTGAACGAACCGTAGATACAAATAAATCCTTGAAGTTCATAAAATCTTCAAATTTACCAGAAAACACTGGAATACTAAGTTTTGATAAACGAAAATTCGAATTCGATTGCACTCTTAACTGAAGAATTCTGTGTTTCAGTAGAAGTAGATTGAGTTGTATTAAGAACATCAATTTTATTTTGAAACTTTAATTTCAAGGAAAAATATCTATTTTCGAATTCCTCGATTTCAGAATCCTCAAGAGTTAATTCTGAATCCATTCTTTCAAAAGTTCTAATCGCTGCAAACGAATCACTATTTCATGCTTTGATTCTAATTCGTCTGCAGTATTTTCCAATCTAGTAAAAGAGACCTTAATTTTGCCTCTTGCGACTTTAATTTGCGTTATGTGTTCCTTATGTTTTTTCAGATCGTCCATGCTGAAATGAAATCAAAGAACAAATCATAAGTGAAACGAAACCGAAACTAAAGAAAAATTAAGTTCGCTCACAATTCGAGATAACTTCTTATTAATCTCAGATGTTCATCAGATGTTCTTCTCTTTAAAAACATCAAAAAGTAATAATAAATAATAAGAAAAAAAAAATGAAAGAAATTTATCTGTTTCTCATGCTGACATCTCGTCGGTGTCTCCAAACGGAAAGCGACATATAATTAGAACATGGAAAAAAGAAGAAAAAAAAAACTTTGAAAGGGTTAAATTATACTGCCAAAAGAAATTAATTTTCAAAATATATGTTTTTTGAAAATCTTTCGAAGACATGGCATAAAAATCCCTTTTAAATTACTCTACAAAACTTTTATACGGGAATTCGTTTTAAGAATGTATGAATAACATAGAAGAAAATGTATAAAAATAAGAATAATGTGTCATGAACAACAAAAAAGAAAATAAAACTGGCAGTGCTAATAACGCCTCCTATGGTTCAGCGAGGTCATAGGAATTGTTGCTGCAAAATCGACTCGTGATTTCAGACTTCAGCCTCCGATTGCTTTAAACATCTGCTTTTTTATTTTTTTTATTTTGATGTGATATTAGTTTGGCGCAACATAGTCAAAACCATGGCTCTTGCGCCAGAAAAATCCAAATTGATGTGATATGTTATAGTTTATTATAAGGTGTGTATCAGATAAAAACTAATTGAATTTATGAACCAAGGTATTCATTATTTATGATCATTTTTAATCAACTTTTTTTGAAATGTTGCGGCGTTCAGTTAAAAATTAAGTATTTCCACTGCCGAATTGGCGCCATCCAAGGAAATTAGCTGCAGTTCTATTAAGAAAAACATCTGCGTGATGGATATTAAATGTTTACATTGCTTCAGCTTATGAATTTCGGTAGACTCCCGTTTGTTATTTTAGATTTTTCCAGATGTCTGTTTTCGGATTCCAAACGATCTAAAAATGAGGGGCTGGGAAATCGCTGAGTTGCAATAAGGGTGGGAAAGGAATCGTTTGCGTTGAAACAGCCTGATCTACTCGAAAGGGTAAAGACCTTGATAGTCGCCGGGAAAAAGCTTTGCTGTGTCTAATTCTAATCGTAGCGTATAGTTTATGTTATTATTGTCTACTGCATTTTCGAATCATTTTTTGTAGGACTTGTGGTCAGCTTTGTGCTCAATTATAATTTCATCAAAAGAGATTCTCTGGACTATTTTTTTTTATTGCTACTAATTTTAATTATTTATTTTTGCTTTAATTTGGTGTTAATTATTATGTGTGTTTTTCCCTCGCCATGGTGATTTAGAATTTAATTGTTTTTAGATAGTTATCTTTACTAATTTATAATTTTTAAATTGGGAGGAAATTTAAGTACATGGAACTGTTTCGCACTGAGATATATAATAAAAGTATTTTATATCTCTCATATTGTATTTTTAATATTTAAATGAATCCAAAACATAGTTCTTGTTAAGAAAACAATTTTAAAATGTTTTAAAATTAAAAAAATATGTAGTATATATATTGCGAGTTTTTTTCTTCTTTTTTTGAATTGATGACAAAAAGTGTTGAAATATCGAAGATTAACAGTGAAATTTTTTTAAAAAAATGAAATGCTTCAGTTTTTAATATTAATCAAATTAGGCAGATCGGATAATGAATTCTTTTCTAAATCACATATTTTTTGTTATGCATCATATATTTAAGTGCAAAACTGCAGACGAGTTATGTTTTTTCTATATTTGAATGTCAATTTTAGAATAACAACGAAGAGATACTAATTATCAAAGGAAACATTCTTCTTACTAATTCTCTACCAATTTGTGATTATTTTTATTACTTTATTCCAAACTCAACGGATTAAGTAGAAAAAATTATTTTAATCAAATATTATTAAATAAAATTCAAAACTAATTAAATTTTAACATTTATACAATAGATTTGAAAGTACATATTGGATTAGCAAAATATTTTTATGAAATTCACATTTATTGACTTAAAGATTTTCTTTAGGATGAGATTCATACTTTTAAATATCGAATCATCTTAGTTTAAAGATACAATTAAATACCGTGGTGCAAATACATCATTTGTAAAAGACTAATTAGATATACTTGTTACACAGATTTAGGATTCTTTTATTTCTGACAGTTTTGAAGCAAATATTATGCCCAAAAACGTATCTAAAACTTCGGCAAAAGATACTCTATAGTAATTGATTTTTTTTTTATTATTATGGAAAAAGAATGAATTTTCATAGAAATAAGTATCGAATTATGATTCAATAAATGAGAAATTATAACTTTTTCGAAAATTTTTTTCCAATTATTTCAAATTAATAAAAAGTATTATAAACGATACATACTCTGAACTGCTATGTTATGGAATCTAAATTTGTTTTAAGAATTTTGGAAACTGTTTTCAAAAAGTTTTAGAAACGGACTTCAGTGTCTAGGAATATATAATTTTAATGGAAATTTTTTCCAAGAAATTTCTTGGTTGTTTTAAATCATTTTTTTTTCTTCTTGAAATGATATTTTAAATGTTGGATTTAAATTCCAATCAAGATTTAAAAATATCTAAAATGTCATATTAAAGAGTCGGTTTTGGAAAGGGAAAAAATATCATTGCAATAAGTGAATATCTCCGAACAATTAATTTTTTTTGGTATATGTTTCGTTATCGAAACAAAGCAATATCAGAATGAAGGGCTGACCCATCTAGAACAAGACTTAAGGGATGGAAAGCTATAAATGTTCTTTTGTTAAAGTTTGTTAATTATATTAATGTCCCTTATTAAAGCAATAATAGAATATTTTTGAACGGACCTAATAATTTTGAACAGCTGTCAGATGACAGGGGTTGCATCTGGGCTGTCGCCCCTTCTCCAGGCTTCCACAAGGCACCCTGACGATTTGGCGCGCACCAGACCCGTTTACACGACGGTTCTTCGGTGGGGTCGATTCTCGAACCTGAAGCCCACTGGTTCCGAAGCCGAGCCATTAGGACCTGGCCACCACTAACCCCATTTAAAGTTTATTAAAAATTATCAGCATTGTCATATTATGTTTATTACTTGTCCTGCTTAAAACATAATTCTGCTTCTGATACAAAGTTTCAAAGAAAAAATCCTAAAATTCTCTATCATTTCTAAATGTCTAATTTCTTTATTTATTAGAAAAATAGCAACGTTTTAATATTTATATGTATTTGTATGCTTGAATCTAGAGTTTAACCATTTTTGACTCTCAGCTTTACATTAGTAAATGAAAATCTGAGTTCATGAATGTCTGAACTCATGAAGATGTGAACAACTTTCTTATTTATTCATGAAATCTGACAGTTCATGAATAAATAAGAAAATGCAATTAATTTTTCATTTTAAATGATTGCAGCATCAGTGTCTATACTGAAAGACATCTTTGTAATTTCATAGGCGATGATTTCAAGAACCATGTGATTTTAAATGTTCTCCTTTCTAAATTCATAAATTTTTGGAAAGATTTTTATTTCAAGTAACCGCGGCGAATCTTTTTAATTGAAGAAACTAAGTTAATAGCTAGCATAAATTGATAATTTGTTATGATTTATATTTCTTATAATGTTAAACGCTTATATACCAAATGCATTTTAAAACTGTTTTACTAATTAGTTAAGTTCCACTTACATTACTGCATGCATAATTCCTGATTTCCATACAAAAAATTTAGGAATAAAGAATTAAAATAATTGGTTTGTTTATTTATTTTTTATATAGTTTTTTGTTTCTGTTCACTTTGAATATAGAGAAAAATTTGTTATATCGCTATAATTAGTATGTTATCTTCATGTTGTATAAGCATTAGACAAATTTATTCATCATAAAAAAGAAACAGCTGATATATATATATATATATTTTTCTGAAATAGTATGCAGTTCAATTTAGAATGTGTAAAGATATAAAAAAATGCTAATATCGCCAAAAGGCGATAAATAGCTTTTTCATTAGACTTAAACTTATAGTTAGATGTTAAGAAGCGCCGATTTCTTAAAAGCAGTGAAGAGTATTTTGTAGGACTGTATGCTGATATTTTTCCCTATCTCTTCAAATAAGAAATAGAGATATAAAACATGAAATAAACTTAAAAACATGAGTTTTTTAAATTTTTCTAATAGCCTAATGATCGATAAAAAATTAAATATAATTTCTTGAATAAGTTCAAATATTTTGTCTCGCCGGCGTTTTAGCCTAGGGGTAAGGCATCTTCCCCGTGATCTGGGCATCCCGGATTCGAGTCATGGTTTGGGCATGGTTGTTCTCTACCCTGTGTTCCTTCTATCTGTGTGGTGAGTGAAAAGGCCCCTTCTTTAAAAAGGACCCGTGCAAGCGAGTGTGTGAGGGGTATCTTCATATGAGCTAGAAATCAGACTTTTACCCTCGGCTTCCCTGGAGTCTTTACCCTCAGAAGCTACTGCGCCCCTTTTTTGCGGACAAGACATCATCCTCATCATCATATTTTGTCTCTCTTCAAATATAAGAGTTTAAGAAAAATGGGCTTATTCCAGTAATGGCATAGGGACAGCGGTGGCCTGGTGGTAAGGCCTTGGCTTCGAAATCGGAGGGCTTCAAGCTCGAGAACCAATTCCACCGAGGAATCGTCGTAGAAACGGGCCTGTTGCACGCTGAATCCGTCGGGGTCAAACATCCTTCCTCTGGCTTGGCTTGGAAGCTTGGAGGGGGGTTGCCAGATCAGGCGCCGCCCTCGTCATCTGAGCGCGCTTCAAAATGACGAGGGCTGTCCCAAAATAGTCCTAGTGTTGCTTTAAAACGGGAAGTCAACATAATTATAACAAACTAATCCAGTAATGGTAAAAAATATACTTGTGTAATCACTTTCATTTAGAGAGTGTTAGATATTAAATTTTAAAAAATACCACCACAGCATTAATCATGTTTGACGCGAAGAATAATTAGCAATATTCAATTCAATTTTTGCAATTTTTAAAAAAAAAATTTCAAAGAGATTTTTTCAAAAAATTTCTCTATCGACATCATGCCTGAAATTTCAGTTGCCAGAGGCAGCGGCAGCAATTTTCCGACGGGAAGGCAAGATATATCTGACGGGGGGGGGCAAGTAATATTTCTCAAACTTAGCTTCCTGATATCACATAATAATCAATTTTACAATTTACAAGTAAGTAGCATTTATAATTAATAAAAAACTAATTATAATAAGTAATAATTTGGATTGTTTATCAAATAATTATTGTATATATGCTTACAAATAATTTTGATATAGTGGCAATAAGATGTTTTTGTTGGAAAGAAGAGCAATAAAGAAAATGTAGAATTTCAAGCATAAATATCACAACAAATAGAATATACCGCTTTGATATTGTAAACAAATTTGCACATTATTTTAAAGATATCACGATGAAATAAAATAATTGCTGAAGCAATAGAAAATAATTATTGATTATTACACGTATATACATATAATATACATAAGAAATTAAAATACCGTTTGAAGATACAGATGCGATTGAATACAAATAAGTATGCGGAATGCTGTGCAAAGCAGCGAGGATATGAAGATACATTTTGTATCCAATCGCAAGCATAAAAGAAATTTGGGCATTTTTTACTGTCTCGTTCGTAATGAGCTGAGTGAATATGCCGAGATTAAGGGATTATTGGGGGAAAACCGCAACCCTTGGAAATGAGAGAGTGAAAAGTATGATGGGTAAGTACAGGTTTCTAAAAATTAAGCAACAGTCTAAAAATTAATTACAGCTTTTTAAAAGATAAATACAATAATGTACTCCCTTTTATATAGTGTTAATATTAGATATCTGTCTTTATTTGTCGGGTCAATAGTGCCGATCTCTTTTTTTTAGTATTAAGTGATAAACGTTCAAATTCAGCAACAGTCCTATTCAGCCGTAGAAATGAATTTCTCATAAAATAAAATTGATTATAGCGAAATGATCCATGCTACACTTCACGGTTTTCATTGTTAGAAAGAGGATCATACGTTTGGAATATGTCTGATTCCCACACAAAGTAAGGGGATAACTGGTGACAGTGTAACAAATACAATCCATTCTATTCCTTGATCACTTGGATTTAAACATATGTTTACGATTTCGTAATTTCTTCAAGGGATTAAGGACTTCATCAGCCATTTAAACAAAACAAACAAACAAACAAAAAAAGATTAAAAAATGGAATGCTTGTACATATACTATGGAATACATGCACTGTGTCTTGTAATTATACAAAGTTAAACTCCGAGTTTGTAATTTTTTTCATTTCTGAAATCCTGTGAGTGTGACACAAAAACTAGAATAACTTAACTTTTAACAAATAATTACTAACGGCCACATTTTTTAAATTACAACTATTAGTATTGTGGCAAAAATTATTTACCTTAAAGCAAAATATTAAAAAGTATGTAAAAATAATAAATTTAAAAAAATTGGTGAATTAAAATGCTTATTGTTTCAGATAACTGTGTTTAAAATAGTTTTAATTATTTTTCGAAGCTCAATCTCCTTGAGTTCTTGAAACAGTTTTAATTATAAAATAAATTAAATATTCCTTCCTTCAAGAATTTTGCAGATCGTTTGCAAATTGGCTGATATTATATTTTTTGCGCAGTGCTTAAATCAAAGATCATAATTTTAAAAAAAATGCTAGTAAATGTTCTCTTTGGTTAAAAATTCGAAGTGTGGTTGATGTATTCATAAAATTGGACATTTTCCCGTAGTGTTCATATTTTGGCATTTAACAGCTATTGTAGGTATGCAGAGTCGTGTGGAAGGAAAAAGAGATTTCGATTTCGATAGTTTTGGCAGTATATCTGCAAAATTTTAAATTGTATATATCGACCAGAAATATATTTTTTCCGTAAAATATTATTTGCCCTGTATTAATATTCTGTCATTTTAAATCATTAAATTTTAGTAATTTTCGAAAATTTACATTGTTAATGAAGTCATTTCTTGGATATGAATCTACATATATCTTAATAAGTTTTCAGCACTAGAACATTATTCTCTTTATATTTTAATAAATAAATGAAAGCAATTGCTGTGGAAATTAACTAATTTAAAATTTTGCAAATTTATAAAAATTCTAAAAATTATTTTTAAGAATTTATAAGAATTTTTTAAGTACTTGCAGTGTTATTTATATCAATAACTCTTAAAATGAAAAAAAAAAAAGTGGGAGAGAGAACTTCTGAATGATTAAATTTTCTGATGCAGCAATGATTTTAAAGAATATGCAAATATGCAATTTCAACGTTATGCTTCAACATCAAATGTGTCTTTCCGTAATTAATAAGTTGTAATCAAACACAGCGATAAAAAAAAACGGAATGTCTGGAAAATCTTTAGGTGAAATTATAAAATGTTTTTAAATTTTATATACAACCCCTTATCCTTTAGCAGTAATTTGACTACAGCAACAGGGGGATTCCAGAATCCTCCCCCGCTGCAAATGAACTCTTGACCGCAAGAAGGGGGAGGGAAATGCTTCTCTTCTATCTTTTATACTTTCCGCCACTTAGGATTTTAAAAGAATTGCATTTCAAAGAGCAAAGGAATTTAGAGGGTTAATTTATACTTTCTCGAAACGTGAACCCACCGAGAAAATATTCAGAGTTGTACTTCTGAAAATAGGGAACAGATTTCCCCCTTTTCAATCCATAAATATTGAGGCTTTGGTGTGGACAAAATAACTGGTGAGAACATATACTCCAATGTTAACCCCAGCCATCTGCTTACTGTCTGAATCCCTCGGAACTTCGGACTCTATTCTGATCTAGCTCGGGTAATGTTCTAAGGCTAGAAGTAAGAAAAATAAACAAAAACTTATTCCTGCAGCCAACACTTTTGGGTGACGCATTGGTAGGTCAAATGCCTGACCTCCAAGAAAGAAAACATTCTCTCCTGTTTTTTATAACTTGTTGTGTAGTGGTAAATGATGTAAAACGATTATGATTCCTGATGTAAAACATTTCCTGTTCGACGAGACTATTTCTAAGAAATATCTAGAAATATAAATTAATAATAAATGTTCATGATAAAATAGAAAAATGTTTTCAATGTATTTGAATATCGTGAACATTTTAATTACGAATATCAATTTAATTTAAATTGGTTATCGAAGTAATTATAAATATATATATCGTGATAATTTCTTGTCTAATATAATAATTTTAATTGTCGGAAATAACATGATTTTAACTCTTTCCGGCACGATTATTAAAACAATTACTGTGATTTTGGTATAAATCGGTGAAATATTTATTCACTAAGGGCACGTTTCATACATATTAACTCTTTCGCTTTTTAATGTTTAGTTGAATGAATTTTTTAAAACGGTTATTTTATAAGTTTAATAATCAGAGCAGAACAGATGGTTTATATAACGATAAAGAACTTACTTGAACTTATTTAAAGAACTTGGCATGAAATGTTATGTTTTGCAGTTATCACTTAAAACTTTATAAGTGAAAGATTTATTAGCTTATCTTAAATTTTAAGTCTTGAAATGTTTGCTATTTCTTAAATTTATAGCTATAACTTACAAATTTTTTGGCATTAAAATTATTACCAAAATAAGGCATTAAGACTTTTTATTAGTTTTCCTCTGATAATTATAGCGGTAGTTTATTTTAAACTTTCTATTTTATTTTTAATCTTCTTGAATTGATATCTGTATGGTTTTACATAAACGTGCAATAGATTAATCAAATTTTAAAGTAATAATTTGTATATTACTATATAGCTCCAATTCTTTATAAAATTGCGTAGTTTTTTTTTTCCTTCATAATTTAGTCTTTATTAGTCGGTATCAGGAAATTTCTATTATTTCAACTTCTTTCACCATTTTTTTGTTTAAAAACTCCTTTACTGAAAAATGTTTAAATAAATAATTTAATAAATAATTATTTAATAATAATTAATTTAATAAATAATTATTTAATAATAATTAATTTAATAAATAATTATTTAATAATAATTAATTTAATAAAAATATTTAAATAAAAAATTTTTAATTATTATTTTTTGTAAAAATATTTTTAATATGCATTTTTACTAAAAATTAACAAGGTGCAACTGCGATTTCCGGAACATCAAATAGAAGGGTGGGAGAAAAATATTTAAATAAGCAGTTTCCCTTCAACTAGATAATATTTTTAAGAACTATTTTAAAATTTCTCTAAGTATTATTTAAAAAATTCTTAGTAGAAAATTTTTTATATATTTCCTTTTTTTATTATTATTATTATCTGCATTGTTAATAGAAAATACAGCTCAATCCTTCGGTCAAAGCATGTTGACACTGTTTATACCAATTCAAAGTTTGGTAAGAATGTAAATATTAATATTTTCTCCTCATACTTACTGAATAGAACTGTCATTTTATCCTTTTATAGTAACAATTTTTTTAAAAAAATAAAAAAGGCGCACTTTTTTATGTTTGACATATACATATAATGTAGAAATTGCTAAAATGTAAACGCAAAGTTCAAAGTAAAAGCTAAAATAAGTTTAATTCATATTACTTTCATGTTATAAATAAAATTTACCTAGTAGGGGGCCTCAAATAATTTAGCGCCTGTAACCTCATGTTGTCAAAATCCGCCACTGTTCCTGGTGTTTCCATTTAAGCCGTCAAAATATGGTAGAAATAATCAATTCAGGTAATTTTTGTTCCTTTGCAGTTCCATTTTAAAATTCTATAAAGATGAAATCAAAAGACAGCCCGCGGCTATTTAAAAAGAATTTTGTTAGTCTTAAAACAAGAATTTCCCCCAAAAAACATTTTCTCTAACTCTAATGCTAACTCTACATTTTTAGAAGTATTTATATTATTTCTTACATAAATTTCTATCTAAAATATATATCTGAATTTGCCAAGTAAAAATTGCGAATCAATTGCATTATTTGCGCTAATGTTTCGGCATTACATTTTAATAGTTGTAAATACCTAAGAAAAAATTTTGAAATGAATAACGACTTTGGAGTTTGGCTTTTTTTCCTATAACAAGCTAATCAATACTCTGAGTAAAATGAGCCACTTCATTTTAAACACGGAAAAACAAATGATTACTGTAAGTGAAAACTGCAACATCAAAAGAAATATATTACAAAAAGAATATAAAAAACAGCAATAAGTGATGAGGAATAAGAAATAAATTCATTTGAACAATTCGCGGCAAAATTATGTGCTACAATCATTCTTGTCCTTAGCATCCTACATATTGAGGTGTACAAAAAGGAGCTGCTTACCGATCTGCAGGTGAAACACAGCTTTTTCCATTTGATGGTGCAGACTAAGAAGTACCGCCAACAGATTAGAAATTGAATTTCATCAGATATCCCGGATGAAAATGTGATTTTCTCGATTTGGAAGTCGCTCTTCAGCAGAAGATTTTTTTTTTTTTTTGGTAGCCTGCATGTAACATTTCTGTTGTTTGTTGTACTTTCAGCCTGGCATTTGCAAAGATGTCATTAAAGAGGCATATTTCTTCATTTGAACGGTCAGTCTTTAAACTGCACACTTCTCATGACATCTTGGTAAGACGAGAAGTTGGTGAAATGTTTGAAATCATAAGGTATGTGCACTCTTACTAGAGCTACAGATCATTCAGAAAGGTCTTGTAAAGTCTTCTCATGCTCAGCCTATTTTTGGTTATGATCAGTCTTTGGATTAATAAAATGCTGTATTTACAGCACTAGTCTTGTTAATTATTATGGAATTAACATTGTGAGGATCCAACTTTATGCAGTTATTAGATGGATCATACTACAGTCACTACATTTTAAGTTTATAGAAGAGTTCTTTGAAAATTGCATCTTTTGCTTGATCCTGATTATGGTACACAATCATCCTGGCATTTCAATTGTTAAGGACGAAGACAGAAAGGACCTTTGCCAATACAAAAATCCTATCCAAAGATCCCTATTGAAGCTGAAACCGATTTATGTGTCGCTGTAATGAAGAACTGCGATCAGACTGAACATTTCATCTCAGTTATTTATTTTCCGTATTTTCACTGCTTCAGAACAATTCACAAAATAGATTTCTTGGCATAAGTATTCTATTCTGGATATCTAAAGGCGATATTAGTTCATTTCAGCCAATAAGTGAAACATTTTTTATTGGAAGTAAATATATAAACAAAAATCGACAAGCAACAGGCTGTCAACAATGTCACATCAGTTCTTTGTTACTTTGCCATCATCAGTATATTAACATAGGGATGCACAAACAATCATTTTCTGTTTGTAATTTTTTTTATTCAGACTTCATATGATCAACGTAATTATTCCGAGAAGGCAGTATGCTTACAGCACCTCCTCAGAGTCCGTTCAGTGTACTCAATTTTTTTAACTTCCTGTTCAAAGATTTCATAGGTATATGATATGCATTAACAATAAACTTTTACTAGCATCAACTCTACATTGTATAATGTTTTAAAAATCTTTTTGATCACAGAAATAAAAAAATATAGTTCCTATATTCAATTACAGTTTAAAAGGTAGAATATAAGAAATCTTTGAATAGTTCTGCCGTTCTTCTAAATTTCATCTACTTATCACTTTTCCAATTTTTTTCCATTTCTCAAAATTAAAAATTTCTCATTTTAAATTTAAAAATGGGGCAAGTAAATAATGTATTAAATCATTTAGAATTATGAAAAAACTATGGATGTAGCTATGTATTATGTACAGTGTAGAATCAATTTATGTGCTACCGTTTTCAAAACAGCAGTAATTACATGACATAATAGATAAATATCATGCACAAGAAATTAATCATCATATACAATTCTCTAGAATTTTTAAAATTCTAGAGAAAATGTATTTCAATAAATGCTGTTTTTAAACACTTATTACATCCTTCAAAATGTAACTTTTTTTAAACAACAACCAATAATTTTTTTATATTATGTAATACATAAAATTTTCAAAAGGATTTGGAAATTGACTTATTTTCAAACAGAAAAGAGACATTTATTCTCAGTATACCGTTATCAATCTGCCAATTTAGCTGCCTCAAAAGAAAAGTCTTCAAAAAGCCTTACCTGGTTTTATTTCAACAAGTAGAATATTTAATTGTAAATTAAAAAGATAATAAGCAAACGAACTTAATGAATTTGTTATGAATTAGCTCCATAATTAAAGATTTTTGTCAGATCTTTCAATACTTGATAATATGTGAATATTCTGAATTTTAAAATTTTAACTAATATATTGAATTAATTGGTCTTTTTAATCGTAATAGTCGAGCTATGGGCTATGTTTCTTTGGAAATATTTCTAAATATGGAAAGAACTAAGCAAGTAATGAAAAATATTAAAATGGCTCATTTACATAGTTCTTAACTCAATATATATATTTTTTAATCTTTGCCACATTTAAATTCACCGAGTTTTTAATTACTAATTCACAGAAAAGCTAACTTTATTTGCACTGAAAGTCAAATACTAATATTTCAGTTTTTATGAAATGAAATGCATTTTTGCTGTCTCAGATTTTGTGAAAGCGAATACCAGATTTCACATATCCATATAAATTACATTTTCATGAAAATTTCAAAAATAACAAATAAGAATAAGATGAGATGCAAATACTCATTATTATTATTCTTTTTTACATGACAATAAATAAATATCCGAGCATAAATTAACGCTATTAGATCTTTCTTCAAAAATGCAAATAACTGGACGGAAAACATGCGGAATACATATATACAAAAAATATTTTTCAAATCTGAAATAGAGCTAATATGTTTTCTTATACATATTTACTGAATTCTGAAATATAAATTTAAGGAATAAAAATTGTCCATCATTGAATACCTATTTTTCAAGTTTTTATGCTTAAAATGGGCAAATGAGCAACCTGGATGCACACAAAGCCGGAAAAGAGATTAATTACACACATTTATTTAATTTCACTTCATATGGCAGTCAATTACCTTTCCCTTACCCCGCCACACCCCAGTAATTAAATTAAGTCAGATATTAATATCATATGCGCATTTTCGTATTTTTAAATATTGCACATAGAAGGTGGTCCATTTATATTTACATTTCTTTTGAAGGGAAAATATTTTCATTTCTAAGAATTTTTTTTTTTAAATTTTAACTAATACATAGAGGGAATTGGTCTTTTTAATCGTAATAGTCGAGATCTGAACAAAAAATTCTCATTTTTGATTTCTTAATCATTTAAAATAAACCCATTAAGTTTACATTTGGGGATGAATTTCAACTTTTCAATCAAAATATTTTTGAAATTAAAAATAATACCCTAAAAAACATTTTATATGAAAAGAGTAAGAATTGATATCTAAATTTAAAAAAAAACTATTTACCATGATTTAGGTATAAATTTTATAGAGATTAACTTTAAAAATCGCAATGAAAATGCAATATTTAAAAAGTTTAAAGTATTGGATGATTCATGTATTTTCGAAGTAATCAGAGAAAATCCCCAGTTCCTCATTAACACTTTTAGGCTTGGCCTAAACTAAAAAAATATAAAACTGAAAAAGAGATTTAGCTAAAGACTATATCCCTTAAACAAAATAAAAATATGTTATATTTCAAGTCCATCAGAACCACTGCAAAACTATTAAAAATACACATTTCACTAAACGAGCTGGTACAAAAATTTACACCACTTGCATAGGTACAAACTATTTTATCGGAAAAGATAGAGGATACTTGGATATTTGAAGCATGTCATAACTTTCAAATCCTTTTTTATCTATTGTAGAAGTGTAAAAAGTAATAGCGTATTTTCTCATATAACACATTTGTGGGAACTGAGCACTTCGTATTACTGAAAATTCATCCTAATCATTATATTCCTTTCGCCTAAGACCTCTGAAATATAATCCGAAACAATCAAGCCATCAATCCTCTCAGAAGTACTAACATCTGCTAACTCAATTGCCTTTTCCAACGCTATGTTTCTAACAAACTGTGATGGAGTATGAATTTTCGCCGAAATACGCGAGTCAAAAACAACCGCTTGTATTTCAACACCCCGAGTCGGGTGTTGCACATTCCTTAACGTAATTTCCACTATATCGTAAACACGACGCTCAACAGTTTCACCTCTAAAAGTGTGAATAGCTAAAATTTCCCTGCTCTCTGTTTTTAATTCCAATTCCTCGACTACCTCTCTCAAGATGAAGGATTTATTGGCTCCGCAATCCAACATACAACGCAAGTGCGACCTTCTTCCTTTCACTGAAGCTGAAAATGTTTGTAATAAAACCGATCCCGGGACCCTATTTTTTCTTTTATTTGATTCGGTGCTGAAAGATATGGTAGAAGCGGTATTTTCTTTGGGGATAAAAGTGTCTACTTGGACTGGAGGGGAAATAGGCGGCTCCGCAGGGCAGGGTCAGAATGTCACTGAACACCAAACAGAGGTGAAAGTTCATGTCATTCATCAAAGGCCATGGTGTAAATTTCCACAATGTACGCCACGACAGGAGATAGCTTCTGGATGAAACGGACTCTCTTCTAACTGCACAAGTCTCCGCGTGGAGGGGAAATATTCTTAGTTTCGGTTTCGGATTGCGGTCTTTCTCAAATTAAAGAATTACGCGAAAAAGAACTACAGAGCTTACAATTTTGCTAATTACTAGTGCAGAATTTTCTTATATGATTTTGAAAACATATGAAGCATTTTCCTTTAGCCATTAACGATTTTTTTCTTTTCATTAATACTAAGTGAGCAATCATGACTCATGTGTTTTTCAGTACAAAAGATACATTTTTGATTACTCATTCTGTCACTGGAAAAAGGATAATAGTTTCTTTTTTGATTAAATTTACGATTTGTTTCATATTTATGCTGAAATGAGTCAGCGTGTGTCGTTAAGGGTTCGTATGCGGAGAACATCTATTTTTGTAACCTTGATCAGTTTTGTTTCTAAATGAGTATTTTTTTCATTAGAAATTTTTGGGTTTGCTAATAATTACGAAACTTCCCTGCATTCTACTTCAATTCTTATGAATTCTACTAAATTAGTAAAATCAATTCACATGCTTTACGTTGACGGTTATAAATTAAATTTAATTCTTCAGGTAGCTTTTGTAGTAGTACCGGGCACAATAGGTTACTATAGGTACCTGTAGCAACATTTAATAATTGCAACGACCTAATTTGTGTTTCTATTGCATCATACATTTTTCTTAAACCCGTTTTACTGGATCAATCAATAAAAGTTTATGCATGTGAGAAGATATGATTATATCTTATCGGCCAAATCTTTCTTTTAATAACTGTTTCGACTCCTCATAATTTCGCTCAGTTAATAAAAATCTCGATACAGCATTTAAGGCAATTTCACCGAGATACGTTTTTAGATAAGTAAATTTTCAATTTTTGTTAATGAATCATTTTTATAAATTGCAACTTCGAAAGAATTCCAAAAATCTATAAATTGACTGCAATCGCCCAGAAAGGTTTGTATATTTAATTTCGGTTAACTCTTTGATTTCTTAAAAGGATAGCATTTTTTGCGTTATTTGTAATTGGACTGTTTGTTTTTACTTGTGGAATATCACTCAAATTTTTTATTTGTCTTTCTAGCTTAGATGTTAGATAGATTTCTTTGTCTTGGTTGTCTTCGCATAACTCAATTTCGCTGCCATTTCTTTTAATTCTATATTTAATTGAATACTGTCATCCAAGCTAGTTAAATCCTTTAATTTTTCCGTGAACTGAGCTTTTAAACTCACAAGCTCATTAAGTTTGGTTTCTTTTGTGTATTGATTAGAAATTCCTTTATCTAATTTTAGTTAGATGTTTCGTGAAGATAGTTCGTAATCCTTTATTTTTTACCTTTAATCTATTAATATCCATTTTAAACTAAATCATTAAAAAAAACATTAGAACAAATAAAAATGTGCCCACCTCTGGTTTCGGCTCCTCACTGCGCTTCCACCAAATTGTCGTGCTTTTCCAAAAAATTCCAAATTTCAACAGTAACAAATGCATCAATCATTTAGAATTATTAAAACCTGCCCTGTCTGATAAAACATAATACAATTAACAAACGATTATATTTTCAATTTCTTCTTAAATTTCGAATTTGATTCATCATTACATCATTTCTTAAATCCGTAAAAATCACTTTTTCCGTTTATTCTCGAACAAGCGTCTTTTTTTAAAATTTTTTTTTAACATAGTTACAACTAGGGATTGCAATATCGAACAAAAAGTTCAATACCGGTGTTCGGTATTTTTTAGATCTTAATACCGGGATATAGAAAACATAGATATATAAATAATCACAAAAAAGTAAAGGAACATCTTATTTATTTAAATCCCAAAAAAGTGTAAATATCACTATTCAGTCTGTGGTACTATTACAAATTCTTGAATTGTGATCTTAAAAAACATAATGCATCAATTGTACTGCCATTAAGAATGGAACATAATTTTGTGCAAATGACCAGCTGTCGAAAACGCTCTTTCGGCATCTACGCTAGTTGGTGGTAGTACTGTTAGCAGTGCGCGATATACTTTTTTCAAGTATTTACCTCTAAATCTCTCATCTTCAAATAAATCGATTTCTCGTGGGATAGTTTTGGATATAGCAGACTTCTGGATTGTATTTTGGTTCGTTGAAATTTTTTTTATTTATCGCTAATTCTAATCTTTGTTTAAGAGACAATACCTTTTCACTATCTACATTAGTTGCCACCATAATCTTCGTTAACTGAACCGAATACTTCTGAATGTGGATTGGTTTATGGGTAAAAAATTTTAAGGGAATTTACTATAAACTTGATCATATTTGAATTGGTTAGTCTTTTTTCTTCTTTTTAAAATCCTTATAATTATGTAAATACCGTAAGACATTTTTTATTTAGTATGCCTTTCTTCTGTGCGATTTTTCATTGTAATATATAATTCTTCAGATAATGATGTGTGCTGTTCTTTCAGTGACTGCAACATGAAATTTATTGTTGCATTAACTGTTAATAAATTAGAATCACTCCGACATAATTCTTCAACAGCCAGTTTTATTGGAAGTAGAACTGATACACTTCTGGATATTAAGTTGAATTCACTATCTGAAAAATTAATTTGTAGCTTTAAGTCGATTATTGCTTTTTGGATTGAATTTCTCAGTTTCAAAAATCGTTCCATCATTATCAGTAAGCTGTTTCAACGTCTTTTGGAATCAAATATTAACATATATTCTGTTTTATTTTCAGTTAGCATATATTTTTGTAATATGGCATTTTTTATAGGCGAACGTTTAAATATTTTAACAATTTTTCGAACTTTAAAAATTATAGAAAGCAATTCATGGTGGGTTAATATTTCATCATCATTAGCAATATTTTCTTCAACAATTACATTGTCATTATCTTCATTGTCAATATCACTCTCACTCTGGAATCCGAAGTTTCTACATCCACAATATTTGGATTCTTCTGTTCTTTATTTTTTGGTATACTACATCTATTACTCCTAATTGAATGCCATGAGCATAGCAATCCCTGAACATATAGTGGAGACAATTTTAAAAATTTTTTAGTAAATATCGAAAAAACGGTATTTAAACTTCTGAATGCCGGTATTGCAAAATTGTATAAATGGCTCAAAATATCGGTATTCGGTATCCCGTTATACCGGTATTGCAATCCCTAGTTACAGCATTAAGAATCTACCGTTTACTTAACAGAAAAATTTTAACACAATATGATTTTGTTTCTCCTTTGTAGATAAAAAAATTCCTTAAGCAACAATAAATAACTGCCTTCCAATGAATTATTATTCAATTCGTTAGCAATCTTGATTCTTCAGCAAAAGATTTGAACTTAAGCATTCAATTCCCCAAGTAAGCACATTAAAGGAGTTTTCAATTCAACTTAAGCTCAGAATATTATAACAATTATTGCAGATGTACGAATTTAACTCGCAGGTGGAATGTTGTTTTTAAGAGATAACAGGGTTGCCAGAAAATGAAAAAAAATTTCCATTTTGGAAATTAATTAAAAATGGGGAAAACAACTATAAATAAAAATCACAAATATTATTTTCAAATGCAAGGCCAGCTGCATATAACAAAAAAAAAAAAAGAGTTTTTATTTATTTTCAAAGTGGATGGAGAAGGGGCAGAAAATAGAAAAAATAATTCGTAATCCAAAACTATGGCAATAAAGAAATGTAGAAAAAAAAATTGAGACTCTTATTTTGACTGTTTATTGATAGAACTTGTAGATAGATCAATGTAAATTCGGAATCCTTCTGCGATTATAGAAGTCCAAAAGAAGAAAAAAAAAGGGGGGGGGGGAACACAATATTTTCGTAGCTTTTTTTCCTCTGAATATTTTTATAAATATACTTTTTTTATATATATATAATTCAGAAATTGGTACTATTTTGTCTGTATTTTTTTGTAAAAACTTCATTTGATCTTGCATTTATAAGATTTTGTACATACATTTATCTTATTCATATATCTCGCAATAAATGATAATTAATTCTATTATTAATAGAAAAGTGAAATTGTTTTTATCAGAAAAAATAATTAGCAGAATTAAATTTATTTAAAGAAAGTAAGATATAAGAAAATCTATGTCCTCTTTTATTTACCAGTATCTGAATATTCTCATGTTTCTGAATGAGTTTTCTTCAAATCCGCTATTATCTATAGTCATAAATATGAAAAAATTATGTGTGTGTATGTATCTAACAATAGTTCACTAAGCAATATCTTTATTAAGAAATTAGCCGCCTTTGGCGACCAGCCGGTTCGCAGTATATATGATCTCTAACATTTTCAGTTATATATTTTATGTAACTTGGCGTCTTAATAGCTTTACCTGCAAAATATTTAGCTATCAAAGCTTCAGATTTTGATAATTATATAATTTAGTTTTGCTATTATGTAGACCTTAAACAGTTCTGTTCATTGTATTGCTTATTTTTTACTAATTTTCTGTGAGTGCCCATAAAATTTATACTTTAAATCAGAGTGGAAATGTTAAACTGCAATTAATATAAAAACATTTTTTACTGAAACTAAGCAAATATTTTTAAGCATGAAAATCGAAAGCAGAATTCGTTCAGGATTGAAGTTGTATGTGCACTGCAGAATAATTTTCATAATTTATATAGTATCTTAAAGAATTATTCAAAAAAATTTCTCTGATTCATCGTAAAATTCAGTTTTTAGTTTTACTTTCAAAATATTTAAATGATGCAAATAAAAATATTTTATTTGACTTCAGTGAATAAATTTACTTATGAAAAATTATGAAATTTAGATTTTGCACAGTCCTTTTGTCCTAAGGAATAATATACTCTCGACACTTCAACTTTTAAATAAATATATAATCGTTTCTATCTTCTGCGATTAAATCTGTCAGTTTTTATATATCAACATTAGAACAATCAACATTTTCATAATCATAGGCCAATAACTGCTGAGAAACCCTGGTAAAAGATCTTCTTTGAGACTGTCTGTTAAGTGGTATAAAATCGCAAGATTTTAAAGAAGATTGATATAGAAGGCAGATTTCATAAATAATTCAGTTTTAGTGAATGATTTAGTTGATCGGAATTCAACAATTTTTTATTAAAATATTGATGTCTCAAGAAATTTTGGTTAAATATGATTCAAAAGGCAGAAAACCTGTTTAAAATAAAATTCTTAATTCATCGGAGCATTCATTGATTCAAATTACATAAAATAAAATTATTTAGTTCATTTAGACCATTTTGTTAGCAGATGCATGCCCCTGATTAAAATTAACTGATGTGCACTGATTAGAATGATTATGATATATATATATATATATATATATATATATATATATATATAGTTAACCATGATTGGCTTAAATTTAACTGTTTTATTTAATTAATAATATAGATATTGTGAAGGATCATAGAAATCTTTTCCTCCATTTACTTTTTAGAAAATATATTTCAAATTTTTTCGCTTCATATAGACACTTGCAGAAATTTACACTTTTATATATTTAATTTTCAATAATAGTTGATTTATTTTTTAATTTTAACTTCTGTCAATGGGATGGCAACAGGTTGATAAAACCTAATTTTTTCCCATTGACGTACTTGTGCAGATTAAATTTTATTTTTATTTTGTGTAATAAATATTGTTGAAATATATGATTAAAATATTTCTTTAAAACTCGTTAAAAATCGAAACTTAATTTGTACGCTAAAGCATTGATATCAGTAATAAGATAATTTTTTGAGCTTTTATCTAATGCAAAAATCAGTTCTCTGCTTTAATATTTTCGGAAGCTATAGCGTTGTAATTTTAAAAAGTGCATCCATTTTTAAATCCTGTTACTCCTTAATGTAATAAATTAACTTATGGATAAGGATCAATGTTAGTGAAATTAATTAATATTAGATAAGAATATTATCTGCAATGCACATAAACAATGCTGAATGAGAAAATTTTTGTATTAGTTGAAGTTTAAACACTTTCGTTCTTCAAGTTCCCATTTTAGTTGAGATTACTGAAAATTAAAGAGATGCACTGCACAAAACGCGAAATAGTATAAGGGTTTTAAAACAGTAATAAATGTTATATGTTTAATAGAATATGAAGTTAAATATACTCTTGTGAGTAAGCGATTAAGAAAAAGCTAAACAAATTTTAGCAACCATAAATGGGGATTATAAAAATTAACTAAAACTAAGTTAGTCAATGCATTCATAAAAACCTTTTCTTATATGACAAAGAAATAATGCTTTGTAATGTATAGAATTTGAGTAACCAATATATTTTACAAATATTTTTCTTCCATTTCATGGTTATATAGGCGTAATCATAATTTCTGTTTTGAACGAAGCAACATTCTTGCCAAGTTATTTAATTGAATCTCGCTAAATATTTTTTTTTCAAATTTTAGTTACTTAAAATAGACAAAAATAACTGATAAGCTTTCAGAAATGCGGAGCAGTCTTGACTTATGCTGAATGTCAGAGAGACTAAGGTTTGCAGTCATTTTACTCTTTTTTCTGTTAATTGTAAGTGATTATATCATACATATTGTGATATATTGATAAAAAATTCTTTAGAAAATGGATTAATTTTTTTTACTTTTAACTCCTTTTTATTATTTTCAAATTATTTTATTTATAACAAATAAAAATTATTACAAATCTTAGATGAATTTTCAGTCCGAAATAGTCCAGAACCCTGACACGAAATATAGAATCCTGGCTAAGCAAATGAATGGTGGTGCTTGCAAAATCCACTAAATAATTAAAGCAAAATAAATTTAGAAATAATCACTCAATTAATGGTTTAAAAATTAAAAAAAAAAACAGGAGGCATTTTATCTAATATATGCACATTATCATATTAAGTTGGTTATATTCCACGTTTAGAAAAACTGAGACATAGAATGCGTCCTAACATTATTTTCAAAATAACTATATTTATCTTTTTTTTTTTAATATGGTACAAATGAGACATTTAATTGAAATTTAGGATATTCTCTATTTAGCGAAAATCAGGCAGAAATTAGGAACATCCCGGCTATAAAAAAAATCAGGCCATTTCACACATATCAAATTCAAGAATTCAACGTAATTTTGTTCGTTTCTTTTCTCAATTAAACCTAAAAATATTTTTTTAAATAAATAATTTACTAATAAAATTCCAAAAAAATTAGGGTCATTTTATTAAAATTCGCTGTTAATACTAAAACTATTGAGAAGAAGGATTGACCCCATTCTTTGGAGATGAATCCGAGGTCTTACAATTTCATAGGCACATAGATCTTGCCCGATCTTTCTGTATTGAAAAATTAATAAACGCAATTATTGTTAAAAATAAAGTCGTGTCAAACGAAATACTATAAAATGAATTATTCAATTACTCTTTCTAAATTAAGGAATTGGTAATATTAATTAATAGTATTATGAAGAGCGATTAACAATGTCTGAAAATGGAAATCCTTCAATAATTAATCAGTGATGAGTTCTTTGTTTTAAGAGTCCTTCAAGCTTTCACGCGGCCCTCAGTACGATTTTCTGTGCAAACAAAGAAAATCTAAAATATCTAACTCAGACTCAGACTTTCAAACAAGATTGGGTGGTTCGTTAACCCCACCAAGAGTGAGGGAAAGTTTTATTGGGGGCAATTTAGTGGGTCCGTTGCCCTTCTGAATGTCACACTCCCACGCAGCAATATCTCCTGGGGACTTGGAATTCTTTTTTTGTTGGTTGTTATTCCGCTTGTCAATCAAAGTTTTTAGTGCTATTCATTCGGCAATTTGGTCACCGCTCATCGATAGGAGGCGCTTCTCTGTATATGGTATTCTTAAAAGGAAAGCAACCATCGCTTAGTCGTTTACCCTTTTCTGCTGTCCCAGGCCAATAGAAGAGGAAGCACTCTCGAAGGCCCCGCCCCGTCCCTACCCTAGTGAGATTGTAAAACACTTCACATCAGCAAGAAAATGGGCGGGAATTCAAGTGTTCTGTTTCTAATTTCTCAATAGATCACGAACCAATCATCGACGAGCAAACGAAAGTTTATATTCATCTGAAGGGTCTAACGTCATTCTATTCTGAACTTTTCACTGATGTGAACAAGCTGTTTTTAGCGAGCGATTTTTTTTCGATTTAGAAAAGCGTTTTTGTGTTAACACTTATATTACGGTATTTGCATTATTTGTAGATTCTTTATCCATCCAACAAAGTAAGTGACTTTTGAAAGTTGACTATTAACTTTTAAGTCTTCAGAATCGTTGATTATAATCACATTTTAAATATTTCATTTTTTGTTAAAATTGATAATATTTAAGTCATGTTTATTACATTGGTTTTCAATATTTATATATTACGTGAATATCCATTTTATACTTTTCTATTGATTTGATAAGAAGGGTGGGGGATTAAGATTTTTGATGCTGAAATTGGAAGCCTCTAAAAGTATCCCGCATATGCTTGAATAAATTTTTTGTCAGTTATAACGTCTTTAAAGTATTTAAATTTGCATTTTATTTAACTATTTTTGCCAAATATAGTTGTGTTTTTTATTTCCATTCTCAAATCAATCTATTAAAAATGAATATGCTTTGAAATCAGTCTTTTTTAGTAATCTGTAAATTATCTGTAATTTAGGTTTGTAATTTAAAAATATATGTATCAACGTTAAATAAATGATGGAAATAATTTATATCTATAGTATATAGAAAGGTAATATGATTTTTCTTTGTTCAATTACTGTTAATTGTAGATATTACATTCAACGGTTTATGAAGTAATAACTGAAGGTTAATTTAAATATAACTAAGCAAGAATGATAAAAACAATTAACGTGATATTTAAATATGAATATTAGTACAATAAATGCATCTTTTTTACGTCGTTTGTTTTTCTTGGAAGGATCACGATCTCGCTGTTATAAATCGTATCCCGCTACCCCCTTTTTTTAAGGTGTACGTACACACTTAAAACTTGGAAAATCGTTCAAAATATCGAATTTTTTTTTATTGCTTCAAAATGTTCTCTGATCATTTAGCTTACTAATGATACCAAGATGTTGTCAATATTCGGAATATTTCTCGAGTTATAATTATTTTTCTGGAGGTACTTTCACTAAAAACTCATAGTTTCGATTTGTTTTAAAGCTCATTTTATGAAGAATGATATTTTTCCACTATGTTGCTTCATTCAAACAATCATAACTCAACAAGAAATTAACCAAATACAATTATTTATATATAACAAAACAACCTGTATGAAACAGTGGATGTGTTGTGCCTGAATAAAGTTATATTTATAGAAATAAGTTTTTAATAGCTATTTAAAATTTAAAATTGCTGAGAAATTATCGTTTTTCTTCTGAAGTAGTTTTCCAAAAAATTATAGGAATTTTTCCCACGTAAGGTGCATTCAGGCATTTGGGGGGACAAAATAGAAAGAAAATATCCCTGTTTCTCTGATTTTTCGACGTTTTTGCAAAACAACTTCCAAGTGCTGCTTTTACTTGAACCAAACTCCAAGATCCCTAGTACTTGCTAGGAAAATTTCGAAGTATCTGACGAACATACAAAGTGTACATTTCATAAAGGATTTTTTTCTAACGGAATAAATACCTTGCCATATTGCGCGGAACAACCCCTCTAAGTATTTATTTATACTAATAGTATTGTTTCAGTTAAAAGTTATTAAATTGACGAAAAAAATGGCTTATTGAAAAACGCTGGGTCTTGCAGTATTTTTTGATAGAAGTTTTTATTCTGTACAAAAAGTTTTATCTTAAAAACTATCTAGAAATTACAATACAAATGTTGGTTCTTTTTAATAACTGCAGATGTTTCTATAAAAATTATAATGTTAGGAGGCTCATTTTAACACGTCTCTTGTATCATGTAGGTACTGGTACGAAGCAAAATCCCGCGCTTTTTACTACCGAAAACACCTGCGTGCGAAATTGTCGTTTGCCCGATATTATGTACTTCGCAATGAGCTAAATTATAAATTAAACAAAGATCTAAGCAGGTGTTTTCTAAAATCGTTCGTATCAATTCTTCAGTTGCTTTCGATGCATAAATGCTATTATCCAACTTTTACAATAATTTTGACGAATTTTCAAAATGGTTAATGATCTGTTATTTAATTCATTATGGGCGAATAAAAAAAATCTCATTTTGATTGCATTGCAAAATTTTTGTTTGGCCTTTCTTTTAAGTAATATCTACTCTGTCATGATATATAATATCTTCATCGTCTTGATATACTGATTATAATTTTTAAGACGTCTTATTTTTTCAATAAATGCATTAAAATAAAAAAATAGTTAAATTTCCTAGTTACATGTATTTTGGTTCTCTTTCGGAAAGATCTACAGTTGAATTGATAAATAATTTTAATTATGTCATAAAAGGAAATTTTCTGAAAAGAGGTAAATCTGTAATGAACTGAAACATCAATAATCAAATGACAAGCTAAAATAACATGGCAATGCCCAATATCAGTTTAATAAACGGAATTTAAGATAGACATCTCATGGCAAAAAACATTGTAAAGTTGGGTTTTACGTTTTTGTCACTAAAAGAGTGCTTAATTTTTTTTTTAAATTAACGGTCGATGAAGATTTGAATTCAATGTTAAGATTGTTGTTTTCTGATTCCATTTTGCAAATACTTATTTCTTATTTTTAGCTATCATGCTTAAATTTTTATCATTTTAAATTGTCATTCATAACTTATAAAAAATGAACTTTTTATAGTTTTTAAAAATCTGTTATAGTTTAATATGAGAGAATCTACGAGATTATAAAATTCTTGAATGAAAGAAATGACGATAAAAAACTTTCTTTGGGGATTCTATCAAAAATTAATAATAAAAATACTTATTCTCTCTCATTTGATGTTTTCCATATGTAGCTTTCAATAACAGATTTCTAGAAAGAATTGTTATAAGGACATTAAATTTTGCTCAACTAGCATCTGAACTTCTGGAGTTCGCCTGGTGTGCTCAATGCAATGGTATCAATGCAGTTATTTGAATCAATAAAAGAATATTTTTTATTTTATCCAAAAAATTTTACTTTTTGAAATTGTTTCTGAAAATATATTTGTACATTACCCTAATTCAGGTTAAATTGTTAAAATTTGGTCAGTTTTATTCAACTTTTTTTATCCTATTTTTAATGTGTCAACAGTTTTTTTTTTTACAAAAAATGACTAATAGAATAAGGAAACTATAATAATTTAGAATTCTCAGCTTTTTCAGATATATATCTATCCACTCAAATAAAACATAACTACCGGTCATTTGAAGCATTTTTCAAATTTGAATAATATCTGAAATGTTTAGAAATTAACCTTCGATAACAGCGAACTTAGAAATGTTTAGAAATTAGGACTTCGATAACAGCAGTCTTCAACTTGAATTCGAGGAAAAATTGATGTTTTCAACACGAAAGAATTATGTTAAGGTTTGCGCAACGTCAAAATATTTTTAAATAATATTTTAGCTTAGATTTCAGCATTTAGAAGAGCAACTTAAATAATTGAATTTTCACTCTTCCTTTTCCTTTCAGATGCCGAAAGCAAAACCCTCCACAACCAAACGACCAAGTAAGAATAATTTATATTATTTAATCCATTTGATGTTGCAATCACATTTTAATACTTTGCTTAATCCTAGACATATAATTGTTGACACGTGAACCATGTCAGGTTTGAAAGTTTTTAGTTCAATTGGTATTTAAGCTTTATGCAAATGTTTAAATATATTCTTTAATACATTTGAAATAATGAATTTATAACGTTTAAATGAGAAAGGTTTCTATTTCAAATGAATAGATAGGTCAATATACCACTTGAAATTTTACTGTGCTTGCAATATTTTCCGAAATTTGAAATATATCATTTAATATAGGAATAACTCCATAGTTTTTGGATACATTCATAAAATTATGATTGCATTTAAAAAACATTTTTTCTATATAAAATTATTTTAGTTGTATAAATAATGCACACATAAAAATATTTTAATATATCAAAGCATTTCGGAATTTTGCAGTTATTTTTATCCTTAATTTAAATAATTCCCTTCCTCTATCATAATGCATGAATGAATTCGTTTTTTTTATTATTCTAGAAATCTAATTTTTAAATAAATAGTTTTAAAAACTTGGGTGACATGAGGCATACTGTGTATATTATTTTAACACCTTTGTGGAAGATTGTGACATTTGCGCCCTTTTTATTATAGTTGCTCCAAAAATTCTATGTCAGTTTCAAATTTAGCTAATGATCCAGATATATAAGAGACACAAGTGAAACTTAATGTCGAGAAGCAATATTCATTGGAATTAATCATTGTTAATGTTATGTGGATTTGCAAAATCGCGAAATTCTTAATATTTTTGATCTATTGATTTTGATCTACCATTTTGAAAACATGCAATTCATCATTATCTCCAAAACACACTCCATTATTTATCTATAGCTTTAACTGCATATTTACGTATGTTGGAAAGGAACTAATTCCTTCTTAATCCCTTCTTATAAGAACACAAAGTGAATAAATTGAAAAATTCTGTACTCGTATGCTACGAGCGCAAATTGTCAATTTTATAAAGAGAGAGAGAGATCTTAAGTTGGAATTTCAAAGTATATTTAGAGGATTCAAATGGAATATAAAGACAGTGAATTTTGTCGAGGAAAAATTCTCGTACGTTTAGGCTATTAAGATTCATTAAAAATATGAATGAGCTCGAAATCATTCCGTTTCTGACCGCTCAATAAGCCTCTGTGCTAACGAGTCAGATATTTATTTTGCCACCTTCGATCTATTCAATTGAATTTATCATAAAAAGAATTCGATTTCAAAATTTATTCATTGATATTTTGGTTCCTGGAAAACTGTCTGCTTTAAAGATGCATTCGTTAAGGTACCTAGTTAGTCGAAAAAGAAATTGGAAGTTTCAAAAGGAATTCTAAGAGCAATTAAAATTTTTTTTGCAGCTAAAGTTTTGTTAGAGCAAATTAAAATATAGTTTAAAATACCTGTATGAAATGTTCCATTTAATTTTAATTAAAATTAAAGAATTATTCATTTGTATTCATGTCATGTTTCATATAAGACGCATCTAATCTTTGCAACCCAAGTAAAAAGCAGAACTGCTGAAAAACGCAAATTAATCTGTTGAAGTCAAAATGGCATTTACATTCCTTAAAAGTTACGGCGGAACTTTTAAATACTCTCTATTTTGCATTCCTGGAATGGTCACTGAAAACAAATGTGTTTATTTTGAGTCTAATTTTGCTATTACAAGTCGGGTCTATTTTGCTGTTACCAGCCTAGGAAAGGAACCAAGTCTTAACAAGATCAAATATAGAGAATGATAATTTAGTATAAACAGTTTTGGTCCACGAATGCTTCAGCCTCTTAATCGGCTGTGGCATGATTATCGCACATCTGATTATAGCAAAATTAATCACTTGGTACAAATTTTGCTACAATGAGATGCACTGGCAGTCTGCGAAATGAACTTTTGCCTATGCCTCGATCTTTAGTAATCTCGTGGGCATTTAAACAATCTGCTGGAAACAAAGGGAAAACTTCCTGCGATGTGATGGCCCCAATTATTTCGGAAGAGCATTCAGCTTTCGGATCATCTTTGAAGATTTGAAACGTGCGAGTCATTTACAGCAATGAAACTATTAACGTGTTTTCTTATAAATTTATTGCAATATCTGAAATATTTTAGTCAAACATTTTCCTTTCAGATGAAATTTAACAGAGATATCTTATTTTTGAAGTAATCAAATAAACAAAATGTAAATTCACTTTGCCATTTACAAAAAGAAGAAAAAAATGATAATGAAATGAAAATTCAAAATTACAGCAAAATTCATTCAACAGGTTGGTAGATGAGCGCGTAACACTGAAATAAAACTCACTCGTGTTAACACAATTCAAAATTTCAGTTTCGTTTTGGACAGACTTCTTTTTAATTATTGAATACTTTTTAAAGCGGATGATAATTGTTCCTTTTTCTTTTTTCAGTCTCTTCTCTACAAGGCCCGGAAGAGAGATCGGGGTTGAAGAGATTGCGTGTAAGTTTGCTTTGTATGCTCTCCTTTGCCTCACTTTAAAAATGCATGAATGTTAACTCCTCAAAAAAATCTGTTTTTAAATATGAGCTTTTCTGGATCTTTTTTTCTTTTTATTCATCTTAATGCAGGTGCAAATTCGTACTTTCGTTGTTATCGTTTAATTTTGGCAGTTTGAATACATCTGTAATTGGCTATTATGTGTTAAAGAAGCGATCAGTTAAAAAAATTATAGTTAAGCGATTTTTTGATTTGTGACGGGTTTCAACTTTTTTAATACTCTCATTTTCTATACATAAGCCAGTTATGAAATGATGTAAAAAATTTATGAAATTCAACTTATGTTTAAGATTTATCACATGTAGATTTGTTACGTGCTTAATTTATCATGGGCAAAGCATGATCCGTCTAGCCGGAGACGACTATGCATCTATTGAATAGTGATTTATTATTTGAAATCTGGTAATATCGTCGATGATTACGAGCTTGGTGAAAAATATCAAGAATGAGAACTCAGTTTTGGTTAACTGGTCTCGTGTGACAGCAGTCCCAGCAAAGAGGTAGAGGCAATATTATCCTTTGAGTTATGAACTAATTAATTTCCCCAGACGAAGCCCATTTTGTTTTAGTGAGTTTAGAATAAAAATGTGATAACATTGTTATCTTGAATTATTTTGAATTATATATTTACATGGCGGGTTTGACAAAGTTAAAAAACGATGAATTGAAATTCGTTGCCGGAGAGATAGGTTTGGTTGTAGCGGAAGGCATGAAAAAGAGTGAAATAAAGCGTTTAATTGAGGAGAGTGACTTGTTAAAAAATGACAACGAAGTTGAAAAAAGACGCTGTAGATCGAGTAACAGACAATAGAAACCAACAATCCGATCAGGATAGTGAAAAAAGAACCAGAGCGTCTCAGATTAGAGAGAACTAAAATAGAATTACAATTAGCGCAATTAAGGGCCACTCTTGTTTATTCCCGTTAAACAAGGGTGTAAAGACGAACCAGAAGAATCACTGGATAGCTTATTAAAGTCTGTGTGAATATTGTGTATTAAACCACCTAGCAAACCTCAGGATTGGGGTTTCTTTTTTACTTCGTTAAAGTACTAAAAAGGTATCGGAGAAGTTTAAAGCAGAGATTTTATTAAATTAATTAGGAGAAAGAGCTTCTAATATCCTAACTTATATTGCTGAGAAAGATTTAACTAATTATGACGAAGTTAAATCAATTGTATTAAGAGAATTCGAACCAACAGCGCAAGCGGTTTTAGAGAATTTTAGAAATGCTTCTAGAGATAACGAAAGTCGTGTCCAATTCGCGTCACGCTTAATGACGAGTTTTGAATATTGTTTAAAATTAAGAGGTGTAACAGATTTCGAGACCCTAAAACAATTGATAGTTTCGGATAAATTATTCCAAACGCTGGACAAAGAAGCAGCAACTCATATCAATATTAGACAAAACCAAAAAATGGTTTACACCTCTCGAGTTAAGAAAAGAATGTGATCTGTATTTTGCTTTCAAAGGCAAAATCATAAATGAGACGAGAAAAGGGTAAAATTATAGCAATAAATTTAAACCGGCATCAAGAGTATTTTTCAATGAAGCGAAAAATAAAAATTGTGATTTATGTTTAAAGAGCCAGAATCATTCGTTGTATGCTTGTCCTCAATTTAAGAGACATTTGGTTTATGTACGCGTATAGGTAGTAAAAAATAAAAACGCCTACTTTAAATGTTTATCGCCTAATTGCAGCGTTAAAAAATGCTTGTATAGAAATGATTCTGTGGCAGAGCTCACAAGAAGCGAAAAACGTTTCGTCTTCGAATGTAGATACCGCTGAAATCATAAATAATTCGCAATCGGAGGGGAAAAATTCGGATCAAGGTTCGGTTTCCCCCAGTGAGTGTAGTCAGTCTTTCATTTCAACAAATCGAATCGTACATCGGAATGTAGTTTTGTCTACTGCAAGATGTTTAATAAAAGATAGATGTTCGCAATGGCAGGAAGTAAGATCCCTGTTTGATAACGGCTCACAGTAGGATGAAACGAAAACGGCCTTATTATTATTTTTTTAATTTTTCGATTTTAGTTTGGTAATATTAGGGAAAAGTTGCATTTTTGGTTCATAAAGAATAATTGTGAATTTGGTTGCAATATTGCAACATCTTGAGGTGCCGCAAAAAGCTTAAAATTTGAAAAAAAATTGAAAAAACTTGACAAATTTTAAGATAGGACTTTTAATTTATTTTTATTTCAGTTTGGTAATAGAGAGTAAAAGGTACCTTTTAGGTTCAATTTTTTTTTTTTTCCCATTTGGTTGCAATACTATGACATCTTGAGGTGCCGCAAAGAACATAGTTTGTAAAAAATTGAAAAATTATGAACTTGATAAAAAGAATTTTATGAATTTTTCGTAAATTTGATGTTACAAAAGTTGGTTTTAAATACGTATATAAACACTACAACTCGAAAAATTCTTAATTATAAAATATAATAATAAAAAAATATATTGAATGTTAAATTTTGTTTCTTACTTGTGTATCCTTAATGATTACAAATGCTACAGTTCAAAATATTTTCTTCTACTTCATTGCCACATTACACTGTATTAAATTTTGGTATATTTACACGTGAGTCGCCCGCTGGTGTGGTGTGGTGTGGTGTGGAGAGGGTGTTCAGCTCAGGTGTAGTCCTCGTCATCTGACCGTGGTTCAAAATTACGAGGCCAGTCCCAAAATATCCCTAGTGTTGCTTTAAACGGGACGTTAATATAACCAAACCAAACCAAACCAAACACTTGAGTCAATTTTTGCTCTTATGTATCCTTTTCTTGCGATTGAATGCACTTCCACTATGTAGTCAGAGTCGTGTAAGATTTTCAGTTGCCACATACAATCGAAGCAAGCGATTGGCTAATGTCAACCACCTGGAGTGAGCAAGTTTTACAGGGTTTCTTAAAGATAAATCTAGTGAGCTATTTCCATTTGATATAATGGTACACATATCCAATATATATTTTTGATCTGTACTTAAATCATTTTTGTCTTTCAGAAGAGGAAGGTTATTTACAATTGCCAAGGAGGTAACCGTAGGAAGACTAGCACAGTTTTGACAGTTTGCTGACCTGTTTGACATTTAAACTCATTGGAACCTTTCGTTTTACCATCTAAATGACAAAAAATATATCGCAATGGTAGCTCATTACAATGGAATATGATTAACCATTGTCAAGGTCTTCCTAATTCCTTTTCCATCAAAGAAATCACACCATTATTATACCCAGTTTTCACAACGGTTCCATCACACCCAACAGCAGTAAAGTTCAAAAGTTTTTTGTTGTGTTCTCTATCTTTAAGAAATTGCAGTATACTGTCTGCTATGTCTTTTCCGGTACCAGATTTAGGTGATATATGGCCTAAAAACTTTGGTTACTATGTTATTGAAACATGCACTTCTGAAATAACTTTTTTATACAACTTACTACCTCTCTTTTCTTGAACAATTGTTATGTCTTTTCTCCCATTAAAAACAATCCTCTATTTTTGGTTTCCTGAGTATATCGATTGTCTTAGATTTGTTGATCTTGCTCTTCTTTTCATCCTGTCTATTGCATAGGTTTTGTCCTCTTCTATGATTACACCCAAGTCTCGTAAAGTAGCGCTAGTTATGGCTGCAGCAGCTCTATCTGATATTCCGATACGATCAGCAATGGAAACTATACAGATGGCAATTTAATACGCATTTGACTGCTTTTCTCTTCATTCAGTTTCGAAAAATCTGGTAGTTTTATCTCTTCTTGTTTATTTGATGGATCTGGTTGGTCTGTCTCTTCTTATGTGTGCTCTCTTAAAGAACACCGTTGTTCTTCAGCTCTGTCAATAACCATTTCTGGCACACTAGTATTTTTTGCCCGTTCTTGATTAAACTTAACTATTCTCTGCATTTGTGGTAGCTACAACTTCTCTCTTCCAAAAAGCGCTTATGGTAGCTACAACAATGTTACCTATAACCATTTTCCTGCTAGAGCGTTGATCTTTTAGAAACCCTTGTTCCATAACTGGTGCTTTGTTTTATTTTATGCAAATGCAAGTATTAAAATTTGCACATTTGCAGACAGCAATATCAAATAAGCGTTTAGCTTCTTCTCTAAATTTTCTGAGGTTGGAATCAAACTTATTTGAACCTTTTCTGCCTTTAGACTTTAATAAATTCCTGTATTTAGCATGATAAGCTTTTATCATTTGTAAAATTCTTTTGCTAGAAATAACGAGAATAGAAGCTCTTGACCTATTTTGCGAACTAAAATGTCACATTTCACTTACAGAAAGATCCTTCTCTGAAGCAATTTTGCGGTTATGTCTAATATAACAATTGCACTTCATAACAGATTCGTAAGTAGGCAGTTCAATTTCAAGCAAGTCACTAAATTTCCCAAAAATAGGGCCTCACAGTTTCTCTTATGAGTCAGAATTGTATGCAGAGGCTACAATTCAAAAGTGAAAAAATTATTGAAAAGTGAAGTGAAAGTTACTCAAAAAGTGAAGTGAAAATTATTTAAATGTCAAGACAGAAATTAAAACAATACTAAAGGCATATTTCGTCTTCTGCTGTAAGTATTGATACCGAAATATTTTCTTCGTAAATAGCGACATTTCTTGAATCTTCCTGGACACAATTTTATCACATTGTTAGTCTAATAATTTATCTTATGCTAACAAATTTGTGTTTATCGTGAATTGAGAATCTATTTAAACCTAGAAATTTTTCTTTCAGCCGATGCGATGCACTGCTGGAGTGGCACCACCAGCAATGAGACCACCCTCACCCCAGGAAACATCTGGAAGCGGTAAGTGAGAAATTTGGTTTTCAGCTTTTTCACATCAATTTTTTAAAGACAAATCTGATCTGCCAAGTAATTGGAGATCTAATAATGTGTAGGCTACCGAAGACATTTTTATTGTAATGTTTACTTATTTTTTTACTTTTTCAAGTATTAGGAAAAATGTAACAGTTTTTTAATACAATACAGAATGCTTAAATCTTTGCAGGGTCTTGTTTTCATCGGAAATTACAAATAACGATTGGAAGTTTAAATTCAACGCAGTTATAAATGTTCATTCTAAGTACCTCCGAAAATACAAACGATATCAAGATGCAGTGTAGCGGGGCAAATATTGTTGTAGTGCTGTCCCATAAAATATAATAATTTCATATCATTATATATCATTATATCGTAAACATTTAATATAATCAAATACATGCATATCTGCATCTTTGCTTCATAGGAGACATGGGACCTCGGTGGCCTGGTTGTAAGGTATAGGCTTCTGAACTGGCATGTTTCGGGCTCCGAACCCGATTCCACTAAAGAACCGTCGCGTAAGCTGATCTGGTGCACGCTAAATCAGTCGGGGTCAAACGTCCTCCCCCTGACTTGGTGTGGGAGTTTGGAGAAAGGGGTACCGGCTCAGATGCCCTCGTCATCTGATTACAGTTCAAAATGACGAGGTCAGTCATAAAATAGCCCTAGTGTGATTTTAAAAATGGGATGTTAATATTACTAAACTCGCATTGGAGTAAAAACCGTGGGATGAGTTACCGCACCGGCCCGATATCCTTCGCATTTCTGAGGGAAGGAGGGGGCGATCACATTGAACACTTTTAAATCCGTTGAATTTAAACTTTCAAACGTTAGTTTAATTACCGATGATCAAAGAAGCTGTACTTTATATTCTTTCAGTAGACCTGCAGAATTGGGATATTAATTTATTGTTACCGAAGTCTTCCAAAGAATCAATCTTTCGCAACAATTTTTTAAGGGAATCGAAATAGAATATTAAGTAAATATTTACGCAGCTGTTATTCTCGCTTGTCTGAAAGAAGAATCAAATGCCTTTCTCGCAAATTTTCAATAGATATCTGGAATCTTTAAACAGTATTCTAAAGAATAAAACGAGAATGTTATCTTGATCTGAAGAAAATTCAGCCATGGAACATAAAAGAAACTTCTTAAAACCATTATTTTACTCGTGGCTTGTTTATTACTTTCTGGTACACAAAGTATGACGTGAATGTATATAATCGTCAAAAATATTCGAACTCAAGATTTTTGCGAATCACCCAAGTTTCAACCCTCCCCCCCCCCTCCTCACGTTCGAAAAACATACTTAAAAAAATGTCTCTCTTTCTGCCTGTGTATTTGTCTGCGACAAAGATAACTTAAAAAATGCTTTGAGATAAATTGATGAATTTGTACCAAATTTGTTGAATTTGTATGAAATATTCAGCAAAGTGCGCTTAGAGTAATTTTGTCTCTCAGCTGTTCGAATGCAAGTTAACACGATATATGCAAAGAGGAGGAAACTAGATAGTTAAAATTAAGTACATACTATATTGATCATCTATAGTGCAACAGCCTATCAAATTTGAAGCCAAATCCAAGGAGCTGACTGTTCCTCTCGGAACTTGGCTGTGAACTCGAAAACTCAAACACAACGATTTAAATATATGAAATTTGGTACGGGATTCTGTGGCTGCAAGTGCAGCTTCGTGAAATTATTGATTTCATTCGGTTTGGAAAAACGCGTCGAAAACACAAATTCGAATTTCGGATTCTATTAAACGAATGGCAGGAATGAATTGCCGAAAAACCTCTTCGAGGATTGCACGATAGATTCAGTAGAGATACTAAATAGAACCCAAATTTTTAATATTTTGTAATTATTGTGCACTATTTCTATGCAAAGTGTTGACTGGGATAACACCCGTATAAGAAAGTATGCGAGAAAGTTTTAGTGATCCCGTTCTCGCCAGCTATATTATTACGAAAGTTTTAATAACTTACGATTCAAGCAATTAGAGTGTATGTAATGGCGTACGTTACGGTAAAGTGCCCTTTGGTCTGTACATCATGAATGCACTGTGTGTAATATATACGATAAAGCTGCGTTCTCAGTGTAACGATTTGGGTTGGCATCACCCTAGTTAGCGAAAACGCATATTAGCATATTTCTTGTGAAAGCACCCCCAGATGGAAATCTTGCTTTCAGCATGCCGACTGCATTGACTTACGACTCATTTCATATAAAATGAATCGCATACCGATGAGGTTAGTATGTTAATCTCGGCTTAAGACATACTAAATTTTGTTGTTCCATTCTGTAATATTGAAAGCCGCTTAAGAATGGCAATATTCCATGAGTTATTTTTCAAGGGATTTCTACTGCTATTTATAGAAGTTGCAAAGCATTAAACACAATTGATTGGATTTCAATTGATATTTTTGAATAACGATTTAGCTCAGATTAATTAAAATTTCCCATTTGAAGATTTTAAGAGTTTTAAAAAATTATTTCTTCTTTTCACAGGGGCGATCATTGCTGCATTGCATCAGGTATGTAGCAGTTTTCTATACTTCCTTTGATAAAACTTGAAGCATTTTCTGAAAGGCTGTCTTGGCTTTTCTGTATATAAGCAATAATATTATTATGTAAATGATAAGCAAAGTTTCATTTATTTGAATTCAGAAACAAAAGCTTATTACTCTACTCGTTAAAATGAAAGGATTTTGACAGAAATGTTTAACTGATAACCTACGATTAACATCTCCACCATAAAATAATTATTTAGCGTCAGTAAACAGACATTTATAGTAATTTAAAACAGTATTGATTCGTTTAGTTTATTTCTCAATTTGATATATCCAAAAATTTATCTGGTCGGTTTAAGTTAATTAAGTCGAAATTCCTACGAGTTCTAAAATTGCTAAAGTCAACAAGTTTCCATACTGCAAGTTAGGGGATAAAAAATTGTCAAGCCAAGCGAATTCTTTTTAAGATACCTGGATTTCCCTATCCTAAATCAACACGTGTAAAAAAAAATCTCGGTAGTATAAATAACGGGGAAAATATTTTCTTTATTTCTTTACGCTCATCTGCCCTTGTATCGCTTGTGAAGAGACGCCAATCCGTCAACGCTATATAAATTAAGCCTCCAGGGATGGAATAAAAGCGAAGTTTAAAAAGTGAAAGTTTATTTCTCTTTTCAGCCTCTGCTAAACACCCCTCCCACACACACACACGGTGGGAGTAGGGTGTATATGTTCGACTTTCACGAAAATGCAAATATCTTATCGTTAATTCATAGAATTCACCAAACTTTTGATTTAATCTTACTGTCTTTTTGAATTGTAAATAAACTGCTTTTCAGCACCTGAATAGTCTGGGAAAGCACTTTAATGCAATGCATTGATGGGGTCGGGATTAACACTCTTACCCTTGCTCATAGGGTATCGTTATTTTAATAGGATGATGGCCAATACAATCGAAGGATATTTTCAGTGCCCCAACGTTAAAGCACTCTAGGGACAAGGATCACCATGCATTATCTAATATTCAGTGCAATTAGCACCTTTCATTTAACTTTGTTCGATGTTCCATAAATCTCAACATATATAAATAATTATAGAATTCTTCCAAATGTGTTGTCATCATGCGAAGAACTATAAGCAAAACAGGCTGCAGCTAACCAAACACAAAAAGTTTGATAAATAACAGATAGCATGGAAATATCTGCAATTACTCGCTATTACCCGCGATCTCGTTCGCGTGGAAATTTTGATGTGTATGTATGAAAAATGACGGTCTGATCAAAATGTTATCAAATCGTATCATTAAACTGATATAATATAATCAAGAAACTTATAACTGATTAAGAAAGACCTACGGGAAAATTCCAACATTTATTTTTATTCTAATACTATAATATATACTACAGCATTAAGCCCTGGTTTGGCCTTGGGATTTGTTGATCATCATTGTAAAATAGAAAATCAAATCCGTATTTCTTAAAAATCAATCTATTTTATTTATCGATCGAGTTTGAGATAGCTACAACAGTATAATACACATAATTTTTAAACTTTTCATTAAAATGAAAATACAGTTGTCAACAATCAGTGAATTTTCAACGCCAATCGGCGTAACGCAAATGCGTGAATTTTCAACGCTAGTTGGGGTAACGCAACGCGGATTGGAAATTTATTTCCTTTATTCTGTTTTATTTTAATTTAAAAGTACTTCAGAATGAATTCGAAAGATCGATTAATTAACAATTTTTAATTTTAAATGCATCAAACACTAAGAAAATAAACAGAATCATTTGAAATAATCGATCGAAACCATATTAAGCCTAGTCTCTTTAGCGTGGGAAAAAAACAACTGAAGCCCTATTCATTTGGCAGTGGGGAAATGAAGACTTTTGGCGGGAAAGTTAGTTTTTAATTAATAAAAAATTAACCACTCAATTAACCGGAATAAATAGTAGCCTATGTTTTATTCCAGACTATAATCTATCTCTGTGCTAAATTTTATCCAATTCCATTCAGCCGTTCTGGTGTGATTGACTAACAAACACCCACCCATCCATCCATCCATCCATCCATCTATCCATCCAAACTTTCACATTTATAATAGTAGTATAGATGACACAGTTTAGTCATTTTGGATCTAAGCTGCGTCTTAATGGAAGCTTAAAAATTTTCTGTAAACCTTTCTATTCAACTAAAAAAAATGTGTTTTTTTCCCCTACTTTAGGAGGTGCATCTTTACCAGCGTGAAATTGGATACTTGAGGGCAAAGTATTACGAGTCCCAAGATCAAATTTCACGTCTGAAGGTATGACATTTTATTTGGTATTTTGTCATTACTTTTCTTTAAAAATTTTTTTGCAGTTCTTTATTGTGGCCTCAAATATTTTTTTTCTCTATCAAAAGCTTATAATGATTAAAATAGCAAATAATTAAGATGAAATGAATGATTAAAACTGCAAATTCCTGAATTGTGGATGAAATTTATTATACGATGTTATGTGCACTGGTATAACTGATGTTGGAAAAAATTAGTCACGAGACCTTATTTTTTTTGTTTTGATAGAAGCCTATAGCATGAAAACATGTTAAAACAACTTAATTTCTATTTCAGACTTCATGAGGGAAAAGTGCCAAATTTTCTGAGCTTAGTAATTTGCAGAATAACAGGAATTTCTTGAACATAATAACAATTAAATTATTTTTTATGCGTTTAGCACATTGGTGAAATTTCCTCCAGACAACAAATAAGGTCGAGCCTTTTCTCTTCGCAACCGGATTTTTTCCCGCTGAAATGGGCAAAGACAATTTTTCTGCTTGTCTGAATTTTCACTCTTTGAAGCTGAACTTGAACAAGACAGCAGTGGTACGGGAAGAGTGCGGTACCATTTCACCCGATTTAAAGATCCGTAATAGACACCATACGATACGTGTGGAGTTAGAATTCTCAATATACAAAGATTTTGTGGCAGATTTTTTTGCGAAAGTTAAAGATCTTTTAATTTTAAAATGTGTGAAGCTATATGGCGAGAATATTTGCAGATAATATACTTAAATTTGATTTGAAGTGAGATATTATGTTATGAAATTTGCATTGTTCATTTGTAAGTTAATGACGTACTGTGCTCCAGTTTTTTTATTCATTTTTATGCCGGGTTTATATTTATTTTTTTTATATTCGGTCAGTCGGCAGCGCTTGTGTAAAAAAAAAAAAAAAAAATTGACTGATTTATATTTGCCACAATTTCATAAGATAAGTTTTGGCATTTCGTTCTTGACTATGAATTGCCGTCTTGGTGTCTTTGAAATTTTCTTTTTCACTGTGCATCGTATGAAAATGATGGATATTTACACAAAGAAACGTGGTTAAACTAAAAAATAGGAAAATGGTCTACATAACTAAATTTGGAAAAAACTACAGAAAAAAAAATGGCAAATAAAATGAAGAAAACACAATCTCGCATCAAAAAGAACAAAAAGCAAAAAATCTCACAAATAATCAATGATAAGCGACCACTTTATTCAAACTAAAAAACCCACCAAATTCTACAAACTGATGCGCATTAAGAAAAAAATACAATACTGTGGCATGTTGATACTTCAGGACAGTTAATTCCCACGGACCTATTGCTTCCTATATTTTTAAAAAATTACATGGACGTTTTCAAGGAAGAAAATGTTTTAAAAATAAAGTTCACAAATTCTCAAAATATAACTCAATTATTTATCCAAAAACTGATATTTATCCCTCTTGGATTAAAATTGGATCACCTGAGGAGTAAATCGAAACGCTAAAGTGCTGCATGTTTGAAAAGCAGTTCTTTGAAGCAATTATAATCTAGCAATCGTTCAGCTAAAGCCAGATTCAGCTTTCTAAAAGTTCAGAGGCAGTGCAAATGTCAGATGCTCCCTTTTCTTCTTTTTAAATCTAAAAATTATTATTTTTAATTTAATTTCTGCAAAAGTAGTTTTAAACAGTAAGTTTTGATACATTAAAACATGTCTGATGAAAGCGACTGGAGAGTAGGTTTCGTTATCTTACAAATAAAACATTTCAAAATGCCAATTTAAAAATATATTTTTTTATATAATTTTATAAAGAAATGGCAACTTTTTAAACAAATCTGAATCGTAATTAATTATATGATCCAGCATTTTTTATTATGAAAGGGCATTTTACAGCAGTGTGTATGTGTGTTTGCTTGAAATCTACTAGAGATTGTTTGCTCTGCAAGTAAAAAAAAGAAATTTTGAGGCTTTTTTGTTACAAATTTCAAATATTGAAGTGAAAAAATAATATTAACAACATAAAATTCAAAAAATTACTTAGTTTTATAATAACAAATATTCTTTGTTTAAAAAAATTTTTAAGTATCTTAAGCGGATTTTATAATAATATATTTCATTGCTGAAATGAAACTTCACATTGTTGCTATAAATATGTCACCCTGCCCCCCCCCCCCATCGTTGTAATTAAGATACAAAGATTCGGCTTATTTTGTGTGTGTTGAGTAGGTTTCGCTATAAGATATACTTTTAATAAATTAAAGATTTTGCGTCCTTGCAATATATTAAAATGCCTCCACGTTAAAATACTGCTGCTTTCTCTTGTGATATAATTGTATGTATAAACGTGTAGACAAAAAAAAAATCCTTGAAGAAATGCAAAGCATAATAAACAGAACTGATGTAAGACTATTGAAATAATGTAAATTATTTCTCTATCAAAATTTGAACTGTAAAAATTCTCTTGCCGAGAAAACAGTTGAAATTTTCAGTAATCATTAATCCTGGCGAATCAAATGGTCACCAAAGGCAGCTAATTAGAAAAAAATTGTTAGAATAATATTCCAAAATTTAACGATATTTGATCTTAATTTGAATAGGTTCAATTGCACAGTAATTCATAGTAATTTAAAGGAAAATTTTGCTTTCCTTTTTTTGCATGTAAATCGCATTTTCCTTCAGCATTAACCTTCTTAATAGTGAGAAGGCATTTCTTTTCATTTTTGTTGGAAGTTTGGAGAGGGGAGTATCAGCTCAGGTGTCGTCCTCGTCATTTGATTGCGGATCAAAATTATGAGGTCGGTCCTAAAACAGCCCTAGTATTGCTTTAAAACGAAACATTAATATAAATAAAACTAAATTAAAAAATCTGATATGAACTCAAACGAAATTGGGAAAGCACATTTTCACGATTGAATCTCAAATGGAGGTTTATCGAAATTCCAACTGTTGATAGTTTTGTTTTAAGCCCTATACTGCAGTTGATAAAGAAATATATTTTTATTTCAGCAACATTATTAAAAATAATTAATAATATTGTAGAAATAAAATACGGATTCTCCTCGAATTCGAGTCAAATATTTTGACAATTACAATATTTTGCATTTCAAATTCGAGGAAAAAAGGAAAAAAAAAAAAACAAACAAACAAAACGTATTGATTAATGATATAATGTATTTATTTATTATGTTTTTCATAATAAATAGAGAGGAAAAATCCCTCAATTTATTTATGATCAATTTATTTACCTATTGAGGGGAAAAAAGTGATGACTAGTGAATTGCTAGAAACAAAAATATCAGTAAGATGAAATATTTTTCTCCCACGCACAAAAAAAAGTGAAAGTAAAACAAGTTCAGATGCTGCGAGCACTCGGATTTTTTTTTTGAAAGTACCGCTAAAGATTGATTTTCTGCTTTGTAGCATACAGGGGGGGGGGGATATATATATACTTTGAAGGCTTTTTATCAACAGATTGAAACCACAATTCGATCCTGAGATTCAGTAACAAGATCACAATCCAAATTTCATTCATTGAAATCATTGTATTTTGGACTTAAATGCGGAAAGATTGGTAAACAGACGCTCGCTATTAGATTCAAAATTTGATAAGGAATTGTACTATAGATGCTAAAATTGTATACCAAATTTTATCCAGCTAGCTCAGTTAATATGCTCACTTATACTAACATACAGGCAGACTTTCCGAGAATGGATTTCGTTCAGAATTTGCGGTGTCCTTCAAATTCAATGTAAATACCACCGATCAAATTTCATCTGTTCAGTTCAAAGCATTTGAATCATATGCATATAAACAAAACAACCAAAAAGTGCTTTTTGAACAGTACTACTTATATGGAAGAGTTTTGATTAATGTAATATAAATGCGAAGTATCTAGATTGCGAAAATGTATTTTTGATATCAAATTTGAATATCTTAACATTTCTAGGGGGCAGTTGAAGTGGCTACTAGGAGGAGCCTCCAACAAGCGCAAGACTCTCCTTCTCAAAAACGTAGAAGGGAGTCTGGAGACTTGGATGGACCAGCTAAAAGGGTGGCTCGCATTGTAAGTATAGTTTGTTGTACAATTTCAAATGTTTAACTAATTTTTTTTTCAAATGGTACGACAATGTTTAAAACGTTTATTAGTATATAATAAGTCTTAAATGGTGTCTATTGAGAGCGAAATTGATATTTAAACAGCATAAAACCAAATATAAGATTTCAACTAAAATGGATTTTATTCAAATTTTCTGTAAGTATTTACAAATTCTGTGTAAGTCATGCACAAAATTCAAAAAACTAGATTATCGTTTGAATTTTTTTTTGGATGGATCATGGATTTGACGATTACAATGCTTTTTCTA
>JAPMOR010060021.1:0-24884 GCA_026543865.1 Argiope aurantia
CACACATTCTTGTAGTTTCTTTTTCATTGAATTAAATTTCATAGAAAAATAGTGATGCCATTTTCAATATCTGTGGGATCTCATTTTCTTATAATTTCTGAGCGTCAATTTAGCAATACGGGAAGAATTGTATATTTCCTGTTCTTTATTTTAAATTTACATAAGTAATCACTTAAACACTGTTTCTTATGTATAAGGTAAAACGTTTCATTCAAGAAATATTAACTGAGAAAAAATTGAAGCCGAGCATTAAAATTAAAATCTTATGAAGCAAAATGATTTTCTGATCATGTTTAAAAATGCATAAAAACATTAAATCCGTCCATATGCATTCCTTTCATAGTTTATTGAAATACAGCAACTCTTTTTTAGTGAATGAAAAATTGTTTGAAAAATTTATTTTAGTTTCCACGACACTGCTGAAACTTCACGAGATTCATTTTGCATTTGAAAGCATCATTTTACAGAATTCTATAATTTATGAAATTGGCAAAAGGAATCCATAATTTTTAGAGGCTAATTTCATGACAACAAATTCCCTAATCTTAGAAATTAATTAACTGTAGATTTACTCTTGCCCCCAAAATAGATTAATCAATCATTAATTGGAGCAAACATGTCCTCTGAAATCGCTTACTACGATACCAATTTTGTGAACATAAGACACAAATTTTAAAAAAAAGAGATGTATTCCTTTTTTTTTTGTTCGAAACTGTACAAATTATAACTATAAGTAAAAATATTGAGACATAACTTATTGCTTTGATAATAATTGCATGTTGGAATTTCATGCATAAAACTGCTTTTCATTCATCTATCTGGATTTCAAACATGACTCTCTATCTCTTCAAAAGGAATTTAAAGGTATTGAATTTTGTATATGTGAAATAAAGAAAAACTATCATCTGTCAAACATAACAGTTTGACCCCATTTAACATTAGTGAAAGTTTCTATTGATTGGAAAATAAGTCACAATGCTATTAAAATCTATGAAACAAGATTTACATTTTTGGAATATCTAATTAATTTTTCGACATATTCAGTTCATTGTTAGGTATTATTTATTCTTAAAGTTTGAAAATTGCATCTTATAAATAGCTCAAAATATTATATCTATAAATATACGTAATAATAAGGCCAATTTACAAATTCCTTACCATTTAAGTGATCTTAATGCTAAAGATCAGAAGTTATTATCAAGATTCATAAGGAATACCAAAAGAAAAAGAACAAATTAATCATGTTGATAAGCTTGGCAGCCGTTTTTTCAAGGCATAATTCAATTCAGTCATATTTTTTGAATTTTTAATCGGATTTCAAAAGTAAAAAGTAATATAAATCTGAAACAAGTCAAAAATGTTTTATTAGTGTTATAGTTATAAATTATATATTATTCTTATTAACCAATCAAATAATGTCCCCCAAAACAACAATCTAAGAGTCCCAGAAAACATTCTAGATTCAACGAAAAATTTTAAAAATTAATGATATTCATTCATGCTGCTCATTAAATCCCACACCAACTATAATATATCATAATGCCGTTTTCAAAAGTATCCCTTTTGCTAATGGTAGTAGGAATTAATATTTAAATTTTCATTGGGCTAACTCTTTGATCTGAAAGGACCGACTTCTCGCCTAAAACATTTATATTTAAATCAATAGGAAAATCTTAAGTATTAATCTCCGTTCTGTATGTGGCTATTTCCAGACTTTTCAGACGAACTTTTATCAGAACATGCATTCAGAAGCCATTAATAATTGCATCTGTGCAATGTTCAACGTAGCAATTTAATATGTTTGTATAGAGATTTAATACATTTGATTGTCACTATTTGGTAATAAGTAAGAGCGATTTATGTGTCTCGAGCGTTAACGATTTTTATATAGATGGAATCCTGAAATGCAAATTATTGAGATTGTATCAGAAATATGCTTTTCAACAAAGCATTCATTTGGGATTTAATAGTTTACAATATTTTTTTCATTGTTATATTTTATTATCTCTTTATCCTTCAAAACACGAGTACAGCTTGTAGTGAAAGCTTATAAGCCAGTTAACAGCTACGCTACACGAGCAATTGCTTTTATGTTGTAGTCATGTTACTGGGCTGCGAACCATAAGGTACAAGGTTCTATGATCGCTCCTAACAATCCGCCACAAGCTTAATGATTTGAAATATTGTTTCCCCCCTTTACAATCCTATCTTCATTTAACAATGCTTTAAAATATAAACGACAATTGTCAAAATAATTTGAAATGGATTGGAATTTTTAGTGTATTAAATTTGTTAAAATATTTTTTAACATTGTGCATTTGAAAATTATTATTATATATTTAAAATTTTTAATAAGAATCTCTAAAAAAAGAGTTTCATATAGATTTATACAGAACACCGGGGGCATGAATGAAAAAAAATGACGAACCTGAAAATGAGGAAGAAATGTTCCGGTGTTTTGATTTGTTTTCGATTCGCTAGTGGGTAAAATAGTAGTGAATGATTGGCTACCTTCTTTTAGATGTTGGGGTATACATTCTAATTGAAAAGTTTTATCAGAACTTTTGATGGTCATTTCGCCGAAATCATTGATCTCACCTGATAGCGTCCGTAATTATACGATTTATTCACTTTAACCAGGATGCTATGACAGACAGATATTAGCTATTTTACTCGGTACTTAGCAACATAGCATTTATAAGGACATTTTGGGACAATCTGTGGATTTCGAAATACAATGGATTTCGAAAATTAGTACTTCTTATAATTTTTTCTAGATTTATTAAATATATATTAGATTCACTTTGATTCTTTTATTAAATTACATTCACAAAATTAATGAAGCATACTAAATCAGGTTTGTATTTTTTTTAAAATCATCTTGTAAAGCAAAAATAAACCGATAAATTAATTTACCCAACCGAAATAATTAACCAATTATTTCACCAATAATAAAACTAATAATAAATCACTCAACCCAAATATATTTCTATATTGTTTTCTTTTTAATATAAAGTCAGAAAATGTTAATTCAAGATTTCTCTCAAGAAAATATATATATATATTTTTTTATTCAGGATAGCTGATGTAACCTTCTGAGAAACGGTCAGCAGAAGAACGTGGCAACTAAAGGGAATTTAATGGAACCCTCTCAGTAAAAGTTTTAACCTTAAGATAACTTTCTTTAAAAGTGGAACCTCTTGAAAGTGTTTTTCATATCTTCTTCTCTTTCGCGAGGAAATAAGTACTCTTTTGTATCTGATATATAAAGTTGTTAATAGAGTAATTTACTCAATATTTATTGCATATAAAATCAGTGCCTGGTAGAATGATTTTTCGAGAGAAAAACAGCAAAATGATTTTTATTAAAAGAACAAAATGATTATCGAATTTATGAAAAGGAAGATAATTTCGATTTGAAAATAACAAATCTGATAATATTCGATTAAAATAACTTAATTTATAAAAGACTGAAATCAATGAGAATAACATTTTTAAAAGCTTATCATGTTTCAGGAAATAAAAATTGTTTTCTGTGATTTTCTAATCAATATTTAAAATATACAAAATGATAGTTTTCCTCTTTTTCTGAACATGAATAATTATAAAATCTGTATTAAACACGTTATTTACATTTACATTAAACAATCAACCACACATGTGCTCCAAATAATTAGCACACTAAAGTTTCTTTCGATTTGAATCAAATCTTGAATTATTGAGAAAATCAATCGGATTGAATATTCACTTTATCTTATACTAAAAAGTCTAGAAGGGCTGTTAATAATATCTCAGATGCAATATTCACTGTCCGACTAATGAAAGCCTTGTCGGAAACATCATGCACAATACTTGAAATCTTAAGTTATAAAAAAAAATCTATTATTTGTAGTACATTTTAACTATAAATATATAGAAAATATAAAAAATTATGTTTCCTTGCCTTCGTATATTAATAATCCTTAATGTTTATGAAAACCCAATTCAAAATTAATCATTAAATATCATTGAGATAAAGACTCGAAAGAAAATGTTATCATTAACCTCTAACTGAAGTGAAAAACATTCTACATCAACAAAATATAAAACAATAAGAATTGCAGACTTCAATTCGTTCACCTTTGCTTGACCAGTGCATTAGGGTAAAATGTTTCAACTCTTCTACCCCATAAATAGTATTTTGATTCTTAGGTTTATTCTCATAATGAAAAATCAATGTAAACATTAAAAAACATCTATCTGATAAGCTTAATTCTAGAAGGAAAGTTGGGTTTGCGCATCAATGTGATGAAATGTTTCAATGTTTGCGCATCAATGTTTTCATCAATGTGATGAAAAGGGGGAGAGCATTTTTAACTCATACTGGCGATACATATTGTAATGGACTTTTCTATAATAGATATTTCTACCAAGAATTCATGTATAAAGCGTTGGAACCATTAGATTAGAATATGTGAACATATATAAACATTGCCTCTCAAATGCAAAGCATTTACTTTTTTAATCATTAAATGTTGTGCCCGTACATTTTAGAGATTCTATTGATCATTCATTGAGAATTATATGCAGATGCTACAGTCAATGATTTTCATAGAAAACAACAATGCACTGGCCAAGCATAGTCGTTAATACTTCACAAAAGAGATGATATAATAGCTGCAAATTAGATTTAATTAATTGCACTGAATCTTATTAGTAATTTCTCCGATGAATAAGAATTTTGGATAAAAACAATACCGAAAACTAAATTATTGTTTTTGCCATTGACTATATATACATATTAATCTCATCATAATTTTTAATTATTTTTATTTTTATTAATTTTTTGTGCATATTTTATTCGGATCTCAATACTGCTTTTCCAATTATATGGTTTATATTGTATCAATTAAATAATTTCATACATAATTTTATTTTTAAATTTACTTTCAATATCCATGATTAACTTTTCACAAGGAAGATAAACATCCTTTTGAATCTTTGGTGACGATAATCATGTAATAATCAAAGTGCATTAGCCTTAAGTATAGAAAGCACATTTGAAATATAAAATACTGATGGAGTACTAAAGAACTTGCATGTTTAATTATTTAATGAGGCTGAATTTAATTTGTATAAATATATAAAATCTTCTAGATATATTATTATTTGAGAAATTTCTTTAAGCGTTTATGTTATATATGATTCTAACAATTTGCATGATTTAAATTGAACTATAATTGGATTATATTTGGACTATGTTGGGACTCAAATACCATTATAACAGGCAAAGAGTTATATGTAATAATTGTCACAAGTAGAAAAAAATCTAAGTAAAAAAACAAAACAAAAATCATGATTTCTGTAATTGCGTCTGTCGTGAACATTGACATAATGGAAACATAAAAATAGTCACAGTAAAATTTTTTCCTCCTTGGTTATGAGGACAAAATAAAGCACAATCTTATTTTAAACTAAAAATAAGCTGTTCAGTCAAGATTCACCCTCCTACTAAAGGCAAAATATATGCATGCAATGTCAAGTAAATTGAATATAAATAAACCCATTAAACTCTAACAATGTGGAGTCTTAAAGCTCAAAAATAAAATCGAGAGAATAACAAAAAAATTAAGAACAAGATCCACAATTACTGACGTTGCACCAACAAGATAAATGGAAGGCAAAGGACAGATAACATCATTGGACTGTAATTATCTTGTTTTGTTATGTGTCTGAGTTACACATATGGATCATCCTCCTTGAATAGATAGATTCATCTTTTCTTAAGCGGAATTTAATACGCAGCTTCGAGCCCTGAAATGTGAGCATTTTGTCATTTTTATTTATTTGCTGCTAAAGGAAATGGTAAGTGAGAATTTGGTCGTTCATGCATCGTTTGCTTTTGCCAATATCTGCCTACTCTTTGATAAAATTAAAATTATATATTCATTAAATTTGGACACTTACAAAGATTAAGTGTATAACTTCCATACAATGCATTATTATAGAATAATGCATATAATTTATTAATTTACATTATTGCGGTAGAATACATAGAATGTATTAATTTGCATCATTGTAGAATACATAGAATTTATTAATTTACATTATTGTAGAAGAATACATAGAATTTATTAATTTACATCATTGTGGAGAAATACATAGAATTTATTAATTTACATCATTGTATAAGAATACATAGAATTTATTAATTTACATCACTGTGGAAGAATGCATATAGCTTATTAATTTACATCAATATAGAAGAATACATAGAATTTATTAATTTACATACCTGAGTGCAGAACTATTAAGTCATTTGGTAACTAGCATCTTGTGCAAAGATATATCTCGTATCCTAGTGTTTGTGAGTTTTTAAGCAGATTTGAACAAAGATTATGAAATCCTATTTTTTATCTTTCTCTTTATTATTTCCAAGAAGAAATAATCTTTAAATTTAATCTTTTGAATCATATTTTCAAAAAAAAGATATTTATGTAAATATGGTAAAATTTGCATAAATTATTTATGTAAAAATGTAGCTTTACTCTAAGAATTGTAAAAAATCAAAACCTGATTGAAATATATTATATACAAAATTATATTTCGTAAAAAACAATGAAAAAACACTTTTCTTTTTTAAAAATGATCAAAAATGATTATATTTTTGAACTTCTGCATTAAAAAATCTGGAAAAAACATTTATCGAACCAAAATATAACATTTAAATGACAAAAGTTTAAAAAATAGGACGAAAAGGGATTTTTCTTTTTTTTTTTTACTAAAAAAAGTATAAAGCATTTTTTTATTTAGAGGCTTATCAAATAATTTGCCTAAAATTTTGCAGATAGCAGAAGAAAATATATTACCTACTTCCTAAACTAAAAAAAAAGTTTTATTTCTATCCATTACTTAAATATTAAGGGACCACTGAAAAATATTGCTATTTTTTTTCTCATCGTGAAACATTAAAACAATCGTAGAGTATTTCTAAATGTATAAATTACTTATTTTCGTGTTCAGGAACTACAGAACATTCTGAGAAACTATTATGCTAAATTTCAACAAAAAATATACTTTAAATTTTAATTTATGTAGATTTTCGTTAGAAAATTCTAACAAAGATTAGAATTTGAGAAAATAGCTTTTAAAGATATAAAATAACATTAAAACGCGTATAAATGCAAATGTAAAAGTCAGTGTAACTTCCCAAAAAATGGACTTTAAAATTGAAAAGGATTTATTTAAAAAAACTGTTCAAACATTAAGAATATTAAATAAAAGAATAATATTTTCACAAAACATCGAATTTCCAATGCATTCATCTACTTTAATAAGTGGTACTGAATAATAATTTAAAATTCTTTGTTAAAAATGATATTCTCTCTTCAAAAAGAATATGCATTAAAGTAACTATTTTAACTATTACTCTACTTGATGTCTTATAAAACTTTTCCCTTCTAAAAAACTTTTAGCTTAATCTTCAAGATATTTCAATATTTTAAATTTTGTAGTTATGAAAAATGTAGCAAATTTATGCTTCAAAGCAAGGACAAAAATTTTATAATAGTAATTTATTAAGTCATAGAGAGATGAATATTTTTTAATAGTTCATAACAAGAAATTATGTTATATAGTATAGAAAGCATAATTTGAGTACTCGTGTCACTACATTAATTAAACTACCCTGAATATATCAATTCTCATTATTAATATTTGTGAAAAAAAAACAATTATTGTACAGGTGTTTCCTAATTTTTGAACCTTTCAATTCTAGATAAAGAAAAAAGTCAAACTGGAGACGAATTGAAAAGAATCACAAAAGTCTCCTGGGCCTTAATATTTGCTTCTAACGCAGAATCATTAAACTCAGCATACTGGACTGAAAATTCATAATGTTGTTTGTGGACATCAAGAAAAACAAAAATTGCAGCAGAATATAGCTTCACAAACTACATTGAAATGCTGAACATCTTGTGAAAATTACTCTAGCTCAAAGACCACAAGACTTTGTCAGCACAGGTAATGGACATATGCTGGTGTTGAATTACTCTTATGTCATTGTACTTTGGAAATATCAGCAGAACTTTAATATCAAAACGTTGGCAAACATCCTAAATGACTATGAGTTGGAGATATTCTTGCTGTTCGAGCGTCTGAATGGATCAAAGTAGCTTGGTTTTCGAAAATGTGTCCTCCCATAACTATTATGAACTATGCCGGCTTCAGGGAAAAAATGCATGCAATTCATACATTAGGACTCATGCGCAATTTCCCCACAAGGGGGATAATAATCTGTATGTTTGATCCCAAGGAGGTTAAATGGAACATCAAGATCATTGTTTTGTTTTCAAGTTCGATCATCATTGATTGGTCATCAATCCAATCCTATGAGGCCTTAAATTACCTCGTTTACATGATTCCTATGGACACAACGGATAATCACATGGACCCTATTTTCGTCGCTATACAACGCAATCCTCCAAAGGGTTTTCGCAATTTTCATCCTTTCAACAAGGTCTGGGTACAATTTTTATTACTCTTGATATCTGTTGTAAATGATCTAAGGTTGTCGTTCCAATATTAGACAACCCAGTATAAGTATAATTAAATAAAAAAATGTTCCAAATGGTTTATTCGGATAATTGCAAAATACTAAAGGTATTTTAGAATTAATAATTTTCAGGTGAATTATTCCTATTTAGAATGCCAAAGTTTATGAAAATGTGTTTATGTAGTGATAAACATACACGAGGGTAAAACATTTAGTTTCGTATCCAAACAAAGTCTTAGAATCTTTTTCTTTGAAAAAGAAATTAATTTATGATATAGGTGAGAAAATATTGTCACGTAGATATTCTAGTGTTGAACTCGATGACGCACACAAGAAGTAGAGCTAAACAAATTTATTAACTCAACTCAGAACTGAGAATACATTAACCTCCAAATCTTCTGCTTTTATACAATCAGAGAAAGTTCAAGAATACTCTTCTGGAGACAGTAAGAAAAGTCCAGAACACTTGTCTGGCAAACTAAAGAAATGTCCAGTATCTTCTGGAACATGAAATAAAAGAAAACATAAAATCAATGAATTAAATATTTACATATACTATTAATTGCATTGTCTCTTGATTATGAGACCAGTGTCATGACCATTCGGCCATGAAGATTCGACTGTCTTTCTTCAATGCGGCAATATTTTATCTCAACATTCAATCACTTATCAATATTCTGTAAAATGAATCTTAATTTTCTCTTGGCGCCAAAAATTGCTTTGCATATTTATTTACTTTTGAAGTAACTTATTAAAATTAATGTCAGAAAAGAGGAAACGTGACAAGGCTTTACAAATCATACATAAATCATAAATTTACTGTTTATGATATACCATCTTAAACTGCATTAAAGAATGGACTGATATTGGATCAATTTACTGTAAAAATCTGACTAAATTTATAGTAACTTAGAACATTTGAACTGTCTAATTGTTTTTCATGTCTAAGAAAAAAAAAGACGTGTTTGTGCATGTCTAAGAGGAAGTCACTGTGATGAAACTAGAATCCAAGAGGAAGTCACTATGATGAAACTAGAATCCAAGAGGAAGTCACTATGATGAAACTAGAATCCAGACTTGATTAGCAAAAATGAATCATTTTGCCATCTCGATCGTGCAAATCATTTATATTTTTTGTTCCATAGAGAATGAATGTTTGTGCAGTATATTGAAGATATTTTTAATTGAAAAAGTATTTATTTTGATTAAAATTTTTTTGTAATTATAACTATAAGGCTCTCTATAAACTGCAAAGCGAAACAAGACAAATTATAGTTTAGTTTAAAAAAACAATTAAGGGATATTATAAAGATTCTTCATGAATATATTATGTTGGAATATCATGCTGATATTTTGACCGCATTAAGAAATTACAAAAACTCTGTTTTCTAAGCCCAAATGATTTATTCATTAGATATTTGATTCAAAATGTTTATGTTTTTAAAAAAATAATAATTGAAAATTTTTAGTAAAATAAACGTGCTTAAACGTTTTCACGAATTTGAAATATTTTAATGTTTCCTGTCACCTCGAATAAACTGATATTTATCCTCATTTTGCATTGTTATAAATGATTTAAATTCTCTTTCATTGATGTGAAAGAAAATAAATAAATTTACAGAATAGATAGTTTATAACATTTCTTTATGTTTTATAGATCTGTTGCATTAACAAATTACGCAACTATAAAAGAGAGAGTTATTTGCTTGCAATTATGAATTTATAAACTATTTAAATTTATATTACTTTCGTTATCTAAGAAACATTTATTCTTTGATTAAATTGGAAAATCACATGTTCCATTCCAACGAATGCCAACTGTAAATATCTTTCTACAATATTTTTCTCGCATAAATATCTAATTCTACCCCACATTTACTTATGTAATGAGCAGTTAGATGAATCTATATGTTATTTATATTGATATATTATCCATTAAACTTTTACATAAATGGAAAATTAAAAAAAGGTCCCCATTTGATATGCTCAGTCCTTCTATCCAGAGTTCTCCGAATATTTATTCATATGTTTTGCATTTCTTTCAATCCTCTTGCGTTTCGTAGAGTGTGGAGTGATAGAGTTGCTTGTAGAATTTTTATTTATTCATGAGAACATATTCAGGAACATTTGTCATGGCGATTACAGTGTTCTGAGCTTGTTTGGATAGTCTAGAAGAAACAAATGACCATTTTTCAAAGCAAATAAAAGAAGCAGGAAAGAAAATACTTTTCAAATGTTTTTCATCTAAGGTACTTCCAAAAGAAGGATGCCATTTGTTTTTATAAGCAATAAGTATTTGAAAAACGAGAAAAAAAGATCGATGAAAGTTTCATGCATAATGTTATTGAGAATTTAAACCTTGTAAATAAAATGAGAAATATTTGACTCGTTTTCAGAATGAAGTATTTCATTGATTTAATCGATAGGTTTTGCTTTATTTTCATTGGAATAATAATTTATCTGATATTTAAATTTAGATGATGAAGCAATGTTGAATTTTTTTTAAAGGAAAAAAAACAATAATCCTAATTTTAATGCTAATCATTTTATATTGGTACTGGCTTTTCTTTAAAAATGCAAGTAATATTTCTTAATTCATTATTTAACCTCTTCATCTTTGATGATTTTGAGTAAAACTGTTGTAAAATATATGAATTATTATTAATTTGCGATGACAAAATTATATAATTATTTAAAATCGGTGCTGCTCTCATCACATATTTTCGAACTTCCATCAGATTCAAATACTTTATTCGAAAGGATTTTTTATTAATATAAAGAAAAATTACACCTAAAAGGAAAGTCCCAATAAGCGTTAATGCAATTATTTAAAATTGTCACAATTGTGCAAAAGTAACTTAATATTTCTTTTCAAATTTACAGCTCTTACAATATTGTTAATGATAATTCATATAATTTGAATTAGAACTTGATTTTTTAATTATAAAAAATAGTTAATATTTATATGTTTATCAATTTAAGCTATTTTAAACAATAAATATATATTTTAAATATTAAAACGCGATTTTAAAAATAATTTCATGATATAATAAGGCATTTCATCACGTTATTAAAAATGATTTCATTTCCATTTAGAGAAAGTTAAATATAATTAACTAAAGTTTTTTAATGAGAAAATATTTTCTATCAATACATGAAAAACCCATTTACAGATCAGAAAAACACGTCACAAATAAAACATGTATTTTTCATAATAAAGATTTCATATTTATTTTTTTCCCTGCAAAAATTAATATGTGCTTTATATGGAAAGAATTGATAGAAGTTACATTGCAAATACTTGTTCAGACAGTAACAAAAATACCTCTTCAACTAATAAAGTAAAAAATCCACATTAACAATATTTTGAAAACCTAAAATATACAATAAAATATTTCCAAGGTTTAATGATTAAATTCAAACGAATTATATATTTTAAACCGTAGGAAGAGACTTGTACGTATCTGTTTCAAGGAATGATTTGAAAAAATTAAGATGTATGGATGAAATAAAAATGCCTTCACAATTTTTATTTGTTTATTATTTCAATAGGAAATTATAGAATAAATATTCAAAAACATAAATGAAACAGAAATTTAATGTGTATTTCGCTATAAAAAAATTAATAATTTTTATTATCAGAAAAAGTAATCGTTTTTATTTTAGAATAGAGAAAAGCTTAAAATGCAATTTTATCAGCGTATTTAAGGGCATGTAATAAAGAAAATTTTAATGTTTGCATTTTAAATTCAAGGAGATCTAAATTATCTAATTCTTGATGAGGTGCATAGCAACATAAAGTGTACAGTACATAACAATAACAAAAATACTAACTCACAGACGACTTTTTAATTCAAAAGTAATCTCTTAAATGCAAAATAAGATTTACATATAAATAAAAAATGAATAAAAACTCAATCTTATAAACAACTGAAACTTTGACTTAAAGAACAAGGATGTAAATATTTGTTTATTCTGCTGGCAGCAGGTTTGCGACATGCTAAACAAAATTAATGTTTCCATTTAGAAAAAATTATTCTTGATTCATTTCATTTTTTTATCTTTACGTATAGTTAAATTTCTACATTTTCATGTTGATATCAAATGTTTTATAATCTAAAGCATAAATTGTATATTTTTTTACAAAATATTTGCAACCTTGCAAAAACTATTTCTATAAAATTTAGGTTGTTTTTAATTTAAAGGCGATTAAAAATTAAGGCTAGAAAAATATAAGCTTAATAACCTAGGAAAACAAAATTTCCATTTGAAAAAGGATACATTAAGATCTTTTTCGAGACAACGGGTATAATTGTAAATTTGAAATAGAGATTTTGTTAGAGAGAATAGATTACAGTCGCAAAATAAGATCTTTTATTTCTTCAAAATGTTAGTGGTAAGAATAATTTTTGACAAAAACGAGGGGCTGTATAAAAAGTTAGATTTCGTAATATGTAATATATATATATATATATATATATATATAGAAAAATACGGTTTTCATTTTCTATAAATAGTAAAACTTCTAAAATAGTAATTAATAACAGTAATAGTAAATGTGGAATAGTTTTTCTCAATCAATCATAACAATTGAAGAGTGTTTCCATCTACATCATGTTTTATTCTATAATTACCAAGCCTTCTCAGAGTTTCTATTAGAGGTATTCTTATTTTAAATATTTAATTTCAAGAACGTAGAACTAAAGCGTCCAGATAATCGTTAATTTATGGTGTGTGTTTTTTTCACATATTTGAATGCTCTTTCAAAAAAAAATTTTTTTTCGTTTCTTATATTTACAAGATATAAATAGAACATTTTCTTTGTAAAAGATTTCGAAATCCGATTAACAAATTTTCTTCAGATGAAACAATACATATTTTAAAAAAAATATTTTTTTTCTTTTCATTCAAACAATGGCTTTCATTAATTTAATCGTTGGTTTCTAATTACTGTTTTATCTGTTGCAGAAACTAATTTGTAAGCTCATTACATAGGTTTTTCTTTAGGAATGCTTAAGCTAAGCTGTCTTGGAATAGTTTTTGAATTAACCTAAAAAAACAGGAGATATTTGTTTTTATACAGTCTGCTTATAGAGTCAAGAAGATTATTCAGCTATGAAGCAAATAATTATGGCTTTCGGAACGAATGCTTTAAAACTTATTTTAACATGCTTATATTTTTCAATTTTGTTTAAAGTTAAAAAAAAGTTTGTGAAACAAAAAAAAAAATCAAAAACAAAATAGTTTGGAAAATTGGAAGATTTTTTTTTGTTGTTGTTGTGTGTGTACTAAAAAAGAGTTGTAAATTCAAAAACCTCTAATTTGAAGTTCAAAATCTTGCAGATAAAAAAAAAACTTTTTGTCAAGTCCTTAAAATAATAAATACGCTGTATTTATATCCGAATTGTAATACTGGTTTTCGACTGGCAAATAATAATATTCAATAGTAGCACTTATGAAGCAGAAAAAAAAATCGGTGTAATCCCCTTAAGTATATTTTGTACATGCAACAAAACATATTGTGAAATTATTGTGCTAAAGTATTTACATTATCATTTAATTTAAGAGATGTTCAACAGAAAATAATACCGAAATTTAGAACTTGAGGAAATAGCAATTAAAAATGTGTATATGTAAAAATCAATGTAACTTCCCAAAGTATGAACGCAGATACAAAACTAAAGCACTTTTTATTAAAAAATTATTGAGAAATTAGGAATATTAAATTTAAAAAAATACTCAATATTTTCATCAACATAACTTTTTTAATGAATTCAATTTAATTAAAACTTTTTTATTATTATTATTTTCTGGTATTTAATATCCTTTGAAAAATGTAATAGCTATGGACACATGATTTATAAGTTCGTTGACTTGTATTGTTCAGAAAAGTACATTGAACCTATTTTAGAAAGTACCTAATAAATTTTATTTATGTTGAGATGCTGAAGATGGCAGCTGAACTATTACTCTCCTTCTGCATTCGATATTTAAACCAAAGAAAGCAATTACAATTTCTGTGGTAGGTTTTCATTCTCATATAAATAAAAAATTATTAATGACATATGATATAGAAGTTCAATCAAAAACACCTCTATATCAACTGAGAAATATAATGATTAAAATTTTACCGCCATATTTTATTTTGCAAATAAGAATGCATTCAGTATCGAAATAGCTTTAATTTGACTGCATTACAATAATCAATTTGAAATATATGTCAATTTACTCGGCAACTCTAAACCAAATTAGGTTTATATAAGTATTATACAATAATTGTTGATAATTTTTTATCACTATGTAATATTTAGCATAAATAAGCTATTTTGAGTCAAAAATTTCATTATCATTTTTATGTCCTTAATAAAAATTTTTCTACGATTAGTATTTAAGGCCATTATGAAATGCTGTATAATAATATTTAATACAACAATGACACAAAATACAGAATAACTTCTAAGGAATTTTCAAAGAAATGAGTAAATTTATAAGTGAATCTGGAAATCTGATTTTAATTTTTTAAAAATAAATGGTACATTCATCTAAGGAAACAAATCCTGAAGAATAATCCGCATTAAGCAAAACTCACATTGAAATTCGCATTAGAAAGAGCCATAAAATTGCTGTCAAAATGATTCTTATATCTGGATTTTTTTTCTAATGTTTAATTTTATTATTTTTTTTAGTATAAATGTATACTAGTTTGAATAAAATTAATTGAGAAATTATTTTTGCTCATCTTAATAGATCGAAAAACTTTTATTTTTTATTTTTTTAAATACTAATAACTGCTAGTAAAAATAATGTTATAATATCAGCCAAGAAGTAAAACCGAAGAAGTTAAATGAGTACATTTTTCGATTTCGTATATTTCGACTGTATAGAATGAATTATTTCTCTTACCCAAAGCCCTAAAAATATATTATTATTTTTTTGTGTAAATTTCATCAAATCACGTCATAGCAAATCTCTACAGACATCCACAGGATATAATCAATGCCTAATTTTAAAGGTTTGATGATACTAGAAAACGAAATGCAGCTACGTGTTATTCTTTTGCTACCCAACTGCTGTCACTTGATCTTATTTTACATTTATAATCTCCTTCCATACTGTTTCACTAACTTTTTCCAAAAATAATTCCGAAATTGACAGTAAAATCGATAATTCAAAGGAAAGAAAGCATTTAAAAGAAATATCAATGAATAAGCTACCATTTTTTTACAACTTCTTTCATGCCATTCATTTTATTTTGAGAATTTTTCCAATATGACCTTAAAGAAAGGGGAATTAATGACACATTTTCTAAAAGATTAGAGGATTAATGATCTACAATACCAAGTTTCGATAAAATAGGTTATTCATCACGCTCATCTTATGTCAATTTAATGTTAAATGTTCTTGATACTTCAAACTAATGATAATTTGTCATAAATTAGTTAACACCGTTTGTTTTTATAAAATTGTTGTATTTTCAAGAAGGTCCAATAGAAGAAAATTATGGCTGAAAATTTTTTTGTAATCGGTTTATGCCTAGATTGAGTATTTGAATTAAATTCTGGAATTCAAATAGAGATGTTTTATCATATTATTTCCTATGAAAATTTGGATGTAATATGATTTTTCCTGAACAATCTTTTCGATTTTTTTTTATTAAAAAAGTGTTTAAACTAAAATTAAAGACACAGGACTTCACATTTAATGGCATTTTCACTTCCTAAATTCTACAAAGAGGAAAGACTTGAAATTTCACACCCACATGAATTTTTAATGTTTGCAAAGATCAATGAAAAAAAATTATTCTAGAAACATCTGTTCGAAATTATTTTTTCGAGAATTTGAAGAAGACAGAAAATAGACTCGAGCATTCTTGTTTCTATCAAATATATAAAAAATATCCTGCATGAAGATAGGTACCTAATTTTTTGCAAAATTAATTTCGCATAATTTTTGATTTACAAAAATAATTTTATTTTTTTATATCAATATGATAGAAACTGATTTCGTACCCTAAATTCAGCAAATGAAAAGTGTATTCAGTAAATAATACAAATCACTAAAAGCAAGAATAACAGATGCATTGCAGAAAAATAAAAATCGAAATCAGTCTGAATCAAAACATTCTTTATATCGGTAAATCAGGAAGTAAACGTGCGATATTCATAAAATTTTTGGTTAAGTTCTTATTTAAATTACAAATGAGTTAAAAAATATCTTCAGTGCCAAATTTAATTTTTAAGATTTATTTATTAACGCTATTTATTTATTAATGCTATAATATTATCTTTAACAATTTTCTTTGACCTGAAATCACAATGCTTGGAAAATTTAAAGAAAATAGATCCATGGTAGAAATAGAAATCAGAAACAAGAGGTATTAAAATTTAATGACGTAAGTAATATACTTAATTAAATAAATTCTTTTCATGTCTTATATATTTATAGAAAGAAAATCTAATTATATTATAAATTATAAATTGGATTTATATATTTTAGCATGATATACATTCTAAATAAAATATTATATTGCCTAAACTCTTTTAATATTCTTCATTCGCTAAATATACGCTGATGATCATTCTTTAAAAATTATTAAACAATGGAAATAAATGATTCAAGCAAAGACAAAAAAAAAACATTTTCTGTTGGTTTGGTGTAATGTGAGATGGGTAATGCCTTAAAAAGATTTACATTAGAGGGGAAAAAGAGAAGAATGAATTTTATATTTTATTAAATACAAAAATGGAAAAGCAGAATACATCTTTACAAATTCGTTTTGAATTTCATGTAGAATCATATAGAAAGTTTTACTGGTATTTTAAGTAGCACTAAAGGGGAAAAAAATAAGTGTTGCATCACTCAATACTGATTAAATTTTTGCAATGTCAGAATTCAGTTTCGGAACGGAAGATGATGAATGCATATTTTGTGCGTCCTTTCCAGAAAGAAGATAAAATAACTAAATGTTGCGAAAATAAACTCTACATTATAAAGGAAGAATAGTCATTTCTTTTTAGTTTTTTTCCAACCAATTTCCAGAATTATTTGATATAATTTATGACGCATTATAACATAAAAAATGATGTTTCGATTTTATTGGCAGGATTATACTTTTGAAAAAAAATTACTTCAGATTTACCTTTCTCCCTTCAATAATCCATTACTTCAATCTTTACAGAAAAGAAAATTGAGTTTTCTTTTCTAAACGTCCGATAATCAGAGGACATTTTGACAGTTTCCTCTAGAGCTGCAGCCGAAAAATTCTATTAGCAATCTATTCGTGACGTCACACACGACGCAACCGCTTTTGCAGATACAAAAAGAAATATATATGTTTTCTTTCAATTTCGCCGTTTTTTAAACGCTGGCGTTTACCTTTCCAGTTTTCTCCTTTTCTGCTTTATTTTTTATACATTTTTGTAAAAGAAATCTTAGAAATTCTCAAAATAGAATAGAATATCAATGTTAAATTGCATTTTAATTGTTTTGATTTTATTTGAATGTTTTCAGTAACAGAAAGTGCTTTATAAAATTAAAGATTTTTCATGCCTTTTTATTTTAATATGCGAGAAAGAAAATATCTTTTTAATCTTCATATATTAACGTATTTTAATCATTCTTTCAAAGAAGAGATTGCAATCCGATTTTCATTCAATAAGATTTATTTAAGATTATAAAACTGAATTTGAATATTTCCTTTTAATATTCCATTTTATAGTCAAGAATTTATTTCAACATTTTAAGAATTTGGAATGGTATCATTGCCTATCGAATAATCTGCAAATTTTATAAATAAAATCATTCTGAATGTAATCATTTGGATAAATAACTACTTTTATAAATAACTACTAACTAGTGTACTCTAAAAAGCATTAATTTAAGTTTTGCCAAACTAATTATGTAATTATTGACAAAGCATAAAAGATTGTTGCCTAATTTCATAAGATTTTATTGTTGTTTCAACTATTCTAAATATTCTAATTATTGATGGCATTTTGGGATTTTTTTTGCAATCGCATTATTTCGATTATAAATCAATTCTCAAAATAAAAAAAATAATCTGTGATTTTTTATTATTGTTTGCTTAACTTAAATAAAAAAAATTAAAAAAAATGTTGAAAAATATAGAAAAATCATTAAATAATTTTCACTGATCATATAAATAAAAATTATGGAAAGCATATTTTTGGCATAATATTTTAGACATATACAGAGGAAAGATGTCGCTTTTGTTTTTATTCATTAAAATTTTATTTGGAATTTCAAAAACTCCCTAGGGTGTACATATTTTCATCAGCCGCCTTATAATAAGAAGATTGTAACGACTCCTTTTCCTGATTTTTTGCTTTTATTAGATATTTTTAACATATTCATTTATTAGATATTTTTATAGAATAATAAGAGGTAAGAGAATAATTCAGAGAAAATTATGAATTTAATGGTTATTAAAAGGCAGAAAATATTTTACTTTGTTATATCTTGAGATAAAACATTTTCCAATAACTTCATTAGAATCTTAAACATTATTCTAATGATATAATTCATCTATCTATAAATTTAATGCTGCATTTCATAAATTATAATACGGTAATTATTATTATTATTTTATACTATTTTGGATAAATTTTATTCACTTATACTTTCAAAATAAAGATTATCGAAATCAAGCAATTGAATAAATTTTTTTAGTGTTCAGTTTGCAAAGCATGTATATTGTACAATATAGCATCTGTATTTTGTATAATTGATTAAAATATTTCATTTCATATAATTATCTTCAAATTGATTACGATGTAATACTAGAAACTTGAAATCATACAAAAATCATTATTATTGCTACTATAATGGTTTAAATTTAGTATATAACATACTTTAAACTGAACTTTCAAAATGAATTTCATGCAGCTAATTCTTTATATATAAAGCGATAAGTCACATTGTTTCGAAATAATTTTAAAAATAAAATCCTAATAAACAGCCGTGACATTGCACTAACTAGGCAGTTATAAAATATTGCTGATTAATCTATCACGTTAGATGCAGTTGGAGCATAAATTTCTAATTATTTACTAAAATTTCATTCAATATTGAATATTTATGCATTCATAAAGAGTCAATCATTAAGATGAAAGGACATAATGTAAGATCTGCTCCAATGCACGCATAATTTCAGTTACTGTTCATTTAAAGCAATACCAATTCATTTTCTTCCAACGAATCTGCACAATATTAAGCAACTGTATTAAATATTTTTATCGTCTGCATTAGACTTTCGTATTTATGCAGAATATCTGGTTATGGTCTATGCAAATTTAACTAATATTTGCGCTAAAAACGAAACAAATTTTTATGTACTATTATAAACATGGAAGTAGTTTGGGGAAAGATTGTCTAGCTCAGTGATTCGATTATTTGATTTCCTGTCCTTAATTATAATATTTATTAAGGAAGGTGACAGCTTTCTGAAGCAATTCGAAGTATTTATCTTTAAGGCTGATATAGTTATAATATGAATTGCTACTTTCTAATAAAGTAAATTACTATCCATTTGCAATGTTTAATTCGTGTTTAGTAGAATTCTTAAATGAACAGAATTCTTAAAATGAGTTATGAAATTTACTATCAAACAATACTTACTAAGTTTAAAATGATTTTATTCAGATAAATTTTGAAAATAATTTAATACTAATTGGAAAATCTTATAGGCATTTTGTTGTGGTATTTCTTTGATCATAGGAATTTACCTCTATTTAAGAATACTTAAAAAAGTTTTTAAAGTTTTAAAAGTTTTTCTTCAACTTAAGAATCATGATTATTCACATTTTTATTATAATTACTCAAACTTTTTTTTTAATTATTCATATATTTTTTTCATAAAAAATTATTCATATAATTTGTGATATCCTTTTCTTTAAATCTGAATGAAGTGCCTGACATAGAAATGAATTCGCATAGTATTATAGTATCTTTAGCAATTGAAATATACAGAAACATATTACCAAACAAAAACTTTTTTTATAATAATATATTGAATTTTCATTCTAATGAAATGAAAAATTTCAAAATATGATTTTTTTTAGATTTTAGAGTGCCTTACGGATTTAAAATTTTAAATTACCGTTCATTTAATTTTTTTTTCACTTTCATTAGAAATACTTTCTTTATCATTTCAGAAACTGGTTAATATTTGTTTACCATTTTACGTATGCTAACTTGAGTATGAAAGATATTGCGCGTTTGAAATCTGCTATTTTACGTGTTAGTAATATTTATTCAGTAAATATCAATAAAAACTGCTCTGTTTGTTAGCTTCAAAAAATTATTTATTTCGTTTATTTTTTAAACATCAGAGAAACAAAATGATTTTATAATCAACAATCTTTTTTCAGTGAGAATAAAATTGTTTAATTATATATCACTCCTGTTTACTATTATAACATATTTTAAATCATATATTTTAAAAGAGAATGTTACTTTTAATATTTTAATAAGAGATTACCGTGACGGAAGAATATTTGTTTAATACGAAGAAAAGAATTATTGTTTTTGTATTTCAAAATGTATCTTATTTGTATATGGATGAAACACATTACTGCGCGAAGCTTGGAGAGTTTACATTCCCCCCTAGCATTTACTGTCTTAACTAATTTCTTAAAACCTTGAAATGCTATGGTATAATGTAATAGAAGTTATGATCGTTCAGTATTTTTGTATATAATTGATGATTTAGGCGATTCATCTTGATAGGTTCAATTATATTAGAAACGTTAATTAAAATTAATAAGAATTTCTCTGGACTATTTAATCTAGAATATTTAACTACAATTGAAAAAATTTCATCATTTTGTTATTTCTCTTGAAACAACATATTAATATTACGATTCCCCATCTTTGAGAGACATGAAATTTGTATTTAATTAAAAATTGATTTATAATCTCATTGATTTAAAATCTCATGTTGGAATTCAATTAAGTACATTGTGGAAAAGGATCGAAATTTTTAAGTATTCAAATTGCTGATATTAGAAAATCATACGATGTAAAATTTTGATAAGATAATAAATAATAGCCTATTTAAATTCATGAAAATTTGTGCTTGAGATTTATCATAGTTCGATGAAATACTGAGTAGAATATAATAAATTGAATATTAAAGATAATATCCAAGAATGAATAGCAACAAGTATCTTGTTTACCATTTAATTAACAAATTTGAATTGTTGATCTTTCGTATGTGTCTTTCAGAAATAAATTTTATGAATTTTAAAAGTTTCCTTTATCATTCTAAAACTAACTTTTTTTCAGATACTAATGAAGATATGTCTTTTTAAATAGTGTATCTAGTGTTTGGAAATTATTTCAATATGTAGTGAGAACTCTTGACTAAATTCATTCTCATATGATTCATTTTCGTTTGTTTCATGCAGCGAAGAATAATCAGATTGACTTTAAAGTTCTAGATTATTTCACGAACTCTTCTCTCTCTTTCTCTATTTTTAATAGGATTATAGAGCATCTTCGCGTTTACTAGTTCATACAGTTCAATGACTTCTCTGAATTTCTTGGAACTTGATTCTTGCTAATACATGTTTTGTAAACAAGTGTCTTATTTTTAACAAAAGGAATACATTATTTTGAAATGTACACAACAAAACTAGTTAAGAAAGTAGAACAACATTCCAATCTATCTTTACGAATATTATAATAAGAGTATATCCTGTCTGATTCATTGGATAAATTGTAGCATGATGCCTATTCTAAATATTAAAGAAATAACAAACAAAATATCTTTAGAGTCATAAAGAATAATGAAATGTAATGGCTCTTAAATGTTATAGGACACATTGAGGAGTTGCATTTCAGTTTCTACTTTAGTATATATAGATGGAGACTCTGTGTAACATTAAAAATGTTCAATCTTAGCAAAAAATGCATTTTCAAGATTTTAGATGAATCTTTTTAATGATGTTTAAAATTATTGTTAAATATAATTTGAAACGCCTCTCTCACTTTTAAGAATAACATACACTGGCTTATTGAAACCCAGTATTCCTATAGACTGTTCTGACTTTTCTGTTACTTTCATCTGGAAATTAAATGGTTTAGTCCTACTAATAACTTTAAAAATATTTCTTATAAGCACTGAATAATTTCAGATGTTACTAACCGTATGTAATGAAAGTGCAATTTAAACCAGAGAGCACAAATTAATTTCATAACAAAGAAAATATGTTATGGCATAACTATGAAAACCAAGTTAAAATAATTATTACTTTACACATTTATTTTACTTCCCAATGATGTTATGCAGAATTAGTTATTCCAGATTACTGTAGTTGTTAAGTAAAATGCAGTTATTATGCATTTATTTAAGAAACTAAACGATGAAATTATTTTAATCTCTAATTATTTTATGATTATTTAAAAATATCTACAACATTCAGCAGATACATAATTTACATTTTGTAGAAAAAATTTAGTTATTCTTTGAGTGACAAGTAAGATAGCCTCTTCAATTTAACGATATTTTGTTATTATCATTAAAAATCTTTACAGAGCCAAAAAATCATTATTTTCAAAATAAAAAAAAAGATTGGATATGAATGAATTTTATTAAATAACTAAAATTATAAAGAAAAAAAATCGTATGGAATTTTAAGCTATATTAAATGAATCAACAGATCTCAAAAGATTCAAATATAATTGCTATAAAATGAATCTATATCTAAGATATAATTGATAAAATTTACAGAATGATCATTTCAAATTCTAAAAACTTAAAACTCTAATTAATATATAACTTATATCGCTGTCGATTTTTTTTCTCGATTATTTAGGGATATTTCATACATTAAATTAACATACATTAATTTTAACAATGCTGTTTCATAATTGCATATGATTTTATTTTCAAATATTTTATTTGGCATAGGAGAAGGCTTCACTGCTTTCCTGCATTTAGCAAGCATTCTATGAGTAAAGAAAGTAGCATTTTTTTGTCAATATATTAAAGATGATCAACGCAAATCCTGCTGCATACAATAATTCTTTTAATTTCTTTCGTAGCCCAAATTCAAAATTCTTCTTAAGATGCTGCTCTTTTTTTCTCCTTTTCTCGATTGTTCTTCACTGCCATAAAGAAACTTTTCCCCATTTCACCAGAAAAGTTACTAAATAATTGAAATGAACAGGAAAACAATTACTTAAAAATGTATGAAAATGTGTTTTCCTAATCTCTTTGCTTTAAATTAAAGATGAATGTTTCAATAATGACTTCAAAAATTGGAATAAAGATGAAGAAATTGAAATGTTAAATTCAGAATCCTCAAACGTATTTATTAAATTTTTTCCTAAAAAATAACTATTTTTTAATGTATTTAATAAATTCCAGTAAATAACTATTATTGCGATTATTTATGTGTCAAATCTCATGATTGTAAATGCAATAGATATATCTGGACATCGCAGTCGCACACCAAATACTTTTTTATAAGTATAAATAGAAAAATAAAAATCATTTATTATTTTTTTTAAATAATCTATAAATTAATAATTAAAGTGAATGTGTTCCGTTGTAACAGATTAAAAAATTTGAAAAAATATATTTCATTTTACTAATAAACTTTTAATCATATGTTACATTAATGTTGATGTAGAGCAAATTGTTCATTACTTTTAAAATTTAAAGCTATCATTAAATGAAAATATTACGCCGTTTTTTTAATCAACTCTGAGTTATAAAATCAATCATAAACAATAAAATTTATAGAAATACTTCATTTTACATAAAGCAATAAGCACTCCTAGATTTAGTTTGCTTCAAATTGAATATGACTCAGAATTCGAAAACTAATATGATCTAGGAAACATTTACGAGTCGAGCAGCTCGATTTATTTTATAGCTGAGTAAATTTATCTTGTTAAAATCGAAGTCGTATAGGCATACAACAAACAAGTAATTCTGTACTTGTTAATGAAGATTAGAGAGGAAAGGCTTGAACCATTTCTGTCTAATCAGATCCTTCTTTCATCATTAAATGCTTCCATGTGATTGAAGAAGGTGTTGCAACTGAAGTGTCCAACAAAATAGAGATTAAAAGTTAATTCCTTGTCGAAACTGCTCCTACTTACCGAAATAATTAAAGAAGTTATTTTCACCTAAATCGTTTTACAAGTAACTGAGGTGTAATAATATAAATATTTATGTAGTTTAGTATTTTACAGTTAAGATCATGCACTACAAAGTGGATCTAAAATTACAATTCATTTCACTACACAGCAACTTTTAATTAACATTATCAAATAACTGTCAATATAAATGATATTCTGTCTGCTGGATAAAATTCGATGA
>JAPMOR010060028.1:0-10531 GCA_026543865.1 Argiope aurantia
CAAACTCAACTAAAACATCTTTCTCCCAGCGATCAGATTCTGTGGAAGCGATAGACAAGACAATTAAATAAATTTTTAACTCCAAAATCTTGCAAATAATTTTATTATTCAATCTGATGAAACGAAAGTGGTATTACTAGTTGACAATTTCGAAATGTAATGTCAATAAAATAACCTTTCTACCTAACTTAATGAAATAAATCCCAAAATCAGTTCAAAATTTTCCTTAAAATCCATGAAACAAATGTTTTCAAAAAGTCAAAGCCTTGGAAATAAGAGACTACATGAGAAAATCGAACAGCACATAAAACTGGGGAATATTTCAGAAAAATCCTTCTTGCAAATCAAAATTTTAAAACTTATTTTATTGAGATGCGTTTTTTTATAATTTATAACAGATAATTAAAAATTAATTTAAAAAACATTTCCTACAATTTATCACTTTTTAAACCATAATACTATCCAAACAATAAACTTATATATTTATGAAACGATAAGCCATTTGAAATCAGTGTAGTTTAGATTTGTTAGATTTGATTTTACGCGCACTATTGCATTTTGTCCAGCCGGTATGAAGATTGCTCTACATTCGCGTTTACTATATTTAATATACAAAATGAGAAATTATAGAACCAATAAATAATTTTTCTCTATCCGAACATGAATTTTATAAAAATAAAACAGTATTGAAATCGAACCTATCAAGAGAACTAGGAAAGTTTAAATTTGTGATAGAACTGCTATTCTCGAAATTGTTTGCAGCTGATATAATACGCCATCTCATAAAAGCATACTATTCGTACTTGGGCTTTCCTTAAATTATTTATAGCATTTCAAGATATTTTAGCAATTTACCCCTCCTTTGGAGTCTTTTCAACACAAGTAAATTCACTTAACTGCATTTCAAGCTTAAGAAATGACTCTTTAACTGATACAGTACTCATTATCTTTGTGTTCGAACTTATTGAATTACACAAATGAGTCAAGAAAGAATATTACAAAAACTCATCAAATCAGTAGCTTTCGAATAATGAAAGTTCTTATATTTCAATGAAGTAATGAAATAGCTGTCCAAAATATAGAATATGATTATTGTTCCATATTCCAATTCCAAAATATAGAATATGAATATTGTTTCCATATAGACAAAGTATCTTATGTGAAGAAATGTCATTTATCCTGGATGTTCTGTATACATTCATATAACAAATTCATTGAAAAACATTTAATCTCTCATAAAACACAATGTAGAAATTATTCAGATTGAGTCAAAAAGTATTAAATTGATTAAAAGCCATATGTCATTAAATATTTTTGTATTAAAAATCTTGCCAAATTTCACCAAATCTTACTCTTGTAGAAAATGTCTAAAACGTTGCAACCTCTTCTAGAGGTAATTCTTATCAGTAATACAACTTAACATGTGATGTTTTTTTTTTTTTTTCTCTATTCTTTTTCTGTACCAATATGCGTTTTGTCTAGAGGGTTCTTTATTGTTTGCAAGGGTCCAATGTCGTCAAGTGCAGTTGGTTCCTTCTTGCTAGTTGGGGCTGCTCTTCGGCGGCCCCATCAAGTTTTCCGCATGACCTCTGGCTAGGTTGGGGTATCGCACAGTATCAGCAATAGAACCGGCTTTCAAAAGACCGTAGAATAGAAGATTTATGACCGGTATGGAAATGTCCTGTCCGGAAAAACCATACAATCGTTTACTACTGTAATTCGATGATTTCTTCAGCTTAGAATTTTTATGAAAAAGATGTTCCTAGTAGAGGAACTCTAATGGATTGATGGCCGGGGAATGCATTTCAGGAAAAACTTAATTTTTATCAGACAAATATTTCGAAATGTTACCAATGTTAAGTCAGCGGTTTAATAAAGAGCAGTCTGCGACATATACAATTGGTAAACTTTTTCTAATAATCTACATTTAAAAAGGCGTGTTGAACCATTTTTATTTCTACATACTTTGATTAGCTTGAATGTTTTAATTCTAATTCGTCGCCAATTTAAAGTTCTCTTTAACTCCTCAATTTCCTTTTTTTTCGCTGTTCTTCTTAATATGCCACTAATCTATTATAAAATATTTTATTTTTCCCTTTTTCAATCATTTAGGAGTTTTTAGCGGCATGAAATTGTGAATAAAAGCGTTTAGAGAAAGTAATACATAAAATGCATTGAAATAAACCAAAGATTGAAAGAAAATTTTTGGATCATCTTGAAATTTTTCATTATTGCCTTTCTTTACAAGCAATAAGAAATAATTTTATTTTTGAAAATAAAAATTATTGTAATTCATCATCAAATACTGTAGCATCTACTCCTAGTTGATAAATAGATTTTAATTTACCAAGATACTAAGTATTCTTTTCTGCTCTGGATGTATTGAAATAAAAATATTTTGAATATTTTTGAGTGTTCTTTGTTTTGTTTTTTATAGAAAATTGAGCAATTAAATTGTCATAAATAACATTAAAAAATTATAAATAAATTTTTAATAAATGGAAAACGAATTTTCAATAAAAATTCTTTTTCGTGCATATCCTTGATGAATATTATCCTTGAAAATTAATTCTGTTATGAAATTAACTTGTTCTTCAACATTTGAATATTCATTTCGAAACTGCCTGTTAAAATTTTCAAAGAAAAACTGCGCCTTCATTTGATCATAGTAGTTTATTTGTTTCATTTTTTTTTCATTTTTACCTCTTTGCACTTTTAACATATATTTCTTAAGTAAATATACAGCTTCATTGCAGCAGGGCTTGTTTTTGCTTCAGATGCTTTAATTTTTGATAAAGTATTTATTATAAACCAAACGCTGCATCAACTCTCGTCGACCATCTTGTATGGTTTCTTAATAGTAAATGAATTGTAGTACTTCTCCACATTTTCATTTAATATATGCCAGCGAGGAGTGGATGCAGACAAAATGGCAAATGATTTTTGTACAAACGTAAATTATTGAATTGCTGTGTTACAACTTTTTGCAGCAAAGTAACCGACTAAATTAAAGAATGAGCAGCACAAGGAATAAAAGTCGTTTGCTCTATTTTCTCTTCTGGAGCTCGGTGAACATTGTAGAAATATAGAAAAGTAATTCCGTGAAATATTTTCATTTAAATATTATCCAAATCTACAATGATATACTAAACAAAACTTATTTAATTACTTCCATTTCCCCTGGGAGAAAATTTTGTTTTCAAATGATTAGGCCAAATATACCACACTCGATCTCCATTGAATGAAACAGAGAGTTCCTCAAAATCTGTTTGACATACATACAGAGCGAGGTATACCAATGACAAAACTCTGCATTCCAGCCATTTTTGCCAAGTTCACCTGACTTTTACTTCATAACAAATGAAATGAACGATTGAAAACAGCAAAATGAAACGCACTATAAATAAGCTCCAACGAACGAAACTGCAATATTGATAATGAAATCAATAAATAATTTCAAAAGTAGAGAAATTCAGGAAATTTATAAAATATAAAAATGATATCATTAAATTAACAATATCTTTTGGTCTAAAAGACTGAAAGGAATTGCCAGTGAGGTGAAAAAATGTGAAACTTTTTAATCATCATAGCATGTGAATTGTGCAACATAGTTTATGAATAAAAACTTACTGTAAAAGTGTATTGCTAAAAAGTGCTCTCCCTTGTTATGCATTCTATTTTTCATATACTAAATGAAAAGTTATATAGCGAACAACTAGTTTATCCTAATCAGAGAACACATTTTTTTGAAAAAAAAATGCAACAATATTGTGGTTAAATCTACAATGACAATGAGAAAAATTTACATTTATTATAGTACTTCTACTTAGGAAATTCATATTTGGAAAGTGAAATAATACGCCATCTCATGGAAAAATAATATCCGTATTTTTTATAACTACTTATGGCATTTCAAAATGATTCCTTTTGCGATTATTCCCTCCTCAGAAATCATTCTAATACTAGTTACCACATTTAATTGTACTTCAAATTTAAACAATTTTTTCTTAAAAGCTTATCTGATGAAACTAATTCCCTTTCGTTTAGTGAAGATCTTTATATTTATTTAAAGCGATGCATTTACTGTCTAAAATATAGAAGAAAAGATTATTGTTTCAAAGTAGATACAGTACTTATATGAGAAGAATTATCATTTCATCTTTATTTTTGTCATTAATTTTTGAATTAATTTATTGGAAAGGAATTTTACCTTTTATAAAAGACAAAGTGAGAAATATTCAGAATGTGTTAAAACGCATGAAATTGTAATAAAGAACTATTAAATATTCAAAACTGTGTTAATTCATTCTTATACGTAATACAACCGGATTGCAAGCAAGATCATTGATTGACAGTTTTATGATCGGTAGGGAAATATTCCGTAAGGAAAAATCATACAACCTACACCGTGGCTCCCTTAAAATTTTTCCCTCCGACTATTAGTGAGTAATACACGAACGCCACCTGCATAAGTATCTGAAAACGGAAGAAATGACCAGCCATCACGGCAGTGTGTCATTAAAAGAATAGAATTTTAGGCTGTCCAGATGGTTTAGAAAAGACTATTTGATGAAAAGGAAGGCACGTTTACCACATTAATAAGAAAATAATGAACAGATGGTATTTCTTATTGAATATTAAACACTTTCTGCATTTGAAACATACGTAGTTCAATTCGTGTTTTATGACGGTGAAAATCTTTCAGATAAAATAAACAGGTACTTCTTAAATTAAAAACCAGATAGTATTAGCAAATGCATTTAAGACGTTTTGCAGATCTAAGAAGCAGGTGTTTGTGTGGATTTCTTCAATATCTGCTGCATTATTAAATTATCACTGATACTACTTCTTTCTTCATCATCGATATATTCACACTTATATTAAAATTACAAAAAAAAGTTATGATCGTAAAATTTTAAAAATTTTAATAATTTCCTCGAACATTTCAAGTTGAATGAGACTCCAAAGCAAGTCATTATGACAAACTTCATCAAGGGCTTTGTATTTTTCTATTCTGTAATATGAATTTGTCCGAAATCCGAGCAGTTCGGAAATAATGATTGTCGTTGAAAAGTTTATTCAAGCGTTTTAGAACTACGAAATCTTTCATTTGATTCAGGGTACTGAGAGGCGAGGAAGGTAAAATCAAATCAGAATTTAATTTTGAAATATAGGGAATTGAAACCGTTTTCTACCAATTCGGAAATAACATATTTTCATTAAAAATATGTAAGCTGTAGAAATCCAAATTATTGTATAGATTTTATTTAGTTTTCGATTACATACACAAGGATTTAAAAGCAAAGTTTTACGGAAGGTTTCGCGATGATAAATTAAATAACAAAATTTCTAATTATTTGAAACATGATTTCCATACCTGAAAGAATTCATTTTGCCTTTATAGTTCGTCACTCCTACTGATTGAAAATATCGTACATATTTGAAGAAATTTATCTGTTGTCTCCGAGTTACTACTCGAACTAATTTATTAATTTAGTATCAATCTTCAAAAAAATTTAATAACCAATGAAAGATAGAATTTTTTTTCTATTTGAAAGATTAATTTGAATTGAAAAATAATTTAAGGACACTTTCATTAAAGTTACGGGCTTTGTGCAATAGATACATTTTAACTAAAATAATATCTGCCGACGAGAAGAGAATATTATAGATTTTTTTTAATGTAAAGGTCAACAATAAAAATACATCTGCTTTTTAAAAAAAAGGGTTTATTTAATTCTCATTAATATTTCATTAATTAATAGTAAATAATAAAAATATTAATAGTAAACGTGTTTTTACTTTCACTTATATAAAACCGATTTACAATATCCTGTCTTGATGGTGATTGTAATTTTTATTAGGTTATTAGTATTTGTTATGTCGCACATTTCTCATAAACAAAGTATAATTAGTATCCAAATGCAGGTTTCTTGATAATTCATTAAAACTTCACTAATAAAAGAACTGATTATATTTTCATCTCGACAACATCGTCTTGCAAATAATGACTACCAAATCGTGTGAAAAGGAAATAGTTCTGTTTATCTCAAAATAAGTATGAAAAGGAAGCGACCAAACTTAAATGACATGAATGATTGCATTTATCAAAAAAACAATTTTTTGCTTTATTATCTACAAGCCACCTTTGCGATCTGATGGTTCTCTATAAATAATGTCACTAAAATTTTCGATTAAAATTTTTATGTAACTTGTCCTCTTAATAGCCATTTCAGCAAAATATTTTCAAATTTTGATAGTCATATAACTCATACTATTTTAGAAGCCTTACAAAAACCTTTTTTACTAAAGTTAAACAGGTGTTTTTTTAAATATGAAAAAAAAAATGTATCATTTTAAACATAAACATGCATAAAAACATAAAACATACCTTTAAAGACATTTTAGTTAGAATTTAGACAGAATCTTTCATCATTGACATTTTATGTGCACAGAATATTTTTTAAATGATTTATGCAATGCTTTAACCCTCCGAGCCTGAGTATAGCTTCTCTAAAATATATGTCATTTAAGTAAAAGATTATTTCAAAAAGTATCAGCTTCTCGCGAAAAAGCGTTCGAAAAAGAAACAAGCATTTTTCGCCCCCTTTCCTTCTAAGCTGCGAGGTCCAATTATCACAGTGGGGAGACTGGATTATTTTCAATCTGGTTATCTTATCTTACTGACTGACCTCTTTCCTCTCCAACTTTTTACTCACATAAGCAATATATAGTTCCAAACTAAACTTTGATCTGAATTCGTTTTCCGAAATGCTACCACATTTTGGAAAGGGAAGAAAACATTATCCATTAAAGGCCTTATTTTTCAAATTAAAACTTACAGGATTTTTCTATAATCAAATTTTTGTTACATTTATTATTGCTTTATTACCGCATATTTACTAAAAAATCTTATGTTATGTTACATTTTCATTAATAATATATAAAAACGAAGAAAAGCATTCAGAGATATATTTGCGCTATATCATGCTACACATTTACAAGTAATGTTTAATGCAAATATATGCTTTTTTTCGAATGAATATTAATTTTCAAAATCTATGTCTCCTAAACTTTATTTTTTTCTGGAGATTTATTATAAGATATCTTTAGCATTAAAAAGTGAAAATTTTACAGCTTAATGATGAAACCTCACCAATTCTTGTCTTTGTCATTAAAGAGGGATAACCATTCTTTGACAAAATTTTTTAAGAAGCATATTCAAGCTTTTGGCATATATACATTTATATATAAGCTTGGAAATATTATTTAAGTACATCCTTCAATTACTTTCAGTGGGATGTTTCAATTTTAAGCTCAAAATTCATTTTTTTTCTGTAAATATTTTTTTGTGAAAATTTTAAATTGATAAATCAATTTTTAGTGATATATGAAGTGATGTTAACTTTATTTCCGCCACAGGAGTTTTCGTTATTTATTTTATATTTAAGCGCCTAAGTCAATTAAATTTTGCCATGAAATAAAGCAGAAAGCTTTTATAAAAGCAATGTATTGTTCGCCTGTTGATTTCTTTTATATAAAGTTTTGTTTCATTAAAGATTTTGTTTTAATATCTTTCTATATGTTTTGAATAATTTTTGGCAAGAAAACGCTTTTGAGTGCTTCAACACAGCCTGCGATTAGAATCTTTTTGATTGAATTGTAAATATCAGAATGGACAGACAGGTGCATCTTTTTTAAATTATGAATATCAAAAAGTGTAAGTGTATGGATCGAATGTTCCAAATGATGTTTTCCACATTTCTCAATGAAACCAAAGCGAAATAGAATATAAACGGAAATTAACGCTGTTGTGAATGATAACAAACATATGTTTGTATCAACAAAGCAACCTTGAAATTTGATTTTACTAATTATTATCTAAAATTTTTGAGCTGCTTCTTTATACCAGTTTTTTTTTCAATCATTTCGAAATTCAAAGGATCCTATCTAGACGTAGTTGGATCCTTTGAATTTCGAAACCTACATAAGATTTTCCTTACACCTACATAAGATTTTCTTTGATTTATATTTTGCTCAAAAATCTAAAGCTTATTTGTGTGCATCATTAATGAAGTACAGAATACAGTTCGGTATACATCGAAAATTTAAAACAACAACAACAACAACAACAAAAAAATAATAATAATAATTTGTAATTAAATGTTTTTAATTTAATTCTTAGCATTTTGTCGCAACTATCAAGTTAATATTCATTTTTCTAATATCATTACTCTCACGAGCCGCATATTTCCATGTTTCTCTAGAATCAATTGCTAAAATATGAGACTATTTTTTTAAAATTATTTTCTGTTATTACGACACCATTTGAAATTACAGAAAAACTTTTTAGGGTAGATTTTTTTTTCTCTTCTGAGATCCCTATCGATAAAAAAAAAGTATTTATAGACATTTTTGGAAACTTTGTTTTTATTCCTAACAAAGTCAAATTTCTAAAATATAATGCGAATATCTATCTTAAGCCTTTACCAGTAATTTCCTTCTATATAACATGTACTTAAGTGGAATTTAAAAAATTTCTCATATTAAAAAATAAATTCATTTTACAAATTTTCATTTATTTCAAATTTTATTATGATATTATTATTTTAGCGCTGCATTTTATAGAACAGACTTTAAAGAACTGTTGTAATACTTTAAAGAATGGATATTTTCCCTCTTGGTTTAATAGGAAATTTAATCAATTTAAACTCGGGAAATTTGATATAATCCGTATCTTGTAACACTCAGAGGCCAGTTTTGGATAGATTGCTCAACAGCTTAAAGCAATAAAATCGCTTTTGCATATTTTTTCTAAGGAAAAAGAATTATTTTAAATTATTAATAAAACCATTTTTAATATTGTTACATTTGATTAACGCTATTAATAATTTTTATAATACTAATATTTAAGAAACTTCTATTTCTTTTTGTTTGCATATTTTAAGTTGCGATTTTGAAAAAAAAAAATCTTTTTAACTGCAATTTTTGTGAATATTTTTGTGTTTGATATCTTAACCTGATTTTCTCACAGCGAAATGTGAAACACGAAATACTTCCGAAATCATACTTCTAATAAAATACTAAAATTCGATCACACTTCATTCAAATTATTTTAAATTTACTTTGAATTTATTTCAACTTGAAGCATTTAGTTTGAATAGCACATGCTCATACTGCTACTACAGAAATTTCTCGCTTCATTGTAATCTTCAACAAAGACATCAATTAACGTTCTTTTATCAAAGAAACAAATTTGCGATGTGGTCACTTGTATCAACCACGTTTTCTGTATCCATCTGTTTTGCATCCCTCTGCCACCCACACACACCATTTACCCCGTAAGGTATTCAACATTACATTATACAAGGAAATGAATCTATGAATATTGGTAGAATATAAGCAATACAATCGAATATACACAAAGAAGAGGCATTTTTTACAAGAACGTTCTCACAAATGAATGTTTGCTATCACATACTCTGCAACAGATCATTTCTACACACTTTCAGAGTGACTTTCATTGAGTGCTAGGTTTTTCCAAAAAAACTTATATGTGGGAAAAAAAAAAAAAAAAAAAAAACGGAAAATTCTGAAAAATTCTGAATTCTGAACATGATAATACATGAATGATAGATACTAAGAATAAAATTATTTGATTTTGGTGAAATTTCTAATTTTAATTATTTGAAACAATATGACTGTTAATAAATAACCTAAAATAGTACATTGCAACAACATTAAAATTTATAGAATTAAAAAATTTTCCTGTTCGAAGATTCATTCCTTAGACTAAACTTCTTCAAAAGAATGAGAGCTAATTTTTAATAAATTTCATATTTAAAAATTTATCATCTGTCAAATTTTTCAAATAATTATGGAAATTATTTTAAGAGGTTTAGAAGTAAAAGAATAATTTTAATTGAAAATATTGCAAGTGTTCGGTTCGATTAATCTGTCCTTATTTTCATAAATTATTTTTCGTTAAAATATTACCTTTTCGGTTTGATTTATATCCTAATAAGGAAAATAAATAACTAAATAAAAAGACTGCGAAATATTTTCGATGGATTAAAATTTCTATTAGTCTTATTTAATTAAAATTTTACGTTTTGAAGAACTTTTTTCTTATTGAACATCTACTCTGCCAGTATTAGCTACAAGCCAAATTTGGCAGCACTAGGTTCAGTTGTCATAGAGAGCATATTTCACCGACTTTTGCTTCTCGCATTTCACAGGAAATACGCCATCCAAAAAAACATTAAAATAGAATTCTTAAGCGATGCTTAATTCAAGAATTATCAAACGAAGTTTTTGTATACTCCTTGCTAATTTTTTTCTAATATAAAAAAAAAAGGTGTCAGATGCTTGATAAAATTTACTAAACGATGTTTGCAAACAATGCAAGTATATTATGAAAAAGTGTTTACCATTTTACCATGCTTTATTTTATTCAAACTGTGGAAGAAGTTCATAAATTAATAGAAATGAATGAATAATTAGAAGAAATAAATGTTATTTGTTTCAGTTG
>JAPMOR010060040.1:0-36852 GCA_026543865.1 Argiope aurantia
ACACACACACACACACACACACACACACACACACACACACACACACAAATAAATTTCTAATATATTTCCTCGTTTTTATTTTAATTTAACCCATATTAACTTAATACTAAAATGTTCTCTTACTTCCTGATCCATTTCCACCTTTTTTATTTAATTAATGCTACACGAGCTCTAAAAATGCTTAAATCAGCTGCTCTCACGCTTCGAGTGAAGGAATAAAAATCTGTCAAACTAAACGAATTCTTTTAAAAGAGACCTCTTTACCCTTACCCAAATTAACACGTGTAAAGAAATAGCTATCAGAATCTCACAGTAATGTAATCGCCAGAGAAAAATATTTCGCGCTCTTCTGCTCTTAATATATCGCTTGTGAACAGACGTCAGTTAGCCCTAGTTTCTTGTTTCTTGTACATAAATAATGCCTCCCGGGATAGAGTTAAAACGAGGTTTAAAAAACTCAAAAGTGTATCTCTTTTCGACTTCAAATATATATATATACACACACACACAGACACTGTTAAAAAAACGAATTTATTTTTTTCTACGGGAGGGCATGAATGGGATGATCAGTGAAAAAACAAATACTTCTAGCTAGGAACTCTAGCGGAAAGGGAGAATTATTCCATTAATGCTTATATAATAGATTCTTTTGCATAGTTTTTTAATGGGTGTCGATTTAGGAAAGGAAATCTTAGGTATATTTTTAAAAAACTCATGGATGTTAAGTATTTTTAATCCCATGCTTTCACCGTGAGAATGACAGATTCGGCAATAAAATAAAATAATTAAAAGAGAAATAATTAAATAAAAATGGCATTGGAATTAAGGAAATAAGAAAATTATTTATAATAAAGTAATATGGGTTAATTAGAAATATATATGGTATCCTTAGGAAAATGAAAGTTTAAATTTTGAGATAGATACTTATATTGGAAATACAAGATATTTTAGATTCTTTTTTTTTAATTGCGAGACTGGAGATTTACTTTATATTTTTGTTTCTTCATCGATGTGATTGGAAAAAATTTCAATGTTTTTTTTTTAAGATACTAACTTAAAGCTTCAATTGGGACTCTCTCTGTGAATTCCTTGAAAAAAACCACTGATCAGAATTCTTCTCTTTTCAAAGTATTTTTTTTTTATTAATACATCTGATATAGATTTCAGATTACTTTAGAAAATTTTACTTTTATTTGTTATTTGTCATTTTCGGTGAAAAGTGGTTCGTTCATATTATGAATGATATTAAAATTTCATAATTTGAAATAATAAAAAAAACCCATATCGAATAAAAATTACATTTTACTCAATAGACTAAAGTTGAATACACCTCTTCATATCGATATGATAAGTCAACCATCTAACTCTCCGACCCGCCCGAAGGCACACGGATTTAAACCATAGAACTGAATGACCGGACCGTCGCAACAGCAATTGGCGGGAACTGTGGTTGAGTCCTAAGGGCCATCACCGGCCACGGTACAACCCTTCCCGAAGGAAGTACGTCCCGTCATCGATGGGAGGAGTTATATCCCCCACCTATTAGTGTTCCCTCCAGGGTGGCGAGATCCAACCACCATGCCGGAAGCATCTCATCCTCATTTCGAAGTGCCCCCCGGAGGAGTTATCGATATGATAAACTGAAACTCAATAAACAAAAGTATCAAATATAGACAAAAATATAAATTTGAATACAAACAGAATTGTATTTTGTTGAAATTAAACAATCCAAAAAAAAATATTTTATTTGTGTGAAGAAACTGAAGATAAATTTTTATATCATTTTGTAAGACTGAAAATTAGAAGTTTTGATAAAATAATAAAATGGATTTCATTTTTACTGCAACAATGAAAGTTATAGTTGCGATTCATGTATGAAACATGCTTTAAATCTTGTTAAAATTTAGGGAAGAATTGTACGATAATTAACTTGGCATTATAAAAGCTAAGATTTTTTTTTTTAACTTCAAAAGGAATTTTAAAATGATTAGTGTATGATAATATTTTTCAAAAGTATTGTTGGAAAACTTTAAAATTTCGCTTAATTTTAAATTAAAAAAAATTCATGAATTCCCTCCTGTGATTCTTGATACAAAACTGCACTTGTAGTCACAAAATCTCATACCAAATTTGATAAATTTATGTCGTTGTGTTTTTGAGTTTAATTTCTAAAAGTACAAACTGACAGATAATCAACCCAACGGTACATTCCTATTTTTAAAAGCATTTCTGTCAGAATCGATAGTTATTGGTCCAGCTGCGTGTCGTGCTGATTGGCTCTCAGGCTGCTAGACGCGCGCATGCACCAAGCGCTTTTAAAACTTATTATTCGTAAAGCTAAGACTATATTTTCATTTTTTATTTAAATTTAGATATTTTTTTTAATTATTAAGTTAAAACAGTTTTTATAATTTAAATCTTACTTTAATGACAGAAGTGACCATTTCAGTTTTTAGCGATAGTAAAATGTTGTGGCTGATATCTCTAAAGTCAACACTAGTGAAGTTGTAATTAATACTACGAGTGAAATAGTTAAAGTGATGAATTAGAACTCTTTACTTTTTATTTATTTACGAAACGATCGAAAGAACAAACGCACGCTTGTTTAAAATACTTCGAGAGAAAAGTTTCTCAATATAACGCATTGTTGAGCTGCGTCAGCTCAATTCCTCTGAGGCGTTAGTTTGTGACGTCACGAATAGTTTAATTTTTGCTGCATCCTCATTTTGAATAAAAAGTTCTAGACAACGGATTTGAAATAATTCTTCAACGCAGGCGTTAGTTTGTGACGTCACGAATAGTTTAATTTTTGCTGCATCCTCATTTTGAATAAAAAGTTCTAAACAACGGATTTGAAATAATTCTTCAACGCAGGCGTTAGTTTGTAACGCCACGGATAGTTTAATTTTTGCTGCACCCTCATTTTGAATAAAAAGTTCTAGACAACAGATTAGAAATAATTCTTCAGCGCATGTTTCATTTTTAAAATACTATTTAATATTTCATAATATATATACACACATTTTATTTTATTTCAGTGAAGTAACTGCATTGTAAAAATACAGTTTTATAATCAAATTTTCACTCATTCTCTGGTATGTTAAAACTGAGCACACTCATTCTTTGGTGTACCGATTTTATATCTATTTTTGAATTGGATTGCACTTTTTCTAATTAATATTAGTTAATAAATTAATTTTGTTAATTTAATTATTTTTTTTTTAAATTTTGAATTACGTGCTTAGAATGTCACGCCATACCGGTGAAGAAATAGAAAATAAACAGATTATAATAAACAACATCATAAACCGATTCACAGATGGTTCAAGAAATTCGGAGTAGATGATTGCATGTGCAAAAAGAAAAGCATTCTGGTCATCCTGGCATGTTTGAGGAAAATGTTGCATGTATCCTAATTACTTTTGAATGTATGCTAGGAAATAAAACCTTACATGAAAACCAGTGGGAGTGATCTTTCCGAAACTTTCTCGCATATAAAATTTCTGTCTCCCATACGGGGGGGGGGGGGGGGAGCCTCGAATGTTTCGCATGTTATCGACGTACAGTAGTTACGAACTTTGACCTTCGGCGTGCATTTAACGTTTTTACTAAATTTATCCTGTTTTTGCCGATTCATCTCTGGATGTTCGGATGCTGTAGTTAATAGTTTTTTTCCATTCGGTTGAAACAAACGTTGGACACAGAATTGCATTTGCAGTCAGTCACAAAATTGCGCACAGACCGACTGACTGTCAAGCCCTTATGGGATATGGCTCGAAATTTGTTAGATGTCAACAATATAGATCTGTGTACCAGTGTATCTAAATACTGTGTTTTTATCCATACAACTCTCTTCGTTTTATAATTGTCGTGTTATCTTATATTCGAACAGCCGAACAGACAGACTTCCTCTCAATACATTTTGCTTAAAATTTGATAGAAATCTACAAATTTGGTGAAAAGACTATATACCAAATTTCATCGTTCTAGCTCAAAAAATTTTGAGTTATCTTTGTCACAGGCGCACAGATATTTCCCATAAATGTATTTTTCAAACTCAGGGAGTTCTAAAACGCAGGAATTTGTCAAAATCTCGAGTTCCAATTTTTTGACAATTCCATTACTTCATCGATACTTCGTCTATGAGAAAATGAAAATCGTATGCTTGTGCCATCTAATCCTGCTGCTCTTCAGAATATGCGAGATCGAATTGTTACAACAGCGAGTTCATAACCACTGACCAGTTACTTCATGAGTGCTAAAAATGGACTTGCGATTCAATAAAATGTATAGAATATCATGATAATGATATTAAATATGATGACTTCTATAAAATTTATAGAAATTATCAGTATATAATTAGTGCCCAATTAGTGGCACTGGAAAAGTCTATGGCTTAGACTCTAAGCCATAGGGATGGATCAAAATTTCTACATCTAAGTTTTGACAACTGAAATACTTTCTCTAAAGATACTTTATATACAAGAAATTAAATATGGCACATTTCCCTTGCCTTGGATGGATAGAAAAAAAGAGTTGAAAAAAAGAGAACTCATTATCTGTTTAAAGCATTGTTAGTAGTATTTTTCTCGTCACAGATCGTCTTCCCAAAGCAAAAGAGACTCTTCTATTATATAAGCATTGACTCAGTTAGTAGGAGAATTCTCCTGTAAACATACTGGAGGGGGAGGTTGCTATTTATACACCGCACCAGCTCACATGGGAGAGATCTTAAGCGACGCGAAACGAATCACTGTGTATTCTGCATAGGACAAATAAATGCTCCTGATGAATTACTTTTTTCGATAACTAAGGAGAGGTCGTGGTGGATCATTTTTTGTTAATGTGACTGACCTTCAATCCTTTAAAGTTGAAGTCAGGGTTCTGACATCAGTTTTTATTTATTTTATTATTCAAACTCTTAGATGTAAAAGAACAGAAGTTGTGATCATTTTTTTTACTTAGTGTAGTTGAGTTGTAATTTTTTTTTTTACTTATTGTAGTTCAGGATAAATTAGGTTCAATTTACGTTGAAAGTATTAACAACCGCATCTCTTGTGAATGACCTAATTAGTGTTCCTACGCGCATTCATACACAGATTTATGTCACACAAAATATATGAGAGTAAAATATGGAATTCTGTTTAAATAAATGAAATGCTTTTGAATGCTTTAGGATTATATTAAGGAATATTAAATTAGGAATACTCATAAAACTAGTGCCTTTTCCATAGTTGTGATTTTGAGTAAACATTTACTACATGCACTTTTTTTTTACTTACTCTTTACACATTTATTACAATTTTTTTGTTATGATGATGACTTATTTCTGAAATATTGCGCAAATTATTGTTTTACTGTTTTGGAGGAAAATTTATTAAATATGTATTTTTTTACTATATTATAGGTATTATAAGTATTTGATAAAAAAAATTTTTATAGGTATTATACGTATTTAATAAAATTTTGTAAATTTATAGACATTGTAGGTATTTGATAAAATGTTGTAACTTTTATAGATATTATAGTTAATTGATAAAATTTTGAAATTTTAAACACGAGTAAGAATGTCACTTTTAAATATACTAGATAACTTATGATTTTCTGTTTATAAAAACCTGTCATGCCTTTTATATTTTCCTTTTTTTCGTATATGACAGAATATCTTTATTTAACGTATCTCTCGAAATGACAAACTTTTAAAAAACAGTTTTCAACACATTTTCATAAATATGATTCATGTAGTAAATAATTAAATTAAGCATTTTCTAGTATTCAGAACATAAGTATGTCTCCATCAAATACAAAAAAATCCATGCATTTTGTTGAAATCATGCATGATGTATGCATGATGCTCGAATTTCATGATTTTTCATAACTCTTTATTCAGTGCTTGCCCAATATTATCAAAAAAATTAAATCACTGCTAGTTAGTGTGGTTTATTGATTATAACCGATATAATGATTATAACCGATTAATAATAACCGATAAAATTACAAATCAGTTTATTACATTAAATATAAGTACTTATCACTACCGGTTATTAATGATATTAACCTGTCTTATTATTCACAATAAGTAATTAATAGCATTGACCTTACTGTATGTACTTGATGTATGCATTAACAAAGATAAGATAATTTTTCAGTTGTATATTGTCATAGAATATTTAAAATTTGCAGATTAGTTTCTTTGATTAACATCTATGTTGAAGCTAAATGAGAGTAACATTGCATGAAGCTCATAATTCAAATTAATGGCCGCTCGAGATGGCGTTCCACTCAAACTTCGTCAACACCTCTTGGCATATAATTTTTATCGAAGGAATCTCTTGCTATTGAAGCCATGACATTTATATCAAATCACCACAGGCTTTATATAGAAACAATTTCAATTAATTAATAATAATACTTGAAAATAATTTTTCTTAATTGGATTTGTTTATGTAATTTTTTTTTCGTTTCTATCATTTTTATTTTTCTGTATTTAATTCCAACCTAACAGACATAAAAAATACAAAGATTCAGGTCATTATAATTTGTTGCTCGGCAAACAAGCTGTTCAACCCCCACCCCCCGCGACAGCATTTGCAAAATGTTTCTTTAGCAATTTCGTATCTGACTAAAAAAACAGGAGAACGTCTCACAAAACTGTCATCTAAGCTCGTTACAGAAACACCAGCAAAGTGTCAAAAAAGCCTCCCTCTTACGTAACGCCACCTAGTGGGGCTTCCCAAATTAGGGTGTCCCCCGCCTACTTGCAAAGTTTAATACGGTCCCGGGGTCCGTATTTCGGGATAGCGCCAGACTCGAGCGAAGTGCTACTACTTTTTTTTCCCGACTCGTCCGACCAGTCGTGGATGCTGTGCAAATTGGCACCTTGGATTATTACTGAAAAAAGGAATTAATCCCTTGGATTAAGTGGATTAAGAAGATTTTCGCAACAGAATATGGGGTGAGTGATTTGTGGAAATCCCTCTTGTTATACGGAATAATATTACTGGTAATACTACAGCTTAAACTGGAGATCAAATCGCTCACGTTTGAATTACTGGAACAGTATGCAAAGAAAGAATACTTTTATGTTTCTAAATCTTGTAATTGTATTACAGTTTTAATGAAGTTCCTTGAGGTCTTTCTAAGGCAATACTATAGAAAGAAAACGTTTAAATTAGATAAAATTTTCCTAAAAAAGCATAGACCATAGACCAAACTGGAAGTTCAATTTTTTATGATATTGTCTGTATTGTATAGGAAAAAATTGCATATATATATATATATATATATATATATATATATATATATATATATTTAAAAAAATATATAAGAGATGCAAAGAAAAATAAAACAATAAATGTCTCTTACACCGTCGTTTTATGTTCTTCATATAATCTGAAAAACCGAATCAACTTCGAAACATGGCCTTTTTCACACCAAACCTATCGGTTCTAAAATCCAATTAAGTACTATACCAATAAATCCAAATACTGCAAATATCTTATGATGAAATATTTCTAAGGAAAATTTATGGTTTTGTTCAATTCACTCCTCATTCTTCGTTCCTCCTCCACTTCTTGAAGACCTTTGAAAGTCCTTGAATTTTTTTTCTTCTTCTTAAAAAAAAACTATTTACATCGTCTTTTGGTGTAGATTTTAAATAGACGCCATGGTTTTGGGATTTTTCATTTTGGATAAGGAGGCTTGGAGACCAATTTTTTCTCTGAAAAGAATCATGATGTATTTTAATTCGATCATACTGTTATCTATTTCAATTTTTAATTGCAAACTATCAAGTACTATCTTATTTTGAAATAATCGGATTTTTTTTTTATTATCAATATATTAAAGATCTGTTCATATTGAATATGTATATAGATTCAATCTACAGTCAATATAAATACATGGTGATCAAGAAAAAAAATTTATTATTTCAGTCATCAGAATGTAAAATTTCTTTAGATAAATTCATAAAAAAAATGTTAATTATCGTTTTTTTTTTTCTTATAAAATGTAGGCTAAACTTCATCATCAAACGATAGTTTTTTTTTTCAAATTTTTTAATGATCTTATATTTTTTTCAAAATTTTTAAACACCAAGTTGCTTGTCCAAGTACTGTTAAAGCCTTGAACAGAAATAGTACTTCAGAAATAAAATTATTAGAAATAAGATTTAATGATTATGAAAATTAATATTTCATTTTCTAATCACTTTTTTTGGTATTTTTCAGTATTTGATTTCAATAAAATTTTCTATATACATGACGTTGTTGCGATATACTAAATTGTAGTATGATCACATTAATGGAAGCAAGTTAAAATATCATGTTCAGATGATAGTTAAAAATTGGGATTTAAATTCCTCTGCACATATTTTTAAATTGTGAGTTTTATATTCGAATGATGAAAAAAATTCGACTGAATAGATCGAATAAATTCTATGTTTTTTTATGATGAAAGGTAAAGTATTCAAAAAACAAGAAAATTTGTAACCCTTTACAATTTTTGCATAAAATCAGGGCCTAAGACAAGAGAATATAAATCTTGAAAGAACTATTTAGTTAGATTAATTATTTTCATTTTTATTTTATAATTAATGTGGTTTAAAATTAAAGTTAAATAAGTTGTGTAAGACCTCTCGTAAAAGTAATAGAATCTTTTCTTCTTTTTTTATTATATTTTAGTGTAATTATGTATAATAAAAGAAACGATTATCAATCATTTTTCTAATATGATTAACATAAACATTTTCTTGGTATGCAAACAGCTACACATGTAAGTTTTTGAGCCTAACATATCTGCGCTTTCAACTTACTTCCGTGTTGCTATTTTCATGTTCTGCTTTAAAGGGTTTTTCACCTACGTAAAATTCTTCAGTCGCTATAAATTACTACTTGCTTTCGCACTTGTAGTTTTATTCTAGGATTTAAATTTCCTTGATATAAATATTTTAACATCTCAAAATTGTTCAGCGTTTTTTTTTTTACTCGATATTTTTTTTACTTACATGCCCTGTAGAATTGTGCTCTATTAGAAGAAACACTTCCTGCTTTTAAAAATAGTTTATTAGAAATTGAAAATCTTCAATAAGAAATAATAATTTTAATTTTTGTAATTTTATATTGTTTTAATTGCATTTTTATTCCTTCTTTTCCTCAGATGAATAAATATAAAATTAAACGAACTATTTAAAATCTGCGATTTCTTTTCTATAATTTTTTCATTTACTGGAATATTTTTGGAAATATATGTAATTTAATAAAACCGTATCTTTTTAGAAAAAATGCGATTCTAATATTCAAATGAATATATTGTATCTACAACTCTCTTATGGGTTGAACTCGGAAATATTAAAATATTTTTATTCATCTAGAGAGATGTACTATAATTCATTTTTCTTACTTTTAAATAATAATATTATATTTTATCTTGTATCTCTGTAATAATTGATAAATTATATTTTTTTAATGTTTTAAATTATTTAAAAATGACGATAAATTTATTTTCTGTTATAATAAGCTAAAAATTTCGAATTAAAATGACACTGCAGTAAAGATTTGTAAATGGTCCATGCTACAATCCAGTTTACAATAGGCGTGCTACATTTTTATGTATTTTACTATTAAAAACTGTATGCAAATATGTGTACTTTATTGCATCAAATCATACCATCTACAATCCACTGCAGCAAACTATTAACAGTGTAGTAATTAATTATCGAAAATGTAACTTTCATAACTAATGTATTTCGGAGATTTTATATTTCCTCATATAAAATCTCCGAAAATAGTTATATCTTGAAAAGAAAAAAAAACCTTTATATCAACCTAGATTGATTATAGATAATCACAATAATTCTAGATTTGAGGGAAATAAGTGGTGTTATATATCAAAAGATCAACGTTTGAGCGTGTTCTACATAGAGTCAATCCATATAGGCATAATCCATGTAAAGCGCTAAACGCTAATTCCTATTTGGTAAATATCTTGCGAGTAATTGCTAAGAATGAATATTTTTTTTTCTGTTTTGTTAAAAATAATTATTAGTGCATAATTATTATTGTGCTAATTAAAATAATTGTATTACTTTAGAATGTCGATGAATAATTCCTTTCTAACTTCTCATTGCTAGTTAGATATTTTTATATTGAAGGAAGAATCTTAAATTTAATTTTATTATTTTGAAAAGAATTCTATCTTTCTCTCAATTCTCTCCCCCTCACACATTTTTTTTATCGTACAACAATAATTTTTTAAATGTGTATATTTTTTTATAAAGTTTGTAAATTATTTAATTTTATTTCTAAAAATGATAGTGGATTCATGTTTATTATTAATGAGTATTTTTTTAAAAATTTAAAGTATACTTGTCATTTTGATTTCAATTTGTGGAGTAAAATTTCACTGCCATATAGCAAACAAATGTGGATGCAATGATCGTATTATGAATGAATGTTCATTTTGCTGTATATATATATATATTTAATATGATTCTATTACATTCTTGAGAATTTTACTTCTTTTTTTGGTTTATCTATTAATTCTTTAATTCTATCTAATTTATTCAGTATCATTTTTTATTTGAATTTGCATTTGTGTTCATTAGAATTCTTTAAGCATTATAGCCTTCGTTAAATTTGCTTTGTAAATTTTGTATTTATTATGGTTAGCTAATATTATTTACATGATTTATAACAATCTATTTTTAAAATTTTTTATTAGATAGCTAATAAATGCATATACGTCAGCCTTTTGTCGAAACTTCTTATGAGTAAAGGTATAAAGCACGCAATACGATGCTATTTCGTTCAATAAATACTGTTTCTGCGTTTTAACAGTTCATGTTCTTCGAACCGGAAGTATAGTATAAACTTAACCCCCCCCCCCTATTTCTTTTAAAATCTTAATCGGCTCTCTGTTTTGCATTTCAACAAACAAAATTATTTAAAAAAATCCTAGTTTTGGTTTTTTTTCCCCCTGATAAATTTTGTGCAAAATGTTAGCACAATCTAATAAAAAAAATGCAATGTGTCAGATGATAAGCTCAGGGAAGATGCGAAAATTATTCCACAATTAGATGACAGCATTACATTCGTCATATGAATGTGAAATCACATTAATTTAGGGGTCAGGATGATACCCTATAAATATCACTCATTTTTATGTATTTATACAAAAAAAAAAAATCCTAGATGAATCCCTCCTTAATAATTTTGATTTAATATAAATATTTATGAAAAGTTTTTCTTTCTATTTTTTTTTTTACATTGCCAAATTCAACCTTGTATTTTGCCGTATCCTTGTCTTTTTCATTGAAAATGGCATTTTAAACGTGTAGAGAAATTTCGTGTTGTTGATAAAAAAAAAAGAAAAAAAAATCTCTTTTGAAAATATTTTTTCCCGGAATCACTGACAAAAAATCAGTGACATTTCTCTTATTAATAATAAGATTTTTCACCCTTCTAATCTGGGGCAAGTAGTTTAACGGCATTATTAATCTGCTAATTGTATTTTCTTCTCTTTGCGTGAATCTCCCTCCCCCCCCCCCCGCCCCCAGAAAGTATAATTATGTTTCAAAGCCGTGGGAGTGATGTAGAAAGTTTATCCCATGCTCTCCAGGAAATGTATTTGTGTATTAACCGCATGCCATTGGCGAAAAGTGGTTAACGAGAGAATCTATTAGCATACCATCTTTGGCGATTGATTACTAAGATTTGGCGAAAACAAAAGTAACAGAATACCGAATGTTTATTTTGAATACATTTTTTCTACTGATTAAAGCCAAAATTTGATACAGAAATACAATTGTGGTCACAAAAATCGGACCCTAAATTTCATATATTTGTGATGTTATGGCGCTTATATATTATGAAAAATAGACGGGCAAAAGTCAACCCCTTGTCGGATTTGTTTCGTAATTTGATACGGATTTGATTTAAAACCTGTATATCAATTTTTTCCCCTCCAGCTATCTTTTTAAAAAAATTTATTCTGTTAACTTACATTTAGATATTCGGACAGATATTGCTTTTGTTCAAAATTTGAAAGAGTTTTACAAATTTGGTTTAAAGACCATATATCGATTTTTTTTTCATGCAGTTAAATGCTCGAACAGTCTGTCTGTCTTCTTTGATCCAGTTAAACGCTCACTCAGACTTAATTCCAAAAATATCTTTTTTGAACTCTGGGAGCTTTGAAACGTGGAGATTCACCAAAATCTCGAGTTCGAATTTTTTTAATGATTATAATGTTTTAATCTTTGTTTACGAGAATGTAAATTTGCACGTTAGAAGAACAACAGGTGTTAAAACATTGATAAGTAGAAGTATTTGCTGATTTATATTTACAACTTGAAAATTTTTTTCAAAGAAAGAAAGGGAAAAAACCATTATTCTCATTTCAATTCTTTAAGGGCCGATTTCTTTCTTAAGCAAGATTACAACTTCGTATTACATTCGGAATAACGAAACTCTACTGCATTTAAATATCTTAAATGCATCCTTACTAATATGATTCTATAATAATGGTATATTTTTTATAATAATATAAATATCTAATTTAAATTATTTACCATGAAAAATTGCAAAGTATTTGAAATCTATATAATTTTAATCTACTTTCAGGAAGTATATAATTTTTTTTCAGATATATTTTAATCACATTTATCGAAAAAAAAATTAATTTTTAAGAAATGCCTTTATATTCATGTTACTAAAAATTTGTATATATCGCACAGAAATTTTATAGTATTCAAATAATTATTTTTATCGAAATATTTTCACAAACCTTAATTATCGCATAGTTGTGAAATAGTTTTAAAGTGTTTCAAAAATGCTTTGCGAGTAAATGTTCATATATGAAAGTTACAGATGAAAATATATTAAAATTACTCACCATTATTTGCTTGTTATATTAAATAAAATATTTTCATATTATTTCACCAGAATAATCCTCAAATTTCAATATATTTATACCGCTTTATATGGAGCAATTTGTTTGCTTATAAACCAAACGGAAATTGTTAATGTGTACAGAAATTAAACCCGGAGGATTAAGGAATCTAAAAATGTTTATAAATAATCACATAATAAAAAAAACGAAAAAAAATGTTTGTTTTAAAGAGAAAAATATTATTACCTGTATGAGTATTTAAATATCTATTTTGGTTTTTGTATTTTATATTTCTGACAATATATATGTATTTGCGTCAGGAAATAAGAGAATATTTTAGAATTAAGTTACCATGGGATAAATTAAGATAAAACTTTGGGAATTAATTTGGATTTAAATTAGAGTTTAAAATATCATTTTATATATATATATATATATATATATATATATATATATATATATATATAAGTGTGTATGTTAAAAAAAACCTTTTATTCTTATTCTTTCTGTATGAGGGCATTTAACTTCTCCAAAATTCTTCAAAATTCCCCAGTTAATAAAGATTTAAATTACATAAATAAATGAAAATATCTTCAATTATATAATATCTGTAATTTGATAATTTTAAATGTAGTTCTGTTTGTCTCAAATACAAACAGAATCTAATTTTAATAATTTTTTTTAACAAGTTAGTCGTTATTATATCACAAAGAATTAATTTATGGAATTAATTAATTAAACTATAGCGGTAATTAAATCTTTTTCAATAAACTACGTTGTAATAAAATAGGTATATATAAATGACATACCATTTATGTTGCATTGTTTTTTTAATGCAATCATTATAATTAATCACATTTAAACTTTGCTAAAACGTTTTGGTTTTGTATTCTTCTTTATTAAAATACAATCTATTTTGAAAAAAAAACAATTGAAATAATTTAATTTGAATTTAAAAAAAAATTTCATAATAAAAATCTTTAGTTTTTAGATTTATGAAATGCATTAAAAAAGCTGATTAAATCATTTGGAAATATGAGAGCGACGGAAACAATGTAACTATCATAGTTTGGAAAAGAGTTGTAAAAGGTTTCAATTTATATATGGTACATATTTTATGTAAATTGAGATATTTCGAAAGAAAAATGAGCCTCCTTTTTTTCCTGTCTTTCCAATTGATTCTTTCTTTACCTGCTCTTCAAAAATATTTGTAGATTCCTTAAATTTATTGCCCTAAATAATGCTGTGCTTCTTAAACATAAAAATAAATGTTTTTTTTTTTTCGTCATCTATCTGTCTGGATAAATATTAAAAGCCGATTTTTTTAATGGTTGTATTTTAAAAAAAATACTTACCTAAAATATAATGGAAAAAACTGAAAATACATTGTTTTTATTTTTGCTTGTGAAATTGTGAATATTTTGAAAACGAAAATAATATAATTAATTTAAAAGATTACGAACTGGTTGCTTGTGTTTTTTGCGCAGATGGATCTTGATAACTAGCTCTATTTTATTATTAAATTTGAAATTCAGTGTTTGACTGAAATGATTAATAACTCAAAATAGAAAATGAAGATTAAAGTAAAAATATTAATTGAAAATCTGGAAATTGAAATATTTAGAAATCATTTTTATGTCCTTTTTTTATATGTGTTTATATTGTTCAAAAAGGATGCAAAGATGAAAGCGTAGATAAATTTGTAACACTTGATTAATAGAATTCACTGCAAAAAATTAAGATATTTTTAAAAGTTGGAAGTGATTCAATTTAGAAACACTTTTCACGCATTGAAAACATGAAAGAAAATAACACTTTTTAAAGTGTTTATTTGGCGAAATCAAAAAGAATTCTGTTAACTAAAATAACTTTAAGACTATAAAATAAAACATGCATATGTTTATTTTTTATTACATTTGGGAAGTGAAATTTATATAATTTGCAACCAAGATCAAATGAAAATTAACTCAATCTATATTAGACCTTGTAGAATGTGCTGTCTTCTGAAAATTAACCCAGTCTATATTAGACCTTATAGCATATGCTGTCTACCGAAAAATTATCCATTGGATGGTTGTTATAAAAAAAAAAAATTAAGCGTAAACTTTTTTAGCTCTAGAAAAAAAAGTGCTTGAATGAACGACGGAAGAGACACGAAATTCGGCTGCTCCGAAATCAAAGACAAAACAAAATAAAAAGCGAAAGCTATTAACAAAAGCTGCTCTATATCTTTCCCGTTCCTTGAATACAATGTGTTCCGAATGTTCTACTACAAAAGTGATGATAGAGCAAAATCCGTAGCAGCATGGTTGATTGACCCTTTAAACACTCCCTTCTGTTCTTTTTTTAGCTCTCGCTTCTCACCACGTGCCACCCCACTGACCGGGAGTTGTCTAAATCTAACCCTTTTAAGAATACTACCCCTCCCCTCCCTCCCGGTGCGTGGATAGAGTGCCCATGGCGTAAAACAAAGCGTCGCCTGGATTCCCTCCAACAGTGTGACAATTAGGGCATTCCCTTTGTTCTGTTCTTCCTGCTATCTGAATCGGCTGGGACAGTTTTCTGTTGACAAGGTGAAAAAGTATCGTCTCTTCTGATAGTCTGCACGAGTGCTTAAGTTATCTAGTATATGTTGGAAGTACTTTGATTTCTGAAAATAAGATTGCTTGAAATCAGATGAAGCATTAGTAGCGTCAATAATCTTGAACTTCAAGCTAGTTTCTTCGCTCTCATTCTGGGAAGAAGAAGACTTGCAGTGAAAATGAAAAAGCGGGTGGTGGTCTCTCCAAAGCTTTCCTGCATACTCTCTACTAAAAATATTATCCTCTATATCGCTCTCTTAAGATATTATCTTTTCACCTCTTATAAAATTGAGGACCTTGAACTAGGCCACGAATGTGATGAGTTCTCAAAATTTATCTTTAACATTCCAAGCAAGAGGATTTCGTGCTTCTTTGTATAGCAATGAAACCAAATATGCAGTTGGATGTCTTTTTGTTAGCTGATAGAAACCCAAATTTGGCAAAAATCTACAATTTTAATAATAAAATCATATACCAAATGATATTTACCTATGTTGTGGCATTTATGAGTTACAGGCATTTATTAACATGCATGCAGATCAACAGACAATTGATACGGATTTAAGCTTTAGATGATAAAATTGTGTATCACATTTTAAATATCTAGCTCTTTTCGTTTTCAAATTATCGCGTTCACTTGTCTTCAGACAGACAGACAGATAAAATTTCTGTGAATGGATTTCGTTCAAAATTTGATAGAAATCTACATGATCTTGATCTAATGAGAATATATACCTAATTTCATTCTTCCAGTTAAAAGCATTTTTGAGATATCTGATTTACAGACAGAGAGACATAATGACAGAATAAGGGGGGGGGGGGTTTGAAATGTAGAGATTGACAGAACATCGAGTTTAAAAATTTTTGACGATTACAATATTTACTTAGTAGACGAAAAAAAGAAAATTTTTTTACCAATAATCGGCCCTTATTTTAACGCATGGAACTTTTTCATGGGAAAATTGACCGAACAATGCTTAAAGTTTTGAATAACTTGTTAAGAGAATATAGTAGATCGTATTAGTCACTTCATGTCATCAATTATTCTTAAATTTGTTGAAGATACGTTTTTCGAATGTGAAGATTTTACTTTTACTTTGGCAATTAAAGATAACAGCACAAACTTTTGAATATTATTAGTAGTTAGATGCATTTCCAGCAATTGAATGGACGCGATTTTTTTTTAATGTACTCACTTGTGCCATTCATTAACGGCCGCAAACTGACATAATTAAATTTAATTGATTATTTTTAAAGTTATTAAAAATTTCCATTGATAGTTATTTTTCTCATCGATTTTTATCCTGAATTTCTCCGCTTTTGATAGGATATGAAATCATGCTGTCATGAGTAGGAAGGAAAACAACCGCATGTCAAAAATCGTTAGACAATGAATGAGGGGGATTAAAATAAATTAAATTAAAACCCAATGGAAATTTGCATAAATTGAGGACGATATTTAACATTTGCTTATGCGAATGTCACTTCAATTCTCGAAAAAATTTCTCTAAATTAGTGAATAAATTTTTTAAAAATTAAACAAAAGTAAATAGTTGAAATGATTATAAAAATTATTAAATAATAATTACAAAATTATTAAATACTATTTCTGATGATAACTTTGTTTACAATATTATTAATTTTAACATATTTCATTTTTGATATTGGCGCTGAGCGATAAAAATAAAATATATAATAAATTTTATCAAACTTGGCTTAATTATTCACTATGTATTCATCATGCCTTCAACTGCTTTTTAAATCTGTTCTGAAAACCATTTTTTTTTTCAATTTTATTATATCGATATGCAAGCAGCTTGTTTCATTTTTTGTATTATTATATTTTATAAAGAGATTATAAATAATAAAAACAAGATAAACGTGTTATTTAATATTAGACTGTCATTTTCAAGTTAAAAAGTCATGTTTTTTTCTCATTTTAATAAGAAATAATATGATTACTGTAGGTTCCATATTATATCATTTTTCAATGAAATCTATTCATGCTGCATAAAAATGTTCAATATTTGTAGAATTGTATTATTTGAAATGTAATATTATCAATATATTTTATAGATTTTTTTTTGAAATTCTTGTAGTATTTCTAATTTTTAAATGTTGTTGTTACCTCAAACAGCAGGGATAATTTCTAAAAGCTGATTTTGTTCATTTCTCATTCTAATTTTTTGAGGTAATAAACGGAATGGGTTCTCATTAGCTTTATTTATTTTACTATCACCAAGAAATTATTTATTGATTAAATAATAGTTCATTAATTATTTATCAGAACCATTTTGGTTAAGAAATATTCCTAAATCTTTAGTGAATACAACTGCTTTCTGCCTTATGGATGGTTAAAAATATATTACATTATTTCTTTATATTCATGTGATTAAATAATATATTCTGAATATTCCATTGGTAAATATAAAATTTTTGGAAAATAAGTTTATTAAGAAAATGGAAATAAATATGTCCATTTATTTAATCCATATAAAAAATATGTTATCTGATTTTAGATATAGTTTATGGCTTCTTTTGAAAAATTATTATCTTGACTCACGAGTCTAAATGTTTGTCGAAGAAAAATAGTGAAAACTTTCTTGACTGATTAAAATTTATTTAGAGATGTGGGAGTTGGGAAAAGAGACAGATTGCCTTAAGTGAAAATAAGTTTTGACTTTAAAAGATTTTTAAAAAATGTACTTTTTCTAATATTGGAAATTATTCTTTAAATTTAGCTGTGGATTTAAACAGATTAAATTATATTTAATGTATTTTATATTTTCCTTTAATAATGTATTTACTTTATTGTACATATAAAATAAAAAACACAAGGGAAATTAACAAATATTTCATTAGGAAAAAAATTATAGATCTTTATGAAATCATGTATAATGAATTAAACTGATTATTCGAATCATTAAATAAAAAATTCCTTTTTATGTCAAATTTATTTTTTCTTTTTCCTTTTTGGATACAATAATAGAAAGGACTTTTAAAGTTATGTCTTTTATGATTAAAATAACATGTAATATCAAGAAACAGTTAGAATACAATTAAGATTATTATTAAGAGCTTTATCCATACATATTTTAAATATTTTATATTTTATTACAGATGTAATATTAATTATATAACATGCATTTTAAAGATTAAATATATAACATGTATTTTAAAAATGAACTAAAGTAAATTTGTCTGATTTTTTAACCCTATTATGCTCAGATATAGTGAGCATAGTAACATTATGAAGGAAAAAATTTTGGAGAAATTTTCTTCTCGGTTATTTCTAATCGTATGCATGTTCTTTTGTATTGAAAAAATAGATCATCTTACAGAATTAAATTCTAAATTAATTTTAAAATACTTGCTTCCGCATAAAAAATTCATCAAATAAAATTTTGAAAATGAATGATTTTTCTTCAATTGTATATTTTTTTTATTTCCTAAGAAGATGACATCTGTTTCCTGGTTTTATTATCATTAGATTTCTCCATTACTTAACTTTAAGATTGGAATGAAGGAAATGTAATGTCATGTAAAATATTCAATGGGAACTTTAATTGAAGTGATGAAAACATTTAATTATGTTCTAAGGAAAGTTGCGCACTAAAGCAATCCTTTTTAATAGTTTCGCTGATGCACTTCATGGTACACTGTTTTTTATTTCACTCGTTAATAGGTTGCGCTAAATAACAGTGAACTGAAATGAACAAACCGAGCGGGGTAAAACAGAACACTGTCATCCCGTTTCCGACATTTGGCGTCTGCAAGGAGCAAAGCAAGCAACGGGAATTTGATGATGAGGAGGATCGCGTTCAGTCTCGGCAGAAATTATTTATAGTAGAACAGGATCTGCAAGATAAAACGGGTTGCACAAACAACTATGAAACACAGGGATCTAAATGGAGAAACTGAGTTCGCAGCCTACTAAATGAGGGAGCTGGGTTGTTGTTATTTGCGTTTTTACAAAAAGTAACGTTTTTTTTTTGAATAAATAAATTTTTTTATAGTTTTACAATCTAAATTTGGCAGAAATGAAATCAGTGATAAAAAAAGTGGACGTGATTATTATATTGATATCAGAGTAATAAATAGCTGGCTAAGTTCGGAATGAATTTTTTGGGAAATGCTATAATAGACTTATATTTTTGAATTTTAATAAAAAAAAATGGATTGAAAAAATTACTATGAAACAAAAATATATACATTATAAATAAGAAGTGTTTTGAGTATTAGAATGCATATATCTGTATTTGGTTATGAAGCAAAAATTCTCTGGTTTCAAATCTCATCAAGAAATCTCATCAAGATAAGTTGAATTTTAATCAAACTGTAAATATTGCTGTTCAATCAATAAATCGAATGAAATTTCATTTTTCTTTCCTTTATGAAGTATTTAAACACTACAAACAATAAGTTTAAAAAGGAGCATATTGTTTATTCTGCAGTTCAGAAAAAAGCAAAACTTACTGAGAAATAATTGTACCAAATTTGAACAAAAAATACACAATAAATTATTGTGAAACTTTTCCAAAAAGATTTTACAAAAAAATTTAAATTTTCAGAAAATAGCGTTTAAAAATGTAAAATCACATTAAAAATGTAAGTTAAGCAAAAGTGAAAATGAATTTTATTTCCCAAAGATGGAACTTAGCGATAAAAATTCCAACGATTTTATAAAGAAAACTGAGCATATTCAATAGCCACATTGAATTTCCACCCGCCTTGCCTGAAGATTTATGGATCAAAATGAATGACCTTCAATGCCACGGCACTGATACGGGAGCTATGGTTGAATCCTAATATCCATCAGTGGCCGCTGTACAACGCCTGCAAAAGGTATGTCCCGTCATCGGCAGGGAATAACAGAATGCATAGTACTCTACACTGTTACTACACCTATTATTCAGCAAACGGAGAACCAGCCACCATATCAGAAACTTCTAACCTTCATATCAAAAAGGCTCTTGTTGGGGGAAGAAAACTGAATAAAAAATATTCGAAACTTCTCTTAAAATCTATTTTTTCAACGTAATCACCTACCTTAAGATCCAATTCAATTTGCTTTTTGGCTCCTCAATAATATTTTAAAGACACTTTTTTTTTTATTACTTCTCATTTATAAATTCATACTTTAGACAAGCTTTTAAATTATCTCAAATGCTTTGCAATTTAAAATTTTTGTGAATGTGTTTTTAAATAATGCAGAATAGCAATTCTTTTTTCTATTTTTGTGCAAAAAAGTATCATTTAAAAAAAATTCGATTTCAGAAAAGAAATTCAGAATATAAATTTTTTGAGCAGACATATTTAATTTTATCGAATCTTTACAAGTTTTTTCGATTAAAAGATTTTGATATCAAATTGACGACTATTGTATGCTCAAAGTTATGCAACCGAAGGACAATTTGTTAGAAATTTTCAGTAATCTTAAATCCATTTTTGTGATCTGATAAGAAAATAATATTTTCTTTTCTATCTTGGCAATGAAAGCAGAAGTGACGTGATATTTCAAACTTGGGCATGTTATGTGTGTTGTCTCAAAACGTCGTTTGATTACAAATTATAACAAGAAGTCAGGCAAATGGAAACTTTTGATGCTTGGTGCTAAATTTATAGACCATTAAATCGAATGAACTAAACTACCATCTCAATTTTTCATATTCTGAAATAAGATGAAAGCCTGATTTTTCACAACCAATAACGAATAGTTCTTCACATAATGAATAGTTTTTCACATCTAATATGAGCATGAAACTGCATGTTCGTGCCTTATCAGAAAGAATAAAGAATCAATATTGCTTTTTACTGGTTGCGGAAGATTTAGTTTCTTCTTCCGCTTTCAAAATTTTGGAAATTGAGATGGATGATTTTGGATGCTAGATGTCAAAGCTTTTGTGATGCATTCATTATATGTACTACATCCTTTTTATTTAATTCATTTTATTCATTGTCTATAAAGATGCTCTTTTCTGCATTTATGACACCATGATCTTGCAAAAATGGCTTGTGTTTTCGTGATTCTATCTGCCTTTAAAAGTTTTAAACGCCCCTTTACGATTCCCTTTTCCAATTATTTAGAAGGTCATAATCATATGTAATAATGTCGGGATTCTATATCCTTCGGTACTACACCGCTAATCAAAAGAAGTCAGTCTGACAGTATACATATGTAATAAGGTGTTTTTAATTCTTCCAGTATCAGCGGATATATGAATATCTGTCATTTTATTTGATTCACATATACAAGATCGACCAAGAAACTAATTTGGAAATATCAAAGTAAAATGGTTTATTCAACTACTATTAACTTTGAAGCAATGTCCATTGACAATCAACTTTCTAAAACTGTGAAGCTTTTTTCTCTTAAACTGCACTACGTATTAGTGATTATTAAAAACAAAACATTACCAATCCTTTCATAGTTTTTAAAACATGCATTTTACTTCACTAGACTATTTTCAAAGAAAAATGCAAAATTTTCGGAACATGCTTTCGGACCTGTTCAGAAAATAAATCATGAAATGCATCCAATAGGTATACATTATATTTCTAATAATTTATGTTTCTATATAATACTCAGAGAATATCAAGCACAATAGAAGACCATAACAAACCTCCCACCATTAACAGGATGTGTTACATTACATGTATCATAACTTTGAGGCAATACAGCTCTAAAGAAATATTTTTATACTTGTATAATGCATAAATGTAGTACATTTAAAATTCTTTGAACTAAATAACTATTGACTAAGATGCCGAAATCTGAAAAAGACTGCCTCTATATTGCTGATATTTATTGAAGGCTTGGGATCGTTCGAAAAACGAACAACAAATGAGTAGTGTTTGTAATTCACTGAAAATGGTAATAACTACTAGATCATCTTGTGAAAGCGTATGAAGTATATAAAATCGATGCTATACAATTTCATTTTGTGTGAACAAATTTTTATACTTCTTACTGATTTGTGTCATATCTAGAACTATGTATTTGTTTGTTTAAATATCTAACTATTAATAGTTCCAACATTGATTATTATTGTTTTGCCTGCTTCATTTAAATAACCTGTATTATAGGATTAGCCGCCTTCGGCAATTAGCTAGTTATCCGGGTACTTAAATTTTGATTATATCTTTTACGCATATCTGATGCTCATATTTACTTGAACAAAGCCTTATTAATCATCAGATATTAATGTTGCGTTATCAAAATACCTGCGTTTGTTAATTCTGTACATGGATTCTTTTTATTACTCAAGTTTAAGGTTATAGCCATGTAATAAAGTACCCGTGCTATCTATTTCAAATCGCTTTGTTCTTTGTGGTATTGTAATTTCATTGTCTGATTCTTCAGGTAAACTAGGCAAATAATTTGCAATATTTCACTACAGCAATGAAATATATTATTAAAACTAAGCAATAAATATTTAGAAAAACAAAATATTTTAATATTAATATTTGTTGTCATAATTGAAGTTCAAGTGAAATTTGTTTGACAAGTAAATTGGTATCATTAAATAGCAAATGTAACCCTTTTGGCTTCCACTTTCAATTTATTGTTAACATTTTATTTAATTTAAACTAATATCAGCTGCAAAATCTTTTACTATAGGGATTTCAGTATGCAGTTTGTGCTACAATTTCTGAATTGTGTGTGTGTGTGTGTGTGTTTTAAATAAAGGATCCACAACTTTATGAGGTTTATGAGGTCACTTTAAATGACAATTTCATTGACTTGATTCATTTTTGCTGAAAAATTTGTTTTTAGATAGTAATGTAGCTGAATTCGAATTAATTTAACACAAATAAAATTTCTTAATATTAATATTATAAAAATAGAAATTCTGTTTTTTTTTCCCACAGAAAAAGTACGAAACAAGTAGGCATGAGATCTATTTTTAAGAAATTCAAATGTATTACTTGAATAATGAGATCATTTTTTTTTCTTTTTCGTTATAAGATATTGACATGTAAATATTTTTGATAAAACTTATTTTGATAAGACTTAAAGTGTATTACTAAATTTTTTTCACAACCTTTATCCAATATACTCACGATATCTTTCTACTTATGTTCTTTTTCACTTTTGAAACTGATTTCGTTTGAATCCCTAGTGTTTTATTTTCAAAGTTCAAAAATAAACTATTTGAAACTTATCTTGTGATTCTGAAATACAATAAAAGAATCATGATCTTAAAGTTAATTGTCACCATATAAACATTCACAAAAACCTAATAAAAATATTCTCACTTTTCTACATTTATTTTTGAATTTCCTATCATATATTTGCTTAACCAATAAAGATCATTATTACACTTTTAAGTTCGTTGCATAGTAAGAATCTGTTCTTGTTTTTAAATTACCCACTAATATCATCTCTAAAATCTAATTTAAAAAATTGATTCCAAAATTGACAGTTTAGTTTTAGTTATATTAACGTCCCGTTTGAAGCAACACTAGGGCTATTTTGGGACGGACCTCGTCATTTTGAACCGTGGTCAGATGACGAGGACAACACCTGAGCTGGCACCCCCTCTCCACACCACACCAGCGGGAGGACATTTGGTCAGAACGGATTTAACGTGCAATAGACCCCCTTACACGACGGTTCTTCGGTGGAATCGAGTCTCGAACCTGAAACCCTCCGGTTCCGAAGCCGAGACTTTACCACCAGGCCACCGCGGCCTCCAAAATTGACAGATATCCAGCCAAATGTAGACTAAGCGTTAGAATGTTCTGTTGACCTGAATAAGGGCTGCAAGCAAATCGATTAAAGAAATTTATTAGCCTAGTTGCCAAAAAATTTGGAAAAAAATGCAAATTATGTGAATTATAAAATACCATGACAACAATATGTAGTTACATTTAAATATTAAAATCGCTATTAAATTAGTAATTACATTTAAATCCTTAAATCGCCATTAAGGAGATAAATTAACTATTTATTTAGAATATATTAGAATATTAATTATTTATATAACCAGTTCTATTGTATTCCATTTACTAGAGTCTATACAATAAGTTATATGTGTATGAAGTTTATTATTTCTTTATAATCTATAATAATAATTATAAGTCTTTATTGCTACGCTGAGAAATTTTTGAGCATTAAATAATAACTGTGAATAATTTTTCAAAAGTTGAATGCATTATTTATTTTCTCGATGATTTATATATTAAAAAAATAAATAAATAAAAACATATATTTAATGTATAATTTAAATCAAAAATCAGTAGAAATCTGAAACCAGATTAACTAGTTAAAATATGGGCCTCATAATATAGACTGCTTGGAGCCTCAAAATATCTAACGCATCAACATGTGTATTGCTTTCTCTATTCTAAACTCCTAAGTTTGTTTCTGTACCTGCTAAACATTAGTCACAATAGGAGATACTCCAGTATTGCGATAGGGTTTTCTGTAGGGGAGTAGGATAGCTTACTTTAAATATAGATATTTTATCCTCTTCAGAATTTATATATTTAATATCATATCTTTGTTTATCCAATAAAAATCTTAATTAAGTTTCTTATGTTTCTTCATATTATTTTACATGGTTTCTCTATAAAGTACTCTATCCCCAATTTAATTTTAAAATATGACTGAACACGTGTATTTTGTCTCTCTCTTTCTCTATTCTAATCTTCTAAATATATTCCAATACTTACCAAACACCTGTCCCAGTATCTGCCAAACATTTGTTCCGATACCTGCCAAACACGAGTCACAATAGTGTGAGTGATTGAAAATGAATCATTCAAGTATTGCAAAATGTTTTTCTGTAGGAAGCGGGGTCGCATCTCTTAGATAGAGATCTCGAGGAATTCCCTTTCAGCTGATGAGTGTGCGTTTCAAAATAGTCGGTCCCTCCTCTCACGCTGACGTCGTTTTTAGAACTTCAAACTCAGCAGTTAAAGTAATTTACTACCTTCTTGGTAATGACGGAGGTAAGACTTCAGAGGCAGGTAGCGCAGGGCGACAGTGAGGAACGCTCAAGGGCAGGTTTATATTTCACAAATCACTTTGTCGGTGGGAGGTTATGGGCGATGATTTCGAACAGTAGGCTTTGTCATTTCGGAAAAGAAATAAAGATCATCAGCAGAAACAGAAACATGGAACCCGCGGGAATGGTTTTGTGTATCGCAGATGACGAATCTGCACAATCTGCTCTTTTTTCCTAATTGTCGAGGTGTGGGTGTTTTAAGAGTTAAAATTAACCCTAGTTGTTAAGCTCTTCAATGAGGTAGTCAAAAATAGGATCGCCACATGTCTCGATCCGACGAGAAATGTTTGGGTGAAAGAGATTCTTCCGTCTCACTCTTTTTTTTTCTCCCCCACCCCCTCTTTTCTAGATCAGGAAGGTTGAAGATATTAGTTTTGAAGTGGGGAACAGTAAATATTATTGTTGTTAAAAAAAGATCAGATCTTTCCTGAAATATGTAACAGAGCTGTAAATGTCTGCGACATTATTTTTCTGCCACTAAGAATAATTACTTAAAATTATATCTTAAGTCATAAATTAAAAGTTGCGCTGCGTAAACCTATTTCTTTAAAACTCTTGAATTAGTATGAATACATATGACATTAAAAATTCCAAAATCCTTCTAATGCGTTCATTGATTCCTTTATTATTTTTCTGTTTTGGAATCTATAAATTAAATGGCAAAAGAAATCTTAATGGGATGAACCACTGTAATTAAATAATTTTAACCCTATATGGACTTATGTAACTTTCAGGTCACGTACTAATGTATCAATATTTTACCAGAGTGTTTTTTTTTTCACAAGATAGCGAATCTACATCACTATATAACCCTCTTAACGACAATTAATAACATTATTAATGTTGGTTAGTAGCACTATCAACCTGTAATGACAATCACTAACATTATTAATGTTGGTTAGTAGCACTATTAACCTGTAATGACAATCGCTAACATTATTAATGATGGTTAGTAGCACTATCAACCTGTAATGTCAAGATAAACGTTTTAAAGATAGAAATCAACGGAACTGTCTTGTGCAATTGACGTTAGTTGTGCTTCTGTTGAAGTTTACCAACTAAAAAAAAAACCCGCATAATAACTCTGAAATTGTATAAGGTGTGTTTCAAATTTTTAGGGACACCATATAAAAACATAAAATCGGAATCATTTTTACCTAATATCTGTGAAAACTTCTTTGAAAAACATGAAAAATTAAATATAATAAAAAAATCTAAAATAATTAAATAAATATCAATGCTAATAAAAGAAGAAAATTGAAAAAAATGCCAAATTTGTGTTTCAAATTTTTAGGGACACCTAGATGAGATGATATATAAATTCAAGTTAAATCTTTATTATTGCTCATTTTCATTTACTACCAATGGTTTTGATAAATTAAAAAGCTTATATTGAAAACGTCCATGTTAGAACTTAATTTTTTGACCAAGAAATATGGCTAAAGGTAAATGGTTATCAGATCTTGAAAAAGACCAATAAAAGCTTATCACAACGAAAAAAAGTCTTTGAGAAATATTGCAGCCCTCATAAAACGTTCAAAACATGCTGTGGAAAATTATGTGAAGCAGTTAAATGGGAAATCAACGGCCATTCAAAAGCGAGGACCTAAGCCAAAGCTCGATTCACGTACCCGCAGGAGAATTATTCAGAAATGTGTAAATGGAAAATCATTAGTACGAAAAGTAACAAAAGAAGTGAAATTGGGATGTTCTTACACTACTGTTTGGAGGTCAATCAAGAGCAATAAAAACATGAAATATGCGAAAAAGGCTTTGCAAACCACCACTTGCCGAACACAAATTACAACGATTATCCTGGGCAAAGGAATACATGCATTTCAAAGATGAGTGGATAGAAGTCATGTTCAGCTACGAGAAGAAGTTTAATCTAGATGGGCCAGACGGTTGGAGATATTACTGGCATGATCTAAGAAAAGAACCAGAGATTTTCTCCAAAAGGCAAATGGGCGCTGGATTTATTATGATTTGGGGGGCTTTTAGCTTCAATGGTACATGCGAACTGGCATTTGTGAATGAAAGAATGGATTCTGATAGATACCAAGAAATGTTACAAACGCATTTACTTAATGCAGGACCTGAAATATGTGGTCCAAATTGGACTTTTCAACAGGATAATGCATCTATCCACAGCTCAAAATCAACAAAAAAGTGGTTTAGAGATACAATGTGAAAGTTATGGATTGGCCAGCTAGAAGCCCCGATCTAAACCCCATTGAAAATCTATGGGGTCTTTTGGCAAGAACAGTTTATGAAGGAGGGAGCCAATTTCATGCGAAAATGCAACTTCAACAAACAATAATGGATGCTTGGTATTTTCTGGATCCAACACTTCTTCAGAACCTAACATATTCCATGCCAAACAGAATATATGATGTCATCAGAAAAAATGGTGCTAATATCGAAAGGTAAAAAAGTTTAATTTGAAGTTTTGAAGCTTTTAATTCCACTGTCCCTAAAAATTTGAAACACAAAATTTGTGCTACTCTTTTGTTTAGTTATTTCAAAGTTGAAATTTATTTGTTTAATCTTTATTTGTTTAATCTAAATTATCTTACAATATTTATTTTTGTTATTTATCTAACTTGTTTCAGAAATAAATGTCAAATATTTACTTTTATTTTCATTTTTACTGGTGTCCCTAAAAAATTGAAACACACTTTATTAATAATAACTTGTTTATATTCCTGTAATTATTTTATTTAATATTTGAATAAAACAAAACTTTATAACTTTCAGAGTACAAAGAACTATTATTTAAATTACGTTATATTTAATAATAATCCTTATGCTTCATTTTCTCCTCAGGTTTATTAATAATGGTTAGCTGTTATATAAGAGAAATCGTTTATTGCATAAAAAATACCAAGTGGCAGTATGCTTTATTCGAAGTTAAAACTGATATTGCATTTTGTTTATAAAAAGAGCACAAAGGAAACATTAGGGAAATACTGTGTCTTGTTTCCCATAGATAAGCAATTAGACGAACTAAAAACCAGAAGATCAAATACAATATTTCCAATTAATATATAAATAAATAATAACATGTTAAAGGATGATTTAGGTAACACATAGGTTACCAGAGAAGACACTGTAAAAAGTCATGAAGTAAAAAAATTCTAAAATAAAATGCTCCAAATGCAAAGTGCAATGTTTCAATACAAGTACAAAATTGTTTTATGGAATTTTGCTCTTAAGAATTGCAACCATTGTAAGCAAATTGTTACTTTAAGATTACAAAATGAATTCATTGTCTTAAAATTGTTAAGACTGATCGTTTTCTATTTATATAGGTTTATGATTTTTGATTTCCCGTTACATAAATGCTTATATACTTGAGGAAAAAAGTTCGGTTCATAGAGATTTAACTTCTTAAATTTAAAATCACGTTTTAAAAGAAATATTGCGAGGATATTAAGCAATAACCAATGAACTTATATAAATATAAAAATATATAACCATCTGAAAAATAATTTACTTTACCGTGATAATACCTAGCCTGTTTTTCTAGATTGTGTCTCTTTAATGAAGTTAAATAATAAAAATTAAACATTTAAAAAAATAAATATCAGCACAAAAATTGGTACTTTTTAGTCATAAATCTTTCACAGAGGGAGTAATAAATACTTGAAAGAGAAACTACCGGATGAGTAAGCAGAATTTTGCTTGGTGGGCTTAGTAATGGTGTGAAGTCGACTTACCTCCACTCCATTGACAGAATGTACTTTCTGCTAGAGGATACTGGTAACCTTAACCGTTCAATATACTGTTCTGTTGCTACGACAGTTACCCACATCAATTCTGGTGCTTAGAAAGAGCAAGGGAGATTCTAACTTTCAAGAACTAAATACACACTTTCCTTTTCATTTTTTGATCATTTTTTTAAACTATGGGTCATACAATTTTTATTGAAACAAAAATTACAGAATGAAAAATTATATAATTTGGATTTATTTAGTTTTACACATGAAAATTTTCTGAAGAGCCTTTAATACTTATTCCAAAATGTTAAATGAATGAAGGTGATATTATTGCAAGAGGATGCGGCAAATGCATAGTTGCAAAACTCCCGACGATCATCACCTACTAACAGTCTTGCTGACACTGGTGATTCGCTTCAATGATAATTGGCTGGGCCATGCTGAATTATTATCCCATCGGGGATGTAAGGAAAATTTTTGAGTACTATACAAGAGCAAAAAAAAAAAAAAAATAATAATAAAGGCAATGTTTGAAGTTGGGCTGCAAACATGTGGCCTCCTACCAGAGCCATGCGTTCGATTGCTTTAGAAGGAAATTTTTTTTTAACTTTTTAAATTATGATGCGACATACCAATGGTACTACAAAAGTAGGCATCCTGTTGTAAAAAGGAATAATTCAATAAAAATTAAGCATATTCAAACGAATAATTTTTTCAATAAATTTTTGTAATCTTTATTTTGAATCTTTTTTTTTTTTTTATCTTTGAAAAAATATTTTTTTGCTTTCGCTCAAAGATTTCTTATCCAATGCCCTTTTGTAAAAAGGAGCAGTATCATTTCCTGTCTGGGTGGTTGTGGCCGATTCATGTCCAAAAATTTAAATGGTGATGTGGTAATGCGTGTGTTATCCAATTATGGATATTAAATACACAACCACGTGTAAAAATAGTTTCATCTCTAAAAAGAATAGATGTCTGAAAACCTGGTAGTGTTCCACTTTTTTCAATTAACTGTCGAATGAACTCCATGAGACGAAGATAAACCTCTGCCATCATTGTTTTCATTCATTGGGCACCTGTTGATTGTGCAATATTTTCTACATCGCGATGATTGTAAATTGAAATCAATTTCACAATAGCACCCAAGTTCCATGGGGGGGGGGCACCTCGTAATTTAGGAAGTGAAGCTCCCGGCATGTTGGTTGGTTTTCGCCATCCTTGTGGCTGTACGAAAGGATGGGAGTGGCTACATCCCATCGATGACTCGACCTACTTCCTTAGGGAAAGTTTGTACCGTGGCCGATGATGGTCCTTAGGACTCAACCACAGTTCCCGCTAGTGTTTGCTGTTGCGGCGGCCCTATCATCCACGTTTTTTCCGTGTGTCTTCGGGTGAGTCAGAGTAGCCAATCTATGATTATGGCAGTACCGAATAATTGCCATACTCAGAATGGCATGCTAGATTTCTTGTCTGTTTCTGGGTTCGACCATATGCTGCATTAAACTGGAAGAAAATGCACGCACTCATTTGTAATTTAGTATAGGTAAACCAACATAGAAAAAAACATTGTATGTACAGACATTTTGTCCTTAGGTTAATGAATTGATGTTTAATTCTCCTATATTTAAAAAATATGGACTTAAAAAATATGGCGTATTAGCGAGTTCTTCCATTGATTAAATTTGAAATCACAAATTATTCTTGCAAAATAAAAGACAATGTATTATTATTCAAATTGAAAGAATGATTTAAATTAAAACTCTTATTTTTCTTTAAATGAAATTATTTTTATTTGTTTTATTTTTATACTGGAAATGACAACAACAACAAGGGAAATATTATTTATGAAGGAGTGATTAGCTATTGGAAAAGTGCCTTAAAATTTCATTTCCAACACAGAAAATTTGGTTATTACTAAATATAAGTTCCGTTGTATTTTTTATCACATGCTTTTATTACTTATTTATTTTGCCTTTACGAAGTCGAATTAATTACTGCTTTTAATTTATATAATTAATTTAAATTTTATGAATTTCTTATTCTGATAATGTTTTTTAAATAAAAAAATAGTAAAAAAATGACAGATTTTTAAAATAAAAAATTAGGAAATATTGCATAAACTTTATATAAAAAGAATTTGTGTTTTAATTAAAATGTCAGCATCTGTTTTTTTAAACGTCATACTCATGTTTTTGAATAAATCAGGATGCATTATCCTCCTAAAGTTTGACATTTTGATTCTGAACCTTATATAGTTGCTGCTAATAGAAACAGGTAAAACAATGTATCCATTGATTACTACTATGTTTATGATTTTAAGATTATGTGTAGTTTTAAAAATTTATCAATTACCGCCAGGTATGTAGAGGTTAAATAAATGATCAAAATGATGATAAATGCTATTTTTAGTTAGAAAAATATCTTAATTGAGTTACTTATTTAAATGCCGAACCACGACATTTTTATTAACTTGCTCTTGAAGTAGATTAATCTTGGTAGGTTACTTTCTAAGTAACTGTTAATATATGCTTGGTATATTTTTTATTTACTAAGAAATGTAATTTTTTTTTTTACTTTCAAGTCATTTAATAACAGGAAAAATATATACACTATAATCTTAATTATTAATTTACAACTAATTAATAACTACGGAAGTGCTTAGCTGAAAATTTTTTTTGTCACCCTAAATATTTTTTATTTATTTATATTTTTTTCACATTTCTATCATATTTCTTAAAGCATTTGGTAATTTTGGTCCTTGTCTTTAAAGTAATATAATCAACTTTATTTTATCTACATTTCTACCATTACATTTCTAGTCTAGCAATATTGCATTCATTTCTATTGATATGAAATCTTACAATCTTTATTGAAACGCAATTTGTCTTTTTTTTTTTTTGAGTATTCTGAATAATTCTAAAAAATTTTTTTCCGAATGTAACTTATCTGTGGAAAATGAAATTTCCTAAAATAATATCATAAATCAAGTTACAGTCAAAAGATTTTTCCTAAGATAAATTAGAAACAATACGCGTGTGCTTTGCCAGCACATCTTCGTTCGAGATTAGAATTAGAATTAGATTATCCACCTTGTTTTCCTATCAACTAGTTTACATCTGAAAACTGAAGGCCATGTTTCAAAATCAGCTGTGAAAAGCTGATTTCAATCCCTTGTTTACATTTTAAATCAGTATTGTGCTATTCATGTAACCTTTCTTTTTTTTCTTTTTTTGCCAAGAATTTTGCAACTGAATCTAACTAATTTAGTTTCTTACAAACAAACAAGTTCTTTCAAAAATAGTTACAAACAATCCTGAAAATAGAATTGACGTAATCATTGCAAAGCGTGTGAACCTATTTGTTAATTTTCTACCCATCAAAAGAACAAGTTGCATAGAAAATTACATATAGAATAAGCTCGAAATGGTGCAAGAAAATTTTTTAATGCAGGAATTAGCTTGATTTTTTATTTATTAATAAATCTGAAAGTGGAATAACTTTGTTTTAGCATAAATATAATGTACAACTGAATGACAGAATTTGTACAAGATATCAGAGCAAAATTTGAACTTATTATTCTCATTTTAATTGTTTTGCATCGCAGGGATAAATAGAATTCGATCTACGTTGAAGCAGAACTTCTCAGAATCTTCGGATGATGTCAATGTATACTGCAGGAAAGTGAATGCATAATAATGTTGCTTAGAGTAGCAATTCCGCCTACTGTAAACAATTTAAAAAATGATTCCTTTATCCTGTGGGAGTTTTATTTATATATTTTATTTATTTATTTATTGTTTGCTTGCTTGGAAAATAAAGAATATGTTAATTGGAGTAGAAATCGGCGATGCTATAACTCCTTTCTAGAGCGTGAACTCTATAAGAGCGAAATAATTATTTAAGACCCATCTTAATTATCCATTTAAAGTTCTCATCAGAGCCCCATTGGTAATGGGTTTGAAAAAACTATGATTCACAAATTTCTAATCTAATCATGGAAGTGAAGGAATGAGCCTGTTTTATATTCATTTTATTCTCGTCTTCATTTTATTTTTACTTTATTAGTATGATTATTATATAGTCTTTTTTATTTATTACTTTATTCTCCTAGTACTATCTCTATCTAAAATTAAATTGATACTTTTTTATCGTCTAATAGCTGTTCAACGTTCAAAGACAGGATACATTATCAATAAATCTAATCAAGAACACATTATTACAAGTATTAAATCGATTATCGGCAGACATTTTTCTTAAATTCGACAGCTTAACAATATTCAACTAATAATTAATATATCCAAACACTAGAAAACAACCTCCAACATCCAGCGCCATCTTAGCAGATAAGGCCAGCGAATATGCTGAAAATAACTCAATTCTTTGTTCAGTTTTCGACGGGCCCGAATGAATATGACTTTCCCTTCCTTCCCCAGAGTGAATTTCTCTTTTTTTTCCCCATTTTTAATTAATTCTGCTATGTTGTAATTATTTTATATAGCGTTTGTGAGTAACTAAATTCAAATTTAACTGTACCTACAGTTTTGCCGGCGTCCTTGCATAGGGGTAGCGCATCTTCCCCGTGATCTGGGCGTCCCGGATTTGAATCCCGGTTCGGGCATGGCTGTTCTTCATCAGTGTTCTATCTGTGAGGTGTGTGAATGTGCCCCCCCCCCCTCTGTAAAAAGGGGTTGTGAAAGCGAATGTGCGAGTTTCATCCTCATATGAGCTAGAAGTCAGACTTCTGCCCTCGGGTGCTCAGGGGTCTTTACCCTAAGAAGCTACTGCATTCCCTTTCCGTGGTAACGCGGATTCGACATCACCTACAGTTTCTTCTCTATTTTGAATGTGAAGAAAGATTATTTTGATCACTTATTGGATTTTCAGCTAGTCGGCATATCGTTATACTGATCAAATTAAAATTATTCCCAATCCTTTATCAAAGTACTAGAAATTATTCTGAATTTCAAAAAAAAGAAAAACACCCCAATATTACATTGATTTTTATTAAAATAACTGAAAAATATACATAATTTGAAATAAGACCAATAAGACTATACAGAATATGCATTGAGTTATAACTCCTGGTTAAACGGTTTATTAATACATTATTATTAACGGTTTATTACACATAATTAAAAATACCAATTCAAATTGCTCATATTTCATTAAAAGTAATGTAGTTTTCATTAAAAAAATTTATAATTTTGTGAAAATAGCAAAGAAATGTCAATTCGAAATAATGAAACTATGATTTTTAACATAGTTTTCGAAGAAATTATGATATTTAAATTTCTGCACGTGCTGAAATATTATTTAAATTTCTACAGAATTTCACCTGATGATTGCCATATTTGCCGAAGTTAGCAACTGGGGTTTTTTGTAACATGATTAATAAGTTGAATCCTTTTTAAATCATATCCATTGTAAGAAATAAAAAAACCATTAAAATGATTTGAACTTTTAGTCCAAAAAAATCACAACGTGATAAGATTTTAAGTTTGATACATCTGCCTTTACACTACTTTAAAAAAATTCTACTTCCAGATATAGCAGTGACAATCTGCACTCAAAAAACTCTGGCACATAAAAGCAGTACTGAAACAATGAAGTATTGTAGTAAAATTTATTTAAAAATATTTTTAAAGTTTACCAAACTTAGAGAAACCAATGCAGATGGATATAATAACTAATAATAGTAATAATTAAATAGATATTACCTAAAAACTAATTATTACAATTTTCTTGGGACGTGAACAGTATTTTTTTGTAAAATAATATATTCCAAAGTTATTGAGAATAAATAATAAACTTTTTATTTAATAAAATGTTGGGATGCACTTTCTATTCAACAAATAAATAGGTTTAAATTCGGTAGCACTAGCTTTAGCATCTGTTTTGTAGAGTATGTATCATGTATATTCCATCATGAGATTTATAGATTGTATTCAGTTCATAAACATTCTGATGTTAAAAACAATGATGTATTGGTCATAAAAAATTATTATTTAATATTTTTAGATAATTCATTATTGAATGGAAATCACAAATTACATTCATATGATGTTAAAACAATAAATATATTTGAGTCATGCTTGTGACCTTGACCTTGAAATAAGCGATATCTTAAAAATAAAATCATATATTTTATAAAATCTCATACATCCATAGCATCAATCTTAAAGTTGTTAATCTCACATAACTAATCTCAATATTATTACGGAAAATTCACTTCAAAAATCCATCATCTGCAAAATTAACGGGCCCAGTAAAACATTCCAACCAGCCAAGTAACAAAAAACGATATTTTATTCAGCACGAAAACATGATCACACAGTCAACAAAACACAGTCGAAGCATAACAAGCTGCAAATAGGCAGTAAACAGCACAGAGAGAACTTTCTGTCGAACCAGCAATTAATTGATTCAATATACGATTCGATGCTTCCCCAATATTTGATTCGATACTTGACTGACTTCAGCCCCCAGTACTTGTCTCCCAGTATTTTCCCGGCCGCGGTGGCCTGGTGGTAAGGTCTCGGCTTTGGAACCGGAGGGTTTCAGGTTCGTGACCCGATTCCACCGAAGAATCGTCGTGTAAGGGGGTCTGTTGCACGTTAAATCCGTCATGACCAAACGTCCTCCAGCTGGTGTGGTGTGGAGAGGGAGGTGCCAGCTCAGGTGTCGTCCTCGTCATCTGAGCGCGGTTCAAAATTACGAGGTCTGTCCCAAAATAGCCCTAGTGTTGCTTCAAACGGGATTTTAATATAACTAAACTAAACCAAGCAGGAATTTGCACAATTATAGAGTTCAAACCAATAAATAAACATGTGGCTTTAAATTCTCTCTCCTGTCGGATCGTATGTTGCTTTGTGGATCGAGTATCGGCCAATCAACCAGTGGTCGCAGGTTCGATACGCGCTGTTCGCAATCGTTTTCATTTCACTTTTTTCCATTTTATTTATTTTTTTTAAAATTTTAATTAACTTGCTCAGTATTTTCCCAGTATTTTCTAGTTTCCCTGACAGGTCAAAGAGGCTTCAAGAAAGATCTGCATTAATCCCGTTCTAAGGAATTTATCGCCAAAATTTCTTTAAATTCTGTAATCTTCTATTTTGTTGCCAAAATCGCTGAATTTATCACCAAGTAGCCAAATTAATGCCAAGGTCGGGGGTTCATTGATCCGTAATCCATTGAGCATCCATTAGAGCTCTCTATGAAACTGTCTTCCTAGCGATGGAAATGGCTGCGCTGAGAAGCAGCATTACAAATTCGCAAAAATATTTATTTAAAATTATTCCAATCTTTAGTGTGAACACAATTGATTATACAATATATTTATCACTGAATTGAATGAAAACACAAGTTCTTAAATATAAAGAACTTGTGTTTTTTACATTAAGAGAAAGTTTTTAAATCTAAATATACATTGATTTATTAAATATATTATCTCAATTCAAATGTAGTATTTCATGTCAAATATTTCCATTAAAATTATAACACTTTTTATGAAATTCGTCTGCTGCGGTGTTAAAGAATTATCTTCCTATATTAATCCTGTATTAATTAAAAAGAATACAAATGCATCATTGTATTCGATAAGAACTAAACAAAAGTCCTTTAAAATTGTAATACATTACCACTTATTTATTA
>JAPMOR010060047.1:0-20571 GCA_026543865.1 Argiope aurantia
CCAAAGCTTTATGCTTTATCTTAATTTAGCCCATAGTAACTTTATTTTCATTAATTTAAAATATTATCTTATTTCCTGATCTCATTCCACTTTTAATTCAACTGAAGCTGTGCAAAAATTACTGCGCAATCGGTTTTACGTATCGATTGAAAGTGATACTTCCATTGCCCTTCTCAATGGTCACCACATGTATTAGCGTGTGGCGACTAATGATCATTTGTTTCGTAACTCTTCTTTACTTCTGCTTTTGTGCCGCACAACGCCTTCTTGTAAATAAATCATGCCTGTCTTCCGGAAGAGAATAAAACAAAATTAAAAATACAAAGTCTTTTCACTGTTTGTCAAACCTGCATTCTGCTTTAAATAAAATATGTTACATATTATTTAGTAATCCATTGGGATTTCCCAGCACAGTTTCGAATCCTGTCGACTAATAGAAATTTAACAGAATTATGTTAATTCGATAATGTTTATATTTAAATTGATTTACTTACTTTATAAGCACATAAATACGATTAAAGATTTATAGTATGTCCAGGAATATTTAAATGTCAGAAATGTGATTATTTGAAAGTTAATTTATCAGAAAGGACTATTTAAAAAAGTTTATAGTATTTTTTTACTGGCCGAATCAGTTTAACCTGTCCTTTGGAGGTATTTTTAATATTGCAAGTAATATATTTAGATATTATTAGAAGTATTAAAATGTTATAACCTATGTCATTATGTCTTTGAAAATCATCAAATTCGTCGAAGAAAAGATTTTTTATTATGGTAATCGTTTTGATCTTACTAAATTTTTTCCATCCCTCATACAATAATGCACACCAAATTCTATGTGAATGACAACATACAACATTCCACAATATCTCCGTATAATATGGGCCATTATCAGAGTGCTAATAGGATGAGTCAAAACTGCTCACGTCAACTGTTGTCTTAGCATTTCACGAACGTATATGTACATTATTGAAAAAAAAATATTCAAAGAAGATTTGTTCTGCACAACTTATTATCATTATTGTTGACAGGAAATGTTCTGCTTCACTTAGTTGTCATAATGAAGCTGCGCGGGCTTGTGCAATGCTGACATTCTTTATGTAACCAATTTAATATCATAGTAATTTGTCGACTTTATTTTATAACGCTCAAATAGGAACTCAAGCTTGACTGAACGCGGAAAATGGATAATGAATTCTGAGAAAATGTTAAGAATTGCCATTGGCAGTAGTTATTTTGCTTCGCTTGCTGTCATAATAAAACTTCTTGGCCATGTCAAATGCTCAAAACACTTTTATGTAGCTGATTTAATTTGTCATGAAAGACTCCTCTGACTTTTATTTGATAATACTTAAATAATTCTTCCGGCAAGAATGAAACACAGGAATATGAAAAATAATGAATAATTTTATCTATACAGATTCTTTTAGATGATTTAATAATTGCATAAAGTTTTAAATTCCTAGATCCCTACATACATTACACAATATTGAATGACATTAGACTATATTCGTAATACTGTATTATTTTAAATTATATAATATAATATTGAACAGTAATGTATAATATTGTATATCAGGATGTGTTACTTCTGATGTTGAATGTTTTAGATTCGTTTCTCCTTTTAAATAAAGCTGTAAGGAAAAATATTTATCATATTTTTATAAAAATTAATATTAGGCTTCCACGTACATATGACTTAGAACTCTATCATCAAACAACACAACACGTTTTCAAAATTAATATTATTTGAAGTATATTCAGTTAATGACGAAACGTCACTATATGTATTTACTCACAAATATCTTATCCATTTGTTTCTTTTATCTGATGATAATTGAAAATAACTATTGTTGGTTTAAGAGATATAAAATTTTAAATCGTCTCCATCAGATATGATTTGAAATATAGTTGTTTTCCAAAGTAATCTATACTTATAATAAAGCTCAATGTGTGTGTGTGTGTGTGCGTGTGTGTGTGTGTTGGCGCTCTACAGGCCAGACCATTCAACCTACAGCTAACAAATTTGGCACGTGTATACCTTGGAGGCCGGGAATGTGCACCTGGGGGTTATTTTTTCTAATTTTTAACTAGAATTTTATTTATTTAAAAATTAAGCGAAATTTTGACGTGCTTCTTCTATAACTTTCGAAAATATTACCGCACAAAAAAAGATTTTTACTTGAAGTTAAAGATCAAAAATTTATCTTTTAAATGATACTAATGTTTTAATCTTAAAATTAAATTTATATTTTTAATGAATTTTTAAATAAATATTTTAACTATGTTTTTCAACAATTTTATTAGTAAAAAATAAAAAATTAAAATTAAGCACGTTTCGCATTCATGGCAAAAAATTAGCTTTTTTCAAAGTGTTGCCATCACATTGATTAAAGCTCCAATTAAAAATAAATTAAATCTTATTGGAAATGAAATCTGCAAAAATATAATTTTCGGCACGTGTTTGTACGAAATGAAACAAATATGAAATATTATGTTTTCTAAAAAATAAATTCAAGAAACATTATTTTATGATCTTTTACACTCTCTATACAGGGTGCTTATTTAGTCCCGGACCCATTTTGATGTTTAAAGACTCATAAAATAATGAAGATATAAACAAACGTATGGCATTTATTGATGGAATAACTCATATATTTTCCTTTTCAGGTTTGAATATTTTTACTTTTGTAAATATCGTCTACGCGTGGGGTTAATTTCAGATAATTTCATTTTCCAGTCTAAATTTCTGTACTTTTCTAAATATCGTCTGGTTATTAATTGCATTTTTCTCTCTTTTGTTTTTGGTAACTATTGAAATGTTATGTTTACTTTTGATGTGTTTGTTCTATATAGTACTTATAATACAGCTCAATGTGTGTGTGTTGGCGCTCTACAGGCCAGACCATTCAACCTACAGCTACCAAATTTGGCACGTGTATACCTTGGAGGCCGGGAATGTGCACCTGGAGGTTATTTTTTCGAATTTTTAATTATAATTTTATTTATTTAAAAATTAAGCGAAATTTTGGCGTGTTTCTGCTATAAATTCCAAAAAAATTATCGCACAAAAAAAATTTTGCATGAAGTTAAAGAACAAAAATTTATCTTTTAAATGATACCAATGATTTAACCTTAAAATTAAATTTCTATTTTTAATGAATTTTTAAATAAATATTTTAAATATATTTTTCAACAATTCTTTACATTCAAAATGAAAATAAAATTTAAGATGCTTGAGCACGTTTCGTATTCATGGGAAAAAATTAGCTCTTTCTCAAAGTGTTGCCATCACATTGATTAAAACTCCAACTAAAAATAAATTAATTCTTTTTGGAAATAAAATCTGTAAAAATATAATTTTCGGCATGTTTCTGTAGGAAAGGAAACATATATAAAATATTATTTTTTCTAAAAAATAAATTCAAGAAAAATTATTTTATGATCTTTTACACTCTCTATATTATTAATCCAATAAATCAGTTATATTTTAAGGCAAATTTTGTTTAATATGAACAGGATATCCATTCAAATCAGGGCCACACAGCTGATTTGTAAACCTTTAGTAAGTCACAGATCTGCTAAAATGGTCTAAATGGAAAATGATTATATTTTATGTAACTTGATTTAATAAATGCTCTAATAAATAACGAATTTTTGATTTTACATTAAGCTTCTGCTGTAGAAATTACGAATAACAAAATGTTCATGAAACACTGGTATTTTAAATAAAAAGAGTTAATTACAATAAACTAAATCAATCACTTATTCTGACTGATTTATGAAAATTTGAATATCCCTATTGAATAAAAAAGGATAATTTTAGATTTTCCATCGATCGTTTCAAAGAAAATACGCCAATCAGCGCGCAGGTTTCTCAAGATTAATTGGCCTAAGATTATGAAAATGTTTTCTAAATTTTTAACATTCAAAACTTCATAAATAAGTCTTAGTTGATCGTGGAAAACCACTTTAAATTAAAGTTGAAGTTTTACCGGAAATGACAACAAGTTATTAAAATATATATAGTAATTTGAAAGAAACGATCTAAACTAAGTTTGGTATGACTATCAAAATTTGAAGATTAAAAATGCTTTGTTTGAGAATCTATTAAGAGACCAGTTACTTAAAATATTTAATTGAAAATCGTAGTGAGCGGTAATATTGGCGAACCGACTGGTCGCCAAAGGCGGCTAGTATATAAATAATATTGACAATGCATTTAACTTCCTGCAACGGGCTGTTCATTTACTTTTACATCGCAAAATTTGAACAATTATCGTAAAATTTGCAACAGCCAACTAAAGGTTCATAAAATAATGATTAGAAATAGCTTATCTTATATATAGTTAGAATATTTGTATTAATTTATGAGAAGTCAGTGAGTAATTCGAATTAAGTATTGTTTTCAACAACAACAACTTTTCATGGAAATACAATTCTTTTAAATTTTAATACAAAGTATTATTCTCTTTTAAAATTTAAAGAATTTTACCTAAATGCAGCTTGCAAAGCTGTAGTAAATAAATTTAGTACATATTCTGTTTCATATTGAATATTTAAACATGTATCACTAATCTATAAATTTTTTTCATACTGTTTAGAATGTTCGAATTGCGAGGTAATTTCTTAAAATATGTGTTATTTTAAAGAAAATAATTGAGAGAAATATTGGTATTCTACAGAAAAATATATTCTAGAATCAGCCATGCATGTAAGGAAGAGAGTGAATAGATTAGTTTAAAGGAAGAAGAGAGTATTGTTCTTAGAATTGCTATGTATTATTATAGCGTCTTTCACATGTAAAAGGAGAATGCAAAAATTCACGAAAGTAATAATCATGCAAATAATATAATTTACAATAAAAAGGTACAGATTTAAATATAAGAAGAAATATGCTTATTAACTCAAAATTCAGTCACAACAGAGCATATATAGCACGATTGGTAGATAAAACAGGGATCAATATACGTTGCCGCAATTTTTAAACTCGACCAACTTTGATACTGAACTTCAGAGAAACAGTCCGCTGGTGAGATGACGGATAGAATTTTCTAGAAAACTTTCCATCTCGAGGACCAAACCAATTGACTTAATTTTTTTATTACAAATCATACTAAAAAAAATATCGAGTCATTTTTTTTACTATGTGTGGAATAAACTAAAGATATTTTCCCCATAAGCAGACATCCATCTAAGACGAAGAAAGATTTTTTTTGTTAGTAGTTAAAATGAAAAGAAAAATAATTTCTCTTTAGAAATTATATTAATAATTTTTATAAGAATTTGAAAATGTGGTTGAAAGAGGATGAAAGAAAAATCGATAATAATAGCTTTCTATCCAGATGTCCCAAGCTTAGTTTTTTTTTTTAAAGTAAAGGAGAAGTTAGAGGTTGAAAATCGCACTTCAGCTTCTAAAATATGAGCATCCCAACAGCATATTATGATTTATTTCAAATCCAGTCATAATTATTTTAATTACCATATTTACAAGGTTAAAAGCACGGGATAAAACAATTTTGACAAATCATCTATCAAGTTATAATGTTTAATATTTTTATTATTTTCAGATATTAATATGCCAACATTTAAATTATTTGTGAACTTTCCGGACTCATTTAATTTTGTATAAACTTTTTTATGAATATCAAATTGAGGCCTACTATATAATAATCAGCTTCATACTCAAAATTAATCTATACATAGTATAAAAGGAAGTCTCCTGAAAGCGTCTGTAAGTTGAAAACCTAAAAATTCAAGAAATACTTAATTAATTTTGGAGATATTTGTACCATTTTGTAGGGCATTTATTGGGTAAGGTTTTAGTATATTGAAGTCATATCAAAATTAAAAAAGGAATTTTATAATTGCGATTTTAATTATTTTCCTACTACGATTCGCCCATCCGTAAAGCAGCAATATTTGCGATTTGCAGTTATCCGCGCATGAGCGGAAATCTCAAACTTCGTATGTGCAAATAGCAAGAACTGTGGTATTCATATGCGATACATTTCTTTGTTTATGTCTGACTTTAAACAGCGATTCAAATCTCAATATCCCCAAAAAAAGGAAATTCAAACTTGGCCGGAACGCATTAAATACCAAAATGCTTCGTTTGTTGCGCGATAATGAAAATGTAGAGGAAAGAAACGTTAGGTTAGCGAATATCAGAGAAAGAATGTCCACACTTTCTTCAAAGGAGATCCTTCTGCTGAGGGAAGTAACCGTCTCTCTTTAAAACGCACTGCAATTGAATTACAGAGACCAAATGAATTTCGCCTGTCTTCTGACAGAGAAAGACATTTAAATTTGAGAAACAGGAGTAGAAGGGAAAGAACAATGTTCCTGATATTTGGTCCGAAAAGGAGTACTCTGCTCTGAATTTCGATCCATGTGTGGATTACAGAAATGATGCCTCAGTTTCAATAGGACCAATGTCTATAGTCTGTCCATATTGTTCAACTTTAGAAACAGCTTTGATATACAGTCATTTTCGCCAAAAAATAATTTATAGCCAAATTTTAGCGAAATGGACGAATGTGTAGAGAACGGCAGCAATAGGGTAACGGTAGCAAAAGTGACACTGAAAAATTGCCAACCTCGCAAGGCGTAAAATGTCTGTGTATCAAAGCTTAGCCCAACTTTAAAATGGAAAGATGAATCAAAAGGCATGCGTTGTTTATAAGGGAAAACTGAAACCATTTTAACAGTATAAATATGGAACAGAACTGATATACAGTCATTTTCATACAAAAAGTTTATCGCCAAATTTTAGCATAATGGCTGAATGTGGCGTGAAAGGCAGCAATAGCGTTTCCAATCTAAAGGTTCCGAGGAAGCTGCAGCAAATTAACAGAAATAAAGAAAAAAAGTCAATAAATGCAGTAAAATGAAATGCATGCAAAAAAAAATTTAATCGAAAATAATGAAAGTAAGCCAGAAGACGTATGTGAAGTACGAAAAAATCAAGGGAAATGAACAGGAAATATTGAAATATAGTGGTATACAATAAGATAAAAAAATGGTGGCCATGTAAACCCAAACAAACAGAAAAATTGCTTACCTCGCAAGGCGCCAAATGACTGTATATTAAAGCTTAGCCCAAAATATTTCTGAATATGTGCTATAAAAATTGTTTTGTAGTTATTTTTGATGATTTCTAAATATCTTTTTGATCCGTCATGACATTCCCATGTCACATCAGGTGGAGGCTAAACTTAAGTCTAAAGCGAATTTTTTCTCTTAGATGTTATGCCATGGGAAACGCTGTGTGGGTATTGCTAGTATCTAATAAACTCACGATTAATTAAAATAAAGTGAAATCTTTGCTCGAATTTAAATTTTTTTTAATAATTAATTATATTATTTTTTCTAAAATGTGATTGGAAACGTCCTGGTTTAAAAATATTTTTTTATGATTCGAAAATGGAATTATATTTTTATTCATAAACATCTATATATATAAAAAATACTAGCGTGGACGCAAAATCAGGCCGAATTTGTTAATCGTCATTCGTAAACACTTCGACCTCACCCGGGAACATCATTGTTTGATAAGAATTTAAGTAAACGCTATTCTTGGTCGGTTTGAAAGTTTTTTAAACAAAAAATTAAAGGCCAAAAAACGGACAATATATTTTATTGTGAGTTTAAGTCACGCCGTATCGATTTTAAAACGAAATCGTCGAAAAAGAGTACACAGGTAGAATGAAAATGCTCAAGAATCGTTCATAAGAAGATCCAGTAGTAAGGAATAAGACAGGGTTAAACATTCATATGTACGGAGCGAAATTTCCGAAATACAGGAGCATAGTTGTGGGGCTATGCTCTTTTAGCCAGGCACGTTACTGGGAAAAAGAAGTAATTTAAAGTGACAATACACAAAATGTTGTCATGAAAAAGAATAAAATTGTTTTGTAACATCTGTTGAATCAACAGGAAATATTGAAAGACTTGCTGATCAGTGATTCAATCGAAGGAAGAAACTGTCGGAAGCATATAAGAGAATATAATTCTGTTTTAGCTTTTGCTTCCATGGAAAAAGCACAATTTTTTGAAATTTGTTTCTTTGATGGATGTATAATTGGATGGTTATTTAAATGAAAGGTTATTTGTGTTTACAAAAAACTTTGATACATGTGATTTTTGCGAGTGTACTTTTGGCTTTACATTTTTTTATTTCAAGGAACTGCATTAGAAGTTTCTGAGGGTCGGCGTGCTTAATCGTGCAGGGGGCCCCTAGTTTTAAAAAATAATGTTTGAGTAACATTCATTAAAAATAAAAAAACACAAGTTGGAATATTTTTTTAATTCACAATTGAAACGAAAACCAGAATGTTTTTACAATTCCATTTTAACTGATCTAAGCCATTCGCCGAAATTTTTTCTATTCCTTCTCTAATAGTATGACTTATATAGATGATGGGCCTTAGAAACATCAATAGAAAAAAAACGCCAGTCTATTTCAAAAGAAAAGGAATTTCTTTTCATAGAAAAAGGAAAAAAAATTCTTACTCTGCATTTTCACTTCAAATATTAAATTCAAAACTTCCCCTAAAAAAGATTTGATCTGTTAAACTTCGCAGAAAAATCTTTTTCGAAGTTATGAAAAGAAATTATATTTATTTCTAGGCAGCATTGATGTTTGAATCCTCTCCCAGTCTACGTTTCATTTCAGTTGAATAAGATAGGTGTGGTATGTTGCCACTCTGAGTTGATGCATTTCTTTTGAGTCGAGGCGCCTTAGGGGGTGGTCAATATCATGAATTACATTTAGTTTCAGAAGAAGAGAAAACTTTTTTCGAGAACACTGCTAAGCTTCTATCAGTTGAAGAAGTTTGAAATAAAGTTCTTTGGCTATCAGAATGAGTTGTAGGTTGATATGTCACAAAGAGGAAATGCATTTTATCAATATCTTCTGGCTCAGCAAGAAATAATTTAATTATTTTCTCTGAAAAATATTTAAGAATGGAATGATGTTTAACAAAAATAAGAAATTGCAATCATTTATAAAATTGCATTTTTAAGAGACGCTTTTTTTACGCAATTATTTCTCTCATTTTTTCTAATAAAGAGAAGTAGTTCAAGATTGCAAGTACATTATATAACTGTTTAAAGAGATAATCAAGTGGTTTAAAATCTTAAAATTGCAGAAGTTGTAACATATGAACTTTGAAAATTTACTAAAAAATATGCAGATTGAAACATATCATAGTTCTATACAAAGTCAGTTGCACCTTAAATATAATAATAAAAATGCATATTATAACAAAGTAAAAACAAACTTGCAAACTCAGATCATGACTTATATATATTATTTAATTACCTTTAATTGAAAAATAACGATCATTTTAAAATTATTTTTTAATATTGGAATGAAGAGTATGTATAAAATAATGTTGATAAATTGATAATGACAATAATAAAAATTCTTAAAAATGGAAATAGAAGTGATAATTTATGAATACAATTATAATAAGTAATGTATTTAATAAGTTTTAGTTATTGTTAAGTAAAAATATACCACCAAATGTATACAGAATCTTTTTTGAAAAATAATGAACAATTTCTTTCTTTCCAAAAGATTTGTTAGCAAAACTTTAATTTCATAGAAAAACTTTCATTTTTAGGATACTATAAATATTACCTGTCACTTCATCTTTTATTTCGTATGTGAAAAAATAAATGAAATCATGGGATCAAAATCATAGTTTAACAAAGGTAATTATAATACCTAATTTAACTTAACATGAATTGTTTAATTACTGCTTTGTGGTTCTTTTCCTTCATTTACGATTCAGTTATTCAGAAAAATAAAACTATCCATGAAACAAAGGAATCATTTGAAAAAAAAAGAAAGTTATTAGGGAAAGATCTTCTAAAGTAAATGAGAAATGAAGTTTATTATTTTCATTTTATAGGCATATCGAGCAACCCGAAAATAATGGATATATTGATAGCAAAGCTCAATTCCTTCTTTTCAAAAATTTCATAAAATTGTTGTTTATTTTTAAAAAAACTCATTTTTAATTTCAAAACTAACTGCAATCGATTCGCTTCAAATAAATAATTTGTGATGGTTGGCATATCGTTACGATGTTGGCATTATGATTTTGTAGACATTCTGCATTAAACTTTGCAAACGACACTGTCCCGATCCCCTTTTATTTCCTTTTACACTTTTACAGGAAAGGCATGATGGTTGGATCTCGCCACCCTGGAGGGTACACAAATAGGTGGGGGATCTGACTCCTCCCATCGATGACGGGACGTACTTCCTTCGGGAATGGTTGTACCGTGACTGCTGATGGCCCTTAGGACTCAACCATAGTTCTCGCCAGTGTTGCTGTTGCGGTGGTCCGGTCATTCAGTTTTATGGCTGAAATCCGTGCTCTTTCATGGTGGGTCGGAGAGTCAGATGGTTCACTTACCCTTCTTACCTATACATCAAATACTGATTACTATGCAATGTTTACGTTTTAACAGAGATAATGCATTAGTAATTTTCAACTGAACACACACAACACCAGATACTATAATAACTTCATTTCCAAATTCAATGGCAATATCATAATAAAAATTCTGACCACTTTGACTTTTCAGAAAGCGGCAAGGATAGATAATGTAATTCATAAAATGTGAATGGTAAATTACTTGATTTTCTGGACGAGGATAATTCCTGTAGCTGAAATGGATTAAATACAAAAATAAATAATTGCAGTTCTTGGCAATAAATTGATATAAATAAAAAGTAAGATTATTAAAGGTGAGAGAGAAATAAAATTGTGAACTGCACGTAAATTGAGAATGAAATAAGTAACGCTGACTTTCTAAATGCCAGGTAAGATTAATTCAAGATTTAATGGTAACCACTAATTAAAATGTTATTGTTATAAATCAAAATATATCAATCAGTTTTCATAATCACTAAATTTTATGATTGACCATAATTTTACTTTTCGTGCTTCGGTAGTATATTAACTAGTTTTTACAATTAAGAATCAACAAAGGCCTTAAGGATTTCAGAATCACAACTGAAATCGGTATCCAAGTGCTAGTAAATTCGCTGTTAGAAAATAGAATAAAATATACAATGTACAATTCATGGGTTTTTTGTACATTGCAATCTTTTTTTACAGTGGGTTACTCAGAATGAAATAATAAATTTTAAAAAGAAAAATATGGAATAAAAACTTTTTTTATTTATCCGATAAAGCAGCCGTTTCCAAAACGACTAAAAATTGTATTTTATTATGATTCATTTGTTATCCTCCAGCACTGCATATAAAATGAGTCCTTTTACAATTACGAAAGAAATAGAATCTTAAAGATTACGGATGAACTATTGAAATCCGCATCTATGTTCCTGCCCTTTCCTTTGCAGAATCCCTCCAAAAATAATGTATTGTGCAATAGATAATTTAGAGTATATTGTTAAAATCTTGAAAAATGCAGTATCAAAATGTTTTCAATAATTTTCCGAGAAAGTCAAAATGTTATTTTGGTGTTGATTTCTGCTCTCATAAAAAGATGTAGCTGAGCATATTTCTTTTAACGAAGATTTCAAATTCAATCAAATTCTCATAGTAATATGGGAATATTTCTTAAATGTAATATCATATACGTGTATTGATACTGCTAATAATCATTATTATATAAATATTCGCTTAAGATATATAGATAAAAAAATTTAAAAAAATAATATAATTATTAAAAAATTCAGTTTCAAGAGGTTCGGGGTTATCCACATATAGACGCTTCCGATTCTGACCAAGTTATGAAGTGTTGAATATTTCTACTTTAGATCATTTAATTTTCGTCTTCGAAAAAATACACCTAACAGTTACGAGGATAACTCGAGTTGCCATTGATTATCCTGAAATAAAGATAATCCAAGCTTCACAATAAGGTCAAATTTAGTCGAAGACTGGTGAATTCATTTATTAATTTTTTTTGTTAAAATATATTGAATCAATTTTATTTTATTAAATATAACTGTGCTAGCGATAGAATGTACAAAAAAAAACTTAAATTTCATAATTTTATTTCATTAATAGAATAATTCAAATAGCATAACATGCTTTACAATATTAAGAGAGTTTTCTCACTTGGAAATATACGTTTACCATTTCAAATGCGTAGAAATGATATATTTGGCTACGATTACTGGGAATAACCAATGTACTTGACTGAAAGAAGCATTATAGGTTGCCAAAGAATCTGCTTAATTTATTAGATTTTAATGTGCAGTTGCTTCTATGTCCATTCTAAGAAAATGCATTAACACCACAAAAGGAAATCTCTTCTGTCTCTTCTAGCTTATCCCTTCAATAAAGCAACATCTGTTGTTTTACTTATGGAGATGCATTCTTTTATTCTTAGTACTTCTCTCCCCGAGTCTTAATGTAGGAAAGCCTGGTTCTCTGCAAAAGATAAATTTGTTATTTATGCAACCTGTGCATTGGAAATGAAGTGAATGCAGAAAATAAAATAAAAAATTGAATCCTTTTTGACTTTTTGAAGATACATTTGTTTTATGGCCCAAAAAATATAAATTTACAATATTTTATATAGAAATTAAAGTATCAGATAAATATTAAAATATAGCATAAAGATAAATTGATGATATAACTGATTGAAAGTTTAACTTATTTTTCATATAAAGAAAACAATGGAAAATATGTTTTTTGAAAATGTTTGTATTTTGTCTTACTTACTCGTTTTTGTACTTGTTATAGCAATATTCGGTCAAATAAATGCAATTATTCGATTCGAATGCAACTTTCCGAATGTCTATTTTTGTGCATATAAAATTGCAATTTTTTTAGTCTTATGATGTTAGTAAATCCTTTTTAGTATTGATTTTTATATAAATATTTTATATAAATAATTTAATAATAATAACTTGACTACAATACTATTACAATGCTTGCAAGCCATACATTTTTTTAGTTTTTATAGAGAGGATAATGATGACATGATATTGATTGAATGCGTTTTCTTCATCTTGAGAGAATTTCGTACATTACTTCAGAATATATACAATTAAATTCCGTATTTTTGGAATGAATCTTCTGAAACAAATCAACATATTATTGTTCTATTTGCTTCAAACTGTTCTGCCGAAACTCAAACTGGAACGGGATCCCTCAAAGCTGCTTTTGGAACTGCCGATGCGATCTGCATTAGATTTTAGTTTCTTTATTCTATGATTCCAGATATGATTGTTATAGACTCGCGGTACAAAAGTTTGATAAATGTTGAAATTTTTTTTTAAATATAAATAAATTACCTTGTTTCATAAATTCGCACATTTATTTAAATAAATTAATTATATGTAATAATAGGTATAATAATAAACGTATTTTTTATAATTCAAATACATTATAAGTCAATAAGGAATATATACTTCCCTTTCATTTAAACATATTCAAAAGCAAAAAAAATGATTACTTAAGAATAGTTTCAATAATTAAGGATATATTTCAATTATTGCGATAAAACTTTCAAAGAAATAGCAACATAAAGAATATGATTGTTGTTATATCTTGGTTCTTGGTACAAAGAAACAATGTGGCTCTAAGTATAATGCTATGCCATTTCATTCAAAATGTCTACTACTGAAAAATTCAAATAGAGAAGGGACTTTTTAATATTTCATTTCAATTATGTGCTAGAATTCATAGAGAAATATTTGATGGATTTTAGCGAAAAAATAGAAGAAATGAATTGCAAAATTTTACTTCAGGCTTCCTAAAAACGTTTTTCACTTATAACTTGTCGCAGCATTCATCTACAAGCTTTTAAAATGGCTGATAAAGTAGCAATAAGATTTATCAATCATGCAAGTCAGTAACAAAATTTAAAAATAAGTATTATTTGATTAATGAGTGGAGGCTCTAGGTGCATAAATATTATATATATTATATTATTATATTTTCCTTACAAAATATCTTTAATAATACAATTTTTATCTAAAATCTAATTTCATAAAATGTTTCTAATAATGCATCTCCAATTATAATTATTCAAAATAACATGCCAATTAAATTAGAAATCTTTACTATTACCTATTTTTTTTCAAAAAGGAATAAATTCATCTAAACAACGTATGCCATACTAAATTTATACTGCTATCAGTAAATTAAAAATTAATTTTATAGAATATACTGCTGGAAGCACGTTTTAGAAAAATTACGAAACATTAACAACATTTTAAAGAAATTTAGTAGTTAACAATATTAAGAAAAATCTGCATATTAATCTATGTTCTTTAATTAGAAATTTTACTTTAATTAATTAGAATCCCAATTTTATTAGAAATAAAAGACTAAAAAACGCAAAGAACATGATTTTTCTAAATAATTTATCCGTTGAGAATAATAAGAAGAAACTAAATGGCATACTAAAGCGTTATTTATCCTTTTAACATTTTTTTTCAACCATAAAACTGGTTATAAAACAAAAATACTAGTAAACGATTTTTTTTTTCCCGACAAACATCTCAAGTGAAATCACGCATCTCCTGGTAAAAAACTCGAATCATTTAATTTTCTTCTCTACATTTTATATTTATTTACATTTTTTTATGTGAATTGTGCTTTTTTCCTTTATTCATTTGAAAAACTGAAAGTATTTATTTCGTATTTTTTTAGCCATCTTTTTATCGCTACTTAATCTATGGAACTGAAATAGTAGTGCAACTCAAAAAAAAAAATCTTTTTAAAATATCAAAAAAATTCCAGAACTGTGTCAAACATTAAAAAGAAAGGAAGCATTTCTGACTAGAAGTGAGGAAAATTCCGATTGAAAAGTGACTATCAGAAAGTTTTGGTTTGTAAGAATAGCGCCCTAAAATGAAATTATATTTCTGATACGAACAAATGTTTTAGCAACTCTGAAATAATGCTGTCTTTTAAATATTACTACTATTTCAATTTGAAATAGCAAATGCATTTAGTTTTCTAGATTTATATATATATATATATATATATATATATATATATATATATATGTATCAACAATATTTTTTCTTGTATACAATGTTTTAGCCAAAACATAATGAATACCTATGGGATAATCACAATTTATCTACTCCGACCCGTCCTGAGGCACACGGATAAATCTGAATTTCCGGACAGCCGCAACAGCATGTGCGGGAAGTAAGGTTTTGTCCTAAGGGCCATCACCGGTCGCGGTCCAACCTTTCCCGTGGGAGTCATATTTCTTTCATCGGTAGGAAATACAGACTCCCACCGTTTATGCACCCAGACGGGTGGTGAGAACCAACCACCATGCTGGAAGCGCCTCACCTTCTTATCTCAGATGCCCAGAGTGGAAATATACCTATGGAATAAAAAAAATCTCTATATTAGATATTTAAGAAATATTTTTGACTTAGGGCTCCTAGAATCTTTTCTGAAATATATTTAGAGATTTAGCAACAAAACTTCGAACGGAATGGGATGAATGATTTTTGAAGATATATATTATTGAAAGAAGTCAATTTTCCATTAAATTTACGTTAAAGAAAAGATTTTAAATCTAGTTTATATTATCCCTGATATCATTGTGATTGAGGTACGTAAAATATAGTGGCATACTTTTGTTATTCGTAAGCAAATAAATAGTTTTTATACACGTTGAAACACATCTGCAGAAATTTCATATTTTTTCAATAATATTTTACCTCTAGCATAAAACATTCGACCTTTAAAGTGATACCATATGGCTGGTCAAGTTCTGCAGTATTTATTTAATAACGCATCATATATTTTTTTTAATTAATTTCGTTTTGAAAAAAATATTTTCTTTTCAATGAAGAGCTTTTAATGCGAAAATTTCAAATTAAATTAATTTTCTGAAATTGTGTTTAACTTCTGAAAGTAAAACTGAAAAAAGTACTTAATGAAAAATATTGTTGCATTGAATTTCAATTACTTTTTTAAAGTTTTAAGTATACATATACAACAATATATCTCATTAAATTGGTGGATCAAATTCCCAAATCTTAACTTGCCATTAAAGCATATTTATATTATCATTTTACTGATAATATGTCTTCTATGATACGTAAGTAAAAGAAAGACATATTATCAGTAAAATGATAATATAAATATGTTAAACTAAGACATAAGACATAGAAACTTAAAATTTATTAAACATTTCACTGTGAAAAGTCTGGTTTATTAGCCAAAAAAATTTAAGAAATTTTAAACATTTGGCTATTAGCCTAAATTAGACGAGAGTAAGAATTTTTTTTTGGCAAAATTTCATTTGGTATTATTTGTTGCATTTCAAACACCTTTATATTTTAATTAAACAAGATAAAAATGCCTTATATATACAAAGAGAGAGCATTTGGCATTCGTCTTACCATTTGTTATATAAAGAAAATCAAATATAATTTTTCTTTTCTTTTTTAAGTTTCTTTCTTTCTGTTTTTATATTTGTTATCCTTCTCTGAAAATACGACAAAAGCTTTAAAAAAAGCGTATTTTATATATTTTTTTAACTTCTTTTACCTCACAAGTTATGTATAAACAAGTTATGTCACATAGCGCAAAAACATAAGAAAATACAGAGATTACGACTATTAGGAAAGTCAATCATGCCTTTGAGTAAAATAACACTAAAAAAATCAATTTAGGAAAAATATGAAAAATATCGATTGAAAACTGATTAGCGCAGATACTATACTGACAAGCAACCGAAGTAACAAATGAAATTTATCTTTTCTTGTTCCGAAAAGGTTTCTAAAACTTTTTCAAAATACATTCTCAAATGTACCATTAAGAAATGTCAAAAATCAAGAGAAAATATTAAACAAAAGAAAAAAAGATTAATGGAACCTAGATAAAAATAATTAACAATTTCAAAGAAAACACTACAATTACCGCATATCTGATATTAGAGAATACACTTAAATGTGGAAAATTCAAAATATTTATTATTTGTCGAAGGTCTACATATTGAAAGAGTAGGCAGGTTTTAAGTAAACTTTGACTACTTACATAAAATATATATAGTCATCAGTAAATAATTGTATGGACAATAATTTGCATATACAATTGAGCAAAAATCTTCACATATATCTGTTTATATAATGTGAATAATTGGTTACTATTATTTATTATTAACGATTAATCATGTTAACTTTAGCAATCATCTGCTATTTTATTCATTTTTACAATTAAACAGTTCTTGTTAGGAGAGAGCACTTAATTCATTTATAAGCAGCATATTATATTATATGCTGCTTATAATATATATCTTATATCATGATATTGTATATGTTTATGTAATAGGAAAAATTGATTATTATTAATAATAAATAATCAAATTGACTTTAATAGTCTGGTATTATATTCACTTTTAGAATTACAGCGCTTTTGTTAGAAGATAGCATTTGATTCAATTATAAGCAGCATATTATATTATTCAAAAATTCATTAAGGTAAAAAAAAAATGAAAAATTAAGGACTTTTTTTAAATATGACCATTTAATATTTTTAAATATATTAACTCAAATGTCATTTAACTGATATAACAGCCATATAACTTAAAACTTAAAACAGATTTTAAAATTGAATTTCTAGTAGTGTATGTGTAGATTATGTGATGTAATATTATACTATCATTCACTTTCCTATATAATTGAGATTAAATAAGGTTATAAAAGGTATTTTCGAAAATAATTTTACGTCAGATCACTTATATAAACAATCGATACAATCATATAATATTTTGACTCAGAAATAATTTAGCATACATAGGAAACTAACATTTGATTTTTTTTATCTATCCTGATAAAAAAAAGTGATACACAATAATAATTAGGGATTTTAAAATAAGACTTTTAATTAAAGGAATGACCTAGTAAACGCAAAGAATAAGAATGCAATCAAAATCAACATCCGTTAGAGCCTTTCTTTAAAAAAAAATTGTATTTTTATCTCACTCCAAATACTTGCACCTGATTTATGAATAAAAACATCAAATCAAAACATCTTGTTCTAACAAAAAATTATATCTTACACCCCATTGTCGAAAGTTACATAAATCACCATCTGTAGATATTTCTAGAACTGCCGTAACTTTGCATGCATTAAAAAAGCATTAAAAGGTCTTATGCAAACTCTAGTTTTACAATCAAAAATGCATTAAAGGATTTCAATGTGCCCTGGTGCTCAAATAAAAGTGTAAAACAGGGGTGTTATTTCCATCTTAAAGTGAAAATAAAGATTAATATTAAAATTCGGGAAGGGAACTTGAAATTCCTAGAATAAAATGAGTGATTTTGTCAAGGATATTATAACTCTTCATTTTGAACTGAAGCTTTCTCGATGCGTTTTAGTATTTATCGTGAAAATTTCGAAACAGTTTTTTTTTCATATATATCTAATGTCAGGTTCAGATTGGTAAATAAAATTATCAAATATTTTCTTAAATAATCGATAATATTTCTCCCATTTCCTTGCTTTATGTATTCTATAGAAAGTGCTATTTTTGACCTGCATTTGAAGGATTCTTTTCTCATTATTAAGAAGACATTTAAATATTAAATGTCTTTCTCTTTTTGTAAATGTTAAATAATTTTATTACCACATGATAGGAATCTAATTAATTTTCCTGTATAGAAATTTTTCCATTCTAATTTCCAATGCAACATGTAAAAGCTAGAATAAGTTATTCAAATTTTCAGTAACTCGATAAAATAAGTACAAGTAAATAATAATATAAGTATAAGAAAATATAAGTATAAGTAAAAATAAGTGTGAGAATTTATATTCAAAGTGTCAATCTGAAAATTATAATAAATTGTTTATGATGATGTTAAATTAGTTCTATTCCATTTCATTCAAAAGAATTCTGAAAAATGCACCAAATGATAGTCATAGATAAAAATAATATTTATATATAATTTGATGCAAATAAAAATAAATAAATAAGTAATCTAAAAAATAATAAATATTTGCTCATATCAATAATGCATAAACACTATATGTTTATGTTTTAAAAAGAATAAAACGCCTTTGAAAATATCATTCGTTATTAAATATAATCCATTAAATGATAATTTTTAATTTGTACTATAGTTATCTCTAGACTTCAGTAGACACATTTCGTATATTAAGAATTCCAAATACACAATTACTTTCAATTCATCGTCTCAAATATATATGTATAAATATAAATACCTTTTATCAAAAAATAAATAAATAATTTTCCTTTTATACCTTTAAAGGTATTTACATTTAAATATTTCCAATTCTTTACTTATGATGAATATTTAACTTCAGCTTACATATATAAAGATAGATTTACACATTGGCCATAAATCAAAATTTTGCGGGAAAATGAAAAATGAATTGTTTGCGTAATATAATAAAATCTTTATCAAGCTATACGATATTTACTTACAGTTTTATATTGTTATATTAATTGTGTTGCGGATCGTGTTTGAGAATAAGTCAGGAATTTAATAAAATACAAATGATTTCCTAAGGTTTTTCTTATAGCAATCTGATTAAAATGTAGGATATATTAAATATCCAACAGTGAACTTTCTGAATCAAGAAAATTAAATTGATTATAATATTAATATCTGTAACAAAAACTTATTGGAAGAAATTGAGCATCTCTTAATTATTTTAGCAAAAACATAGGCATTTAAAAAATACCATGTTGCCAAAAGCAGCCCATAAAGATTTATTGTATGCTATTTAATTAAGTTCGCACCTTAAAGTTGTGTTGACAATGTCAGAAAACAAGAACAATTCCTCGATTACATATCTCAAAGGTTTTAAGACATACGTATGTGTCATAAAAATATGTTTTTTTTTAATTTTTCAAAATTTCAAAATGAAAATTTTTAATTTTACAGCGTGGATACATTTATAAACTGTATAAAAATTGTTAAGACTATAATAATCAAACCTCTGTCTCAGATTTCAATATACTTTCAGAAACTGTCTCATGTCATTTCAAAGGAAAGTGACTTTTTAATGAATTTTCATACTTTAAAATAAAATAATTAATAAACTATTAAAGTGAAATATGCATTATATTTTGAATACTTCATACTTGACTACTATACTCTGATTTTTTTCAAACTTTAATTTGATTGGAGAAATTTTATTTATTGTAAATGGCGCAAAAACCAATTCGATAATCAATATATATTTTTATCAGTATCAAACTCTTTAAAAATGACAAAATTACTGCTTGCTTATATCCTTTTTTTTTTTTTTGGAAACAGAAAGAAAAATATAGAATATAATTAATCCTATTTTTTGAGTAAAAATCGAATTATAAATTATAATTTATGCAATAATTTTCATTGAAAATTAATAAAAAAATATATCACAGATATGTTGTTGTTTCATGATTCCATACAATTCTAAAATTTCAAAATTCTCTTAATATATTAGACCATGGCACTAGACCATAAAATATCTCAGAATCAAAAATAAAATTTTTAAATTTATTTTTATTTGAATTATATATTTATAATAAACTGAACATTTTAATTTCTTTTTATTTGAATTATATATTTATAATAAACTGAAA
>JAPMOR010060059.1:0-11523 GCA_026543865.1 Argiope aurantia
TTTCTAAAAATAGCCTTTTAACTATGCGAACTTTCTGGAAACTGAAATGTCTTTCTTCGCCTCATTCTCTAATAGCTACAATTTAGTGAAACCGTAACTTTATATCCGTTTCTTAAAATTAAAAATAGCTCTCTGCCAATCATTTGTGTTTTGCGTAGAAATTTCACTTGAAAAATGCTACAATTTTCCACTCAGTTTTTCAACGCATTGCAGACCATGAAATACTCTAAAAGATAGTTTCACATTAGATGGTAAAAAAATAAAATAATCAGAATGCTAACTTTATTTCCGGGTTGTTCCTAATTACAAGCCATGGCTGTGTAAAACTTCCATGACATGAGAACTAGACGAGGGATGAATTATCGTACGATAACCTCCTTCCCCACGCTTTGGTTGCCTAACTTGATTGGCCTTATAACAAATGAGTGTAATTAGTAATGTCATTCCTTACTATAAAGCAGCTCCAGAAAGTAATTACATTAGATGTTGAGTAGGTGACAAAGTTTGTAGTTAAATTTCTGTAATAATAAAGTGACCAGATTTTCTCAACAGTTTTCGGATATTTATATCCACTAACAATACACATATATTGTACAATATTGTATGATATTAAACAATATTCACAATATTTTATAATATTATTGAATATTAAGTTATATAATGTAGCACAATATTGTATAATATTGCGGAACAGGATTGTTATCTGGGATTATGAAAATGATTATATCAAAAATAATTAATGGAATGCTGTATTTTTATTAGCTTAATAGATCAAAACTTTTTTAGAAATCCCAACCCCACCCCTTGATTTCTCCCCCCATTGAGGATTATGTTCCCTGGAGGCCTTCTCCCCCCCCCCCCCGCTTAACATCCAAAATCAGTTTTAATTTTTACTTTCTCGTTTAAGTAGTATAGAGAAAGTATAGCAAATCGTCAAAAAATTCGAACTCGAGATTTTGACCCATCCACGTTTTATACCTCCCTGAGTTAAAAAAAAAAAACTTATTTAGGAAATGTCCGTCTGTCTGCCTGTGACAAAAGTAACTCAAAAACGCTTTGAGCACAATTCGAGAGCACTTTTCTTGCAAACCAAATGAAAGAGCAAAATTAAATTAGTTTGTAGACATTATAATAAAAATCTGTAGTCTTGGGGATGCTCAAAGTTCCAGAGGTCGTTAGGCAGTTGCCTACTGTACTATTTATTAACACGTTCCAGTCATCCCAAAACGCTAAAAATGTCAGTATTTAAGGAACAATCATTATCTCAATTTCTAATGATTGGATTGCTTTCAACTTCTGTATATTTGCTTGGCTGTTTGTTTGTTATTAAATATCTGCAAGAACGTTTTCTCTTTAGATTTACTTTAAACTAATAGTAGTTTGTAATTTTTAGATGTTGTAGATACAATGCAACTAATAAAGTTTTTCAGGATCATTGGGCAGTTCATATTAATAATATGAGCTAGAGTAGGTTTACTTTATCTATATTAACATCCCGTTTTAAAGCAACACTAGGGTTATTTTGGAACGACACTCGTAATTTTGAAACGCGGTCAGATGACGAGGACGACACCTGAATTGGCACCTTCCTCCCCACACCACGCCACTACAGCGGGATGAGCTAGCGTAGGACATAAATTATTATTCTTCAAAGCAATTAAAATATTGAATAACCAGTATATGTTACAAAAAGATTTGCTATATTCTGTGGATGTTAAAAATGGTATGGGTGGGACGATAGGATTCTTACTGCAGGCAGATTAATTAAAAATGCTATCAAATTAATAAATTTGTAAAAATACTAATTTTATGAATTGTAAAATATAAGAAATTTAGTATTTCTGAAAGGATTATTAAACGGGTGAAAGCATAATTAATTATTTATTTATATATGAAAATACTAATTATTCTTTTTACTGGTTATAAAATATCGTATTTGGTAAGATAAAGTAAAATAAAAAAACTGAAAACAAAAAAAACACCTTTTTATGTCATATTTGTTTGAAGATTTTTATTTCTTTATAATAACTTACAATTATTAAATGCTTTTATTTGTAAATAAAAAAATCATGAACTAATAAATATGGTGAATATTTCAAGAAATTTTTTACTTTAGTCATTTTTCCCCATTTTTTTGTATACATTAAGATAATAAATAAATAAAATCATGTATATTTTCACTAAATTACTAAATTAAGAAATTGAACCAAAATAAATCATTAATATGTTGATTACTTTAAATTGTCGAAATCTTAAATTATATTAATTATTAATTATTGAAATGCGAAATTATATTGATCAGGTATTAAAATTTTCAAGTTATGATAGACATAGCCAGAGGCTACAAAATATCTTAATGTAACCATTCAGTAGAAAGTAGGACACTCCGTCTGGTTTTAATATGTTTCGTGAAATGCAAATAAGAGCTCAAAATGCTTTATATAATTTTATGAAGCAAAATAAATCAAAATTACGTAACTTTCCATTATACTCTTAAATCTAGGTTACAGATGAGATTAAACCACAAAATTCAACCGAAAAGATAAAAAGAAATCTCATACTTTTCTCACTTTTTATTTCAAACTGTTTTCTTAAGTGAAAAGTGATTCTTCCTTATGAATACTTCCGGTGTCTTTCAAGAAGCATTGAAACCCTGCTAAAGATGTCTGTTAACTATCTTTGACATTCACAGTTTCCGGTTCTAGTTTTCTTACCCTAATTTAACCACATCCTTAACTGAGTGGGTTGATTCAGGCTGAACTGTGAGCACATTTTGCAGTGTGTTTATCTGTAAATTGCCTCCGATAATTGCAACTTGTTTTGTGAAAAAATAAAAAAAATAAGCAGAGTCTGCGAAAAATTAGCCACTTTCATTATTTCATTTAAATAACTTACTTATAAATGAAATTTTTAGGTAGGAAAAAAATTATCATAATAATTTTATGAAGTGGAGCAGTCACTTTATTATTGCATAACTATGAATGTTTTGTAATATGACTTTGTTGTTGTTATATTTAAGACTTAACCTTAAATCACAGAAAGTTTTTGAAATTCCAATATTGCTATATAAAAAAGCTGAGAAAATGCTCACAATAGTAATAGAAAATATATAGGTGAGTTAAAATTAAAATCCACGGTATAATGTGCTTTAACTCTAGGGCCGTGGGAAGTATGCTTCCCACCAAATTTATCAATCTTTGTATGAAATTATTTAGGTTGGCATAAGTTCTGACAAATTTTTTTACTAAGTCAGAAACTTAGATGCTTCAGTTCTTTATCTCAGACCAAATGATGTGTCTCGATTTGTTACTTAATTATTAATTAACCGAATTAATTAATCAATCAAATTAAATTTATCTAATAAGCTAAATGAATCCCTTTTCTTATTCCAATTTCAAGCCTAAAAATATTTTAACATAATATGACTAGAAAAAAATGGTCCTTTAAAGGGTTAAAGATATAATCAAAATCATCGGTTTTTTTATGTATAAATATTACCTTTAAAATATGCAATCCATTATTTCATCGAATAACTAGTGAAGTTATTTCATGAAGTAACAAAGTTAGTTATTCTATGAAAAAGCAAAAATTTCATGCGATAACTGAAAATTCTATGAAATAACTGACAAATCATGATTAGTTATTTCATGAAATAACTAAGAATTCTATGAAATAACTGAGTTATATATATATATAATTAGTGTTATTCTTTATACAAAGTATAATAGTTAGTGTAAGGGTATAGCTCAACAGTAACATGTATATAGGATAAATTTTCGCAATACAATGGATGTACTTCGCAAAATTTTAATATTTTTTCAAAAATTTGTACCACATCAGTTATTATTAATCCCAGTATCTGAAACGAAAAAAAAAAAAAAAAATATTTGAGAAGACTTTGTCCTTGACAAAGTGGGACAAAGTTTTCCCGCCGTAGATGCGCAAGCAATAACGAAAATCTCTGTCAGTGAATTATTTATCATTCAAATAGATTTATTCGCATAATCTATAATCGCTATCATCTAAACTGGTTATAATTCATCATTTAAATAAATAGTGAAGGTTACATTAAAATATTGTATTTGTAGAAATTATTTTTTGTTGTTGCTAATGGCACTTGCCATAGGCAAGCCCGCTGATTTGAAATCAACGATTTTAAGCCGAAAGGGAACGTCTCTTATTTTAGTAGCGCCAACTAGGGCCAAGAGTACGATTTTGCTACTCACGCATCACATTCGCTTGCACAGCCCCTGTTTAAAGGGGGGCACATTCACACATTTCACAGATAGAACAAATGAAGGACAACCATGCCCGAACCGGGACTCGAACCCTGGACGCCCAGATCATGGGGAAGACGCGCTACCCCTATGCCAGAACGCCGGCAGAAATTATTTAATTCTTCGTAACCACCATTTATCCAAATTTTCGGCAGCATATTAAAGAAAAACATTTTTTTTGAAGGCAAAGAATGCTATATAGGAATTGACGATAATAAATGGATTGTAGATATCCCATTTTCTAATGATACTCTATATCATTTTTCTTGAAAACAACGGATGTTTCTGCTTTGTTCTGTATGATTCAAAAAATAATATACAATTCAGACGATTCCGATTTCTTATGATTTTTTGCAAAATACGTACAAATAGGAGCTCAAATTTAATACCATTGATGCTGCCTCTGATGTGAGAATCGAAATGCTCGACAATACTCAGCAGGAATTGAATTACCGCCTTGACATTCGAGTTCAATAGTTACCAAGAGTTTACTCGTGTTATAAGTTTCATTAAAAACTTTATAAAAATCTTTACATGCGTCAACACAAACGTACGTCAAATTATAATAGTTTTTTTCTATAATTTTTTTTTTTGTAACCAGATAAAAGACATTGCGACTACTTTGTATTTCTTTTACACAATAAAAGGACACAAAACTCGAAATATATTTTGTTTTTCTCCTTTCTAAGATGCACAAATGTTCTGCGACAGTAATTATTTCTCCTTTCCTATTAAGGATAAACTTTTTCCAAGAAGGCAAGGTGGTTAACATTCTTTCCCTAATGTATGCGATGATGAAGAAGAATGTGAAGGAGATATTCTACCTCTCCAAAGAAACAATGGACGCCAGTGTAGGTTTCATTCATTTAGCTTAATTCAATGGCAATTAGCCCGTCAAACGACAATTAAAGAAGTTTTTCTTTAATTAAATGCATCTCTTCATGAATATAGCTTGTAGAAAGAAAAAAAATGTATAATTAGTATTTAAGATACGCAAAAGTAATATGATTTTTCGTATTTTTAAGATTTTTTACATACGAAGTTATACAAAGAGAAAGTATTATAATCGATAACAAATACGAACTAGAGATTTTGATAAATCTATGCTTTTTTTCAAGTCCGAAAAGGAAAATTTTAAAATTCCTGTCTGCGAAAATGATAATTCAAAAAGACTTTGAATCAGATAGACAATACATCAAATTTACAAACTTCTATTCTATCAAATTTATTATCAATGAAATTCACAGAAAGCATACCAGTGAATCGATCTATGAACACGATAACCACACAAAGTGAAGAATTAAATAGATAAAACCTGGTAAACAATTTCAATATTTAAAGTTTATATCTGTATCAAGTTTCGAAGCAAATCTATCAAAGGATCGGAAGTATGTCAGTCTGTACATTCCAGTGCACATAACTGTGATAAATGTAAAATATAGTGACTTAAATCAATGAAATTCAATGTATAAATTTATTTCTAAAATTGTTCTTTTCTGTTTAATTCATTTGAAGCCGATCGATCAACATCTCCCAAATTTCATTCTCGGTTTTTTTCTTACCATTATACTACGAAGCTCAAAACGCTCATGTGTGGAATCTAAAGCTAAAAATGTGAGCTTTCCTGGCATTCATATCATTGATGAAATTTCACAATTTTTATTCTGGTGAGAGAATGGGATGGCAACAGCTTTATTGGGGATTATGCGAGATAATTTCGTGGAAACCACTCTCGCGCATTTTATAAATGCTTTATTTTATAATATAATTATCATTTCCATTACTATACAGCAACGCACTAATAATATTACCAAAATCTTTGATATTATTACTTTTAAATAAATTTGCATGGTTAGCAGTAATCTTGTAATAATCAATGGGATTTATTGATTTTTCGAATACATATATGTTAATTTATACGTCGATTTATGTCAGTTTCTTGAAAGAGATATAAACGGTATTTTACTCGTTTCATTTCTTCGTTATTATGAATATAATAGAACATTTAAACAGATTTTTTTCTTAAACTCACCACCAGATGGCGCCACCAATATAAAAGAAAAAATATAATTAAAATTAATGGATTGATTCATAATTAAATGCCAAATATAATTAAAATATTACATTCTCTAGCGGGAGTCACATGTGCATGAAATATCAAAATTTCAGCACATTAGAAAATCAGTGGAAAAACGATGACAAAATTATTTAAAAATTTAAAACAATAAACAATTTAAGTTAAATAAAAGCATGGTATGGCTAGTAGAAAGCTTTACTAGGTAATACTCCTCTTTTGATTCTATTTACATTTTCTTAAATATTAAATGGCAAACACACATAAAATAATGATGTAGCATAAAACAACGGCAACAAAACATCCTACAATAAACATCCAATTTTATGGCTTTTCTCAATTTGAAAAGCCAATGCCAATGCCATCCAACCCAGACAGACATCTCTTTAAGATTTTTAGAATCGTTTTATGGCCGGATGTCCTGAAATCTCTAAAAGCCGGAAATGTCCATTCAAAAATTATATATCGTTTTAATAAAAATACATCAACATTTACGCTTGATAAGATAACAGAAAGCACTAAATGGTGTGCTACAGGAAGTCGGGATTTTTGAAAATCGCTTTGACTGTAACCTTAGACTCTCAGCGTGAGAGAACCTGTATGTATCAATCCAAAGGCAGAAAAAAGATGGCATTGTGTTTTGATTTGCGTAATTTCAAAATACTAATTGCTAAATTTGGTTTAGATTTTTTTTTTCATTTGTTAAATTCGAATTTGTCAACCCTTTAAATGTCCATATTTACTTATAATGATCTATTAATATTTTTAAAATTATTTCTTTTGTGGTCGAAAAATTTTCTATGCGAGGCTATCAAGTATGAGAATTATAATAAATTTTTCTTATTGATTGCATATTATATTTTAAACAAATGCTTACAATAAACTTAGATTACATTTAAAAAATAATCATAACTATATATATATTCAAAAAATAATAAAATAATTTAATAATAATCATTTAAAAAAATAGTGAAACTGTGCAACTCCCAAAATCTTAAAAAAAAAAAAAAAAAGAAAGAAAAAAAAATTTTTTTTTTAGATTTATTTTTAGGCCAATAATTTTCTTCAATAATGAGTTTCAGATTCATTTTTACGTCTTTGTCTGAATTATTTATATGCAAAAAAGTTATTTTTAAACAATAATTAGAAAGCTTAGTAAAAAATATTCTTGTGAAATAAAACTTTCTGTTGATTTTTTAAAGCTTTAATAAAATTAGATGTTAAAACAAAATTTGAGGGAGAAAAGGGAAATAAGGTAATGATATGCATTCATAAATAGTGTATTATTTAAAAAATATATAGAAAATCAACAAAAATAGCATTTTCTCATTCTCATTATTCTCGGAAAGAAATTTTTTCAATAAATAAATGAAATGGAGAAAACTAATAAAAAATTTACATACAAAATTATCTCTTTACTATGATATTAAATGTTCTTTATAAAAATGTTTTATAATCAGTACAGTTAATTGACGATCCAGCTTTGGAACTATATAAGGGCTGCTTGGAGACGGACCACGGAATTCTGAACAATGGTCAGATGAGTAGGATGACACCTGAGCTAAATTTTATGTTCTAGAGAGACAGAATGATGTGTCCAACAAGTTCGCATGCCAGAAAAACTGAAATCTAATCTTGAACCATTGACCCTAAATTACGAACCGAGTTCTTGCCATTCTTGTTTTCAATATAAAATTTAAAATATTTGAATTTTTTTCTCGAGACTTTAATTCTTAAATTTATAGTAGATTTTTCACTACAGTTTAGTTTTTTCTCTTCTTTTGTAACCAAAAAAGATAATAATAAAAAGAATATTCCCTAATTTTTTTATGAGTGTTTTAGAACTATTTTTAATGCGCACTGATAAGGAATGGAATTCGAAAAATATTTGTACTTTCTGGATTTAGAAGTATATGTATATATTAAGTATAGTCACCTTTTGAAAATTCCATTCAGAAATTTTAATTGTTTTTCTTTTTTAATCTTTATTAATTCTGACGAGAAAAAACATTTCTTGATATTAAGGTTGTTTGCCTATGTGTATGTAAAAACAATGATTGCAAAATGCAGATTGCACTTGGTTGAAATTTAACATATGAGCTTTACAACAAAATGTAGAGTTACAGAATTTCTATAAAATACATTGAAGAAAGGGGGTATCCTTCCTTAGTAAAACCTCGATTTCCTTTTCTGTTCTTAAGAGAAATAAATAAAAAAAAATCGTTGTATTTACATTGAATGAAAATATTATATGTATTTTTAACTGCTACAATTATTTATCAGCACGTTGCCACTCATTTCTAAGGTGAAACTTTATATACATTTCTTTTTATTGCTGAGTAAGGTTCTGCCGTAATGAAAATATTAAATACATTTGCTCGAGTTTTAATACTCGATAGAATTAAAAATATTTTTCTTTGGAAAAATCAGAAAAAAAATTAAAATTTTAATTTTTTTAAATTGTAAAAGTTAAAAAAGTTATTTTTTTTTCAATTTTAACAAAGTACAAATTCTTTTTTCGTTCGATTCATTAAACCATTATTACTCGAATTTTTTTTTAAAAAAAGAATATATCAAATTTAGGGAATCAGAAAGTAACTATGAAAAGGAAATTAATTCTGAATTATTTTAGACGAACCTTAAAGTTCCAGTCAATAAAGTTTCAACATCAAGCAAATGGATATGATCACTTAAGTCATGTTATAAGAGACATTCTAATGCAAAATTTTGCAAAAAAAAAAAAAAAAAAAAAAAAAAAAGTTTCTATTTTTTTTTTTTTTTAATTGATATTATTATCAATACATTAAAAATACATAATATTTGGATTGTTCTTGAAACTTTGCAGATCAAGGAAAAAAATCAATTTCGTAATAAACGGTAGATTTATTTTCGGGTTCTTTAATTAATGACTTTAGCTCATGTGAAATAATGAGTTCAGTGGCATCCGAAATAAATGGGTAATTTACACATCTTCGTAAATGTACCATAATGATTTACAGATGGCATGGTCTAATTCACTGTAGAACTGCGTAGGATGATTGAAGCCTCAACTAATTGGGGAAATAAATTGGCATCTAACATGCAAGTGCCTGTTCTTAGAAATAACAAGTACAGTCTGAACATTCTCTCTCATGAATCAAGACACTGTATACATTCACATGAACAGAAAAATTTATTTATTTTGATAAAAAAAACTTTGGGATTAGAATACTTCAATGTTTAATATTTTGAATGTAAAAACAATTTTGTATAAAATATTGCAATTCACAAATCCCATTATCGTCTGAAATGTTTTTTAAAATTAAAATAAGAATAAACCAGACGATTTTTAAATCGACAATAGCTAATTCTTTCCATAAGTTATTAATATTGTTATATATTTTAAATTTTGTTTAGAAATACTGAAATCTAATGAAAAATTTGTATTATATATTAAAACAATTAAATAAAAAGCTTATTTTTTATAAATATGAAACAATAAATAAAACAAATCAGTAGTTGTTCCGATATAAACTGACAATCGTTTGCTTTTACATTTTCTTTTAGTATTTTTAATATAAAAGCAATTACAAATGTTGCCAAAATGTTTTAAACAAGAAAGAAATATCAAAAAGTAAAAATATAACAGTTCAAAATCCCAGAGTACCATAGCAATGAAATACCGACTTATTCTTTTATTTTAAAGTAAACCAGGTTTTGCTCAATTATTAATTTTTTGAAAAATAATAGAAATTGAAGAGAAAATTGCGCCTAAATGAAACATTTTGAGAAGGCAAGAAAATACTCGCTTATACCTCGCTTCTAGTTAATGCAGGAAAACAGCAAAATTTCAGTTAATTTCTTGTTAATCGAGTATTTAATTATACACTTTGAAATATTGATAGCATTCTTTTCTTTGGTCTTAGATAATAAATGTGCTATGTTTGTAGGAAATCGAACTCGTTGTTTAGAAATAGAGAAGGAATATGTAAATATAGACGAATTTATCTTTATTTGAATTAAGACCAAACAAATAGATGCAAAAATGATTAAAAATTAATTTTACAAGTTTTTTTTATTGCTGAGATAGATTATATCTGTAAATTCTTCAAAATAAATTAAATTATTCGGGCGTATAATATATTTCCATGATATCTGCAATTCATTTCCATTTTCATATATCTTGATTTTAATCAGGAACTGGTATCATGTGATGTAATATTTGAATGCGTGAGATAATATTTAGAGAACATATGTCTTTTATAATTTTTTACAATTTTTAAGATATCGAAATAAATAAAGGTGCTTAAACGATTTAAATATGAAAATAAGGTAGCAATATATTAAAGTTCCATGTCGTTGCACGAAAAAAAAAAAGAAAGGAAATACAAAGAAGTTAAACTGATTAGAATATTTTTAATTCGGATTAACGAATTTTAAATTTTTCACTGATCTTTCGAGTTTTTTATTAAAATAACGTTAAAATGCTTTCTTTAAATCAAAATTATTTTGACTGATTAGAAATCAGAAATAATTATTATTTCTCAATTGTTTTCGCTAATTATATTAGACTTTAAATTTTATCCTCAGTGAGTTGAATTACTTGGAATGACCATGTTCCTATTGAGAACTTTATCGTTGTATAACGAATTCCATCTAGAAGGAAATACAAATTGTTTATTTCAAAAAAACGTTTTACTTTTTCGTATAGGAACTATAGAAGAAATACTGTAATTATCAAAAATTCGAATTAGAAATTTTGAATTTTGAAAACTTGAATTCGAATCTATATTTTCGACCTCCCTGAATTCGAAAAATACATTTTTTGAAAATGTTTGGCTGTCAATCTGTGACTAAGAGAGTTCAAAAATGTTTTGAGCGAAACGGGTCAAATTTGGTATATGATCTTTGCAACAAATTTGAAAACTTCTATCAAATTTTGAAGAAAATACATTATGAGAAAGTCTGTCCAGCTTTTCGAACATAAGTTAACCCAATAACTACAAAACGAAGTGAGACAACTGAATAGAATTTAATGCACAGATTTAACATCTATAGTATAAATACCTACTCAATTTTGATCCAAATCCAATTAGGGTTTGACCATCTGTCGGCTTGTTCTTTCAGAAATATGTAAATGCAATGAACTCAAAACTGTAATGATTTAAATATATCAAATTTGGTATGGGATTT
>JAPMOR010060059.1:11533-22552 GCA_026543865.1 Argiope aurantia
TCATTAGGAACAGTCTAATCGATTAAGGTCAGGCGATGCAGATGGCCATTCGTCAGGGGAGATGAGACCAGAATCACTTTGTTCGCTCAAAGGTGCATCATCAATGCTGCAGACATGATGACAATGCTGTATGCATGATGAATTCTTAAATTGCGGATCTGTGGGTACGTACATGTGGATCTGACGTAAAATTCGAAATGAAAATTAAACTGAAATAGCCCATGTTAAAATTCTTGGTGAAATATTTTTATGAATTTGTAAAGATATTTTTCACGTGAATGTTCGTTATATTTTTTGTAGGTTACCACTGAAGTGCATAATTTTCAATTGAAGTATGCCTTCTTTTGAAAACATTTTTTTATATATAAGGAACTGTTTAACACTTTAAAGAAGATAAGTAAAATGCATTTACCACTGTTCCATAGATGTACAAATTTCACATTATTTAAAATTATTAGATTAATGTCTGGTTTTGAAATTATTTGGAAATTTTCTGGATTATTTGTAGTAAGTATGCTGCTGTTGCTGCTTATCCCCCTTGGACTGAACACCAATTCAAGCCAAGTCCATATCAGGGAAAGAGTGATGCATTAGCTTCTGAGGATAAAGACTCCTGAGCATCGGAGGGCAGAAGTGTAACTTCTAGCTCAAATGAAGATGACGCTCACACAATCGCTTGCACAACCCCTTTTCACAAGGCGGCTTTTTCACACACCCTCACAGATAGAACACAGGGTAAAGAACAACCATGCCCGAACCACCCGGGATGTCCAGCTCACGGGGAAAACGCGATACTCCTAGGCCAGGACACTGAAAATCAAATGTCTAAATATGTCAAAATCAAACAACGCAAACGACTTTTGAGTCAACAGGAAATATACCAAAATATTAAAATTATACTAACTTAAGGATGTGATTCTCAATTTCAGATCAGATTCTATTCATAAACACAGGTCAAGACAAAGTGGAACAAGCATTTGTTTCCCTAAATATTGTATCTAGACTTACACTTCCAGTTAATCAAGTTTCATTAAATAACTGTATAGAAAACCTTTGGCTTTTGTGAAGTTTAATAATAAAAAGTTAAAAAAAAATTACACTTCTATGCGAGCATTACGGTGTAAAAATGTTAGAAAATAGAATGTTTATCTTACATTCATCTACGCAGATGCAAAATTTCAAGCTCTTATAGACAAAGTTTGTTTAGATATGTTCATATGTAAATTTAGAGTGGCTTGTTACAAACTTAGATGCAAACATTTATTTTAGAAATCTAAATTTGTTCAGTAAAGGAAAATTGCTATGTGCAAATATTTGTTTCTCAGTACGTCATTCAATCATCGTGATTTGAAAGATATTTGTTCCTTACGGATATCGATTTTGATATGTCGATATGTCCAACTTGGCAATGAAAAATTTAATAAATTTATCATTTAAGGTATCTCAAAATAAGAGAAATTCCAAAATAAAAATACTTTATTAGTAGTTTTCTTAAAGAATGGCGTATTTCAGTAGCGAGGAACATTCTGAGTGATATATTAATGTAATTAAATGTAATGTATTATCATAAATCATTCGAATATTCCCAATGATTTATTCTGTAATGCAGGGGCCGCGGTGGCCTGGTGGTAAGGTCTCGGCTTGGTAACCGGAGGGTTTCAGGTTCGAGACCCGATTTCACCGAAGAACCGTCGTGTAAGGGGTTCAGTTGCATGTTAAATCCGTCCTGACCAAACATCCTCCCGCTGGTGTGATGTGGAGAGGGGGATGCCAGCTCAGGTGTCGTCCTCGTCATCTGCCCGCGGTTCAAACTTACGAAGTCCGTCCCAAAATAGCCCAAGTGTTGCTTCAAACGGGACGTTAATATGACTAAACTAAACTAATTCTGTAATGCAGGTGGTTGTGCATGTAAGTATATAAAGGAATGCAATTTTGTGTAAATATTAAAAAGTTCATTGTGAACAAATTTTGTAACCACTCCAACTAATGCATTTTTGAAATTTAACGAAAGGTTATAAATATATTATTTTCAGATTTAGCATTGAAATCTTAAAATCTTGAAAAACTATTGAAATCTCAAAAAAAAAAAAAAAAATGTAATTTCCAAGCAGAAAATTTTTAAAAAAAAGTATTCGTACTTTTATTAAAGAATAGCATATTTTAGTAACAATAAACATTTTGTATGATGTATTATCATCAAATGTAATGTATTATCATAAATCATCGGATCATTCCCGCTGATTTATTCTATACTGCAATTGTTGAAATCTTAATGCTGCTGCTTATGTATGTAAACAAAGAGAAAGGAATGCAACTTTGTGTAGATATCAAAAAGTTCATTTTGAATAAATTTTGTAAATATTTCAATTAATGCATTTTTGAAATTTAATAAGAGGTAATAAATGCATTATTTTTTGATTCTGCACTTTTAATAATCTATTGCGATATGGATATGAGTATAATCTTTGAAAGGGTCAAGGAAAGTTTCGTTCAGAATTTAGTTTGAGAGATGAAAAAGTGGTCTAACTCAAACAATTTGTATTTTAATATCTACGCAAATTTTTATATACTGCAGTGACACTTACTGTGTGTATAGATGAATGTAAGGGAAATAATCAACTGACTTACACTTTTACATATTTTGGAATCGTATAAAAATAATTTTTTAAAAACATTTTGTTATTCATTTTCCCGGAATGTAAAGTGTATTCATATAATTGCCTACCTTATTTATTTATATCTGGAAGTATACGTCTAAGGGAAATTACTCCTGCATTTTTGGGATACTCTATATAAGATCATATCTATATAGTGTTACGAAATTTCCTTTACCGGGGTTCGTTTGGATAGTGGAAGTTATATGGTGTGGAGAACGCTCAAATCAGCAGGCAGAAGTAGAATAAAAACAACGACGTTTATTTACACGACGACACACAGGACAGCACAAAAACGGCAACTATATACAGCACAGAAGACGATTATCTTCTCCCGAGACGTGTAGCATACAACAGCACACACAGCAGCATGCAACCAGAATCTACTGCAGACAGTAGCGCACAGCTCAGTTCAGCACGAGCTTGACTCCGTCGCTGCTCACCGTCGCTTACGACTCCTCCGCTCCGTCTTCGGACTTCTCCGACTCTCGACTCCTACTGCCTTCTACCTTCGAACTCGGACTACTGGCTTCGTCGTCTCCTTCCGACTTGACTTGACTGCTCTGGCAGCTGTGGACCCTTTTATAGGTCTCAGGAGGCGAGGCTAGAAGCCTCTCAACCAATCAGGAACGTTCGAGGCGTATCTCGGTTCCTACTGGACGGATCGGGAAAATTCTCGAAGTTTCGGGTATTATCTATTTTGGCACCAAAGTCGCCAAATTTGTCGCCAAGTCGCCAAATTTGTCGCCAAGTCGCCAAATGGTCGTCAAGTTTGTCGCCAAGCTCTGGGACCTCCGACGCGCTAGTCCCATTCAGATGTCTGTAAAACTTTCTTTCCAATGATGGAACAAACTATGCTGGGAAGCCGAATTGCAGGTTTGTAACAATAGCATATCATATTACCATGTGTCTCTTCCAAAAACTCCTGATAATTTTCTGTATATCGACTATTTAGTCTTGTAAAAAATAAAGCGTATAAAAGAGAAACAGAAGTAATTAAAAAAAGAAATTATAGACAGTGAAAATCGATAGTACGTAAAGATCAACTAGTGCCATCATCGCAAGCAAATGATGTCACGGGTATTTCTACGCGTCATATCATTGAACAATAGTTACGAAACATAGGTCATTGGCGGGAATGTAAAGTTATTACTGAATGCAGAGGGCGATCTTTGGCGAACTTTATTGGCAAATAATTGCTGATTTGATACACAAGCATCAGAATATATATTTTAAACGCCTTTTTTTCAACTGAGTGAAACCAAAATTTGACACAAAACTACAATTGTGATCACAAAATCACATATCAATTTTTATTTATCGAAATCTTTGTGTTTTTTTCGATATCGACTCTGCAAGCATGAGAAAATACAGACTGAGGGACAGTCAACCATTTCACAGATTTTTCTCGAAATTTGATAAACATCTACATTATCGATGTTAATTTTATATACCACATTTTATCCATCTAGCTCCTGACATTTTGTAGTTAATTCATTCACTTGTACTTGTGCATCCGAGTTGAGATGCTTTCTCTGAAAGTATTTCACTTAAAATTTCATAGAAATTTACCAATTTGGAAAAACGCAAAGAACGAATACCAAATTTCATCCGTCTAGCAAAAATTGTTATTTAGTTATTGTGTTGACAGACAGACTGATAGATAAACATAATTAACAAAATGTGTATTTCGGACTTGGGAAGGTCTGAAATGTGATAAATCAAAATCTCGAGCTCGGATTTTTTTTTGACAATTCATATGTTTTCTCTTTGTATATTTCATATACAAAAAATCAATAGGGTACTCTTTAAGGTAGGCTATAGTAATTTTGATTTGGAATCAGATAGGAATTTTACTAAACAGAATACCGACTTACTAGGGTTAAATTGCTCATAATATCCTTCAATTGCATTAAAATACTCTTTAAAGGATTATTTAACAGATTTATGACATAGTATGTATCTACGCCCTGCTATCAACTTGACTAGCTACTCATACCAGAGTTTTGGCAAAGAAAAAATAATACCGATAATGTCTTTGAATCTTTTTAACAGGAAAAAAACAACAACTTCCGAGATACTTTGAGTAGTAACGAGAGAAAAAAAACTATAATTATATATGAATATTACACAAATACTGTTTCAATATACCATTACAGAGTTAATAGATATATGAAATGTATGATGTTAAATAATGTAATGCAAATGTTATTAGATTTGTTATTGTTGTTGTTTCTTATGGCACTTGCCATGGACAAGCCCGCTGTTCCTATGACAGCGATTTAAGCCGGTAGGGAGCGTCTCTCTCTCTCTCTCTTTTTTTTTTTTTTTGTAGCGCCAAGTAAGGCCAAGAGTACGACTTTGCTGCTCACGCATCACTCATTCGCTTGTACAACCCCCTTTTTGCAGGACTGCACATTCATACATCTCACATACAGAACAACGGAAGAACAACCATTCCCAAACCGGGACTCGAACCCAGGACGCCTAGATCACGTGGAAGACACTCTACCCCTATGACAGGAAATCGACGCTTAGATTTGTGATATAGTATGCATATACGTTCATGCTACCAGTATGGCTAGCTACTCACACCAGTGTTTTGGAAAAGTAAAAATGATGCTGAAAATCTCAATGAAACAGTAAAAAAACTTCTCAGATACCTTGAGCAATTATGATAAGAAAAAACCTGTAAATGTATATAAATACTATACAAATACTGCTTCAAAATTAAAATAGAGAGGTAATAGATATGAAATGTATGATTTAAGTAGAAGTAGTGGAAATGTTTCGTGGATTTTAAGAAACTCAGTCAGTGCACAAATTTTGCAGGTTTTTTCTCCCCCCCCCCTCCTTATTTTGAATTTGTCCATTTATATTGTTACAAACCTGCAATTCGGCTTCCCAGCATAGTTTGTTCCATCATTGGAAAGAAAGTTTTACAGACATCTGAATGGGACTAGCGCGTCGGAGGTCCCAGAGCTTGGCGACAAACTTGGCGACTTGGCGACAAATTTGGCGACTTTGGCGCCAAAATAGATAATACCCGAAACTTCGAGACTTTTTCCGATCCGTCCAGTAGGAACCGAGATACGCCTCGAACGTTCCTGATTGGTTGAGAGGCTTCTAGCCCCGCCTCCTGAGACCTATAAAAGCGGCTGCGGCTGCCAGAGAGTGAAGTCCGAGAAGGCAGAGACGACGAAGTCAAGTCGGAAGGGGACGACGAAGCCAGTAGTCGGGGAGACGACGGAGTAGTCTGAAGTCCGAGTTGGGAGACGACGAAGCCAGTAGTCGGGACGAAGGAGAAGTCCGAAGACGGAGCGGAGAAGGCGGAAACTACGGTGAGCAGCGACGGAGTCAAGCTCGTGCTGAACTGAGCTGTGCGCTACTGTCTGCAGTAGATTCTGGTTGTATGCTGCTGTGTATGCTACACGTCTCGGGTGAAGATAATCGTCTTCTGTGCTGTATATAGTTGTCGCTTTGTGCTGTTCTGTGTGTCTTCGTGTAAATAAACGTCGTTGTTTTTATTCTACTTCTGCCTGCTGATTGAGCGTTCTACACACCATATCACTTCCACTATCCAAACGAACCCCGGTAAAGAAAATTTCGTAACAATATTTATGTAACTGAAAATTGAAAATTCAGTTTCTTCTTCAATAAAAAAACGAACGATATATCAAACTTAAAAGTAGAAAAAAAAAAAGATATTTGATGCAAGTTTAGACAAATACTTACTGACATTTAGCACAAAAATATTACCAGCTCGACCTTGAAAGCATTCGTTTTCAATCCTTTTGCTTACTTTTTCTTGTTTCACGATTAAAGAAAACGAAAAAAAAATATTAAAAAGGAAGGGAAAAGACAGAAAATTAATCAACAAGTCGAAGACAGTCGGAGGACGGGAACATGCAAACCAAATGACACTTCAAAGCATCTTGTTTACTCTTCATAGCTAAAGTTGAAAGGGATGCGAATTTTGGAATAATCGTCGTTTTCTGAATGAGATATGTCTTGCCCCTTTCTCTCTGTATTAATGCAAAACTGAACCGAACTCTTAAGACTCCATTCGGGCTGTTACGGAACCATTGGGTTATGTGCCTTCTTTAAGCTTAAGACACATATAATAAAAAAAAATTATACAAACATTGCAGATAGATCTTTCCTGAGATACCAATTACTAATTTTGGTTGCTAATCAGAATAATTACTTAGTTTAATTTAGTCCTATTGGCGTCCGGTTGAAAACAACATTGAGGCCTGCTATTGTATTGTTTTTTAAGCAATTTAACAGATGAATGCTATCAACAGATTATTATAAATATTCAAATAGTTCTTGGGTAACAAAAGAGCATCAAAGGTTAATATATATATGCAAAATTTATCCTACAATGCATCATGTATATATTACAAGACTCCGCAAATTTAAAAAATATTTAAAGAAATGATGTAAAAGATTTCAAGCTTTTTACCAACAGTTAGAAGATTCTTTGAACTTTTGTTGGTAGGTGGTTTCTTATACAACAATTTGGATAGTTAATGAGCATAATAGATCAGTCACAATAATCCCTGTTTATTCGGCTTAGTTCTATGGTAACGGTGTGACTACCTATGATATTAAAAAAAAGTGCAAACATTTGGCTATAAGTTTTTATTTGCATTTATAAACTTCACATGACAATTTCAAAGAACAACAATGAATGTTTGGAAATCCTTTTTTGAATATATATATATATATATATATATATATATATAATGATATTTTAAACTCTTAATTTAATCCAAATTAATTTCCAAAACTTTATCTTAATTTAGCTCATAGTAACTTCATTCTAAAAATATTCTCTTATTTCGTGATACAATTCCACTTTCGGTTCAAATAATTCCTTTGTAAAAATAATGCGCCATCAGTACTACGTATCAAATGTGATACTTCGGTACCCTTGAAAAGATGTCAAAGGTCACACGTGTATTGAATTGACGCCTGGCCAGAAATCCTATGTTATATAAGACTAGTGATCATTTATTTCGTTTCTTTTTGCTTTTCTTGCTTCTATGTTTGTGCCGCCCTGCGTCTTCTTGTTAATAATTATGCTTTCCCGAAATGAATATTAAAACGAAATTAGAAATACAAAGTCTCATCACTGCTTGTTGTATATATATATTAAAAAAATTGTGCGAAAAAATTAAAACATTTAAAAAAATAATTTTCCTAAATTATATACAGCTATTCAAAATACATGTATATTTTTTCAAAAAATAAAAACTCATGCATTTTGGGGTTAAATAAAATCACGATTAAAAGTGAAAGTTGTTGTCTGTTGTGGATAGATAAAATTTTAATATTAGGAAAGTTACCAAACAAGAAAATGTGATTTTGGCTGGATAATCAACACATTGTTACTTTACTCATCATTAAAATTATCAAAAAGAAAATACACAGAATAAAAGTAATTGGGTTTTTTAGTGTAGTAATAAGAGTTAATTTTTAAAACCGTTTTTATTAAACTTGCAATTTATACTATGGCATTTTGCAGAGTAAAAATTTACACAAGGAACAGTTGATGTAGCCCTTCCTGTAATTGGATATTAACACAAGTAGATCAATATTTCCATCAGAAAGAAGAAGCCAATAAAATAATCAATGCTCAAAATGTTCAGCCGTCGAATGGCAGAAGAAGCTGCAGCTGCAAAAACTCGTTTTATTTGCAACAACTGTTATAGATGCGCTTCGTGACTTATGTCTTGAGGAAAGAACCTGAAGAAATTACATCTTGAAGCCATCACGAATTGACCCCGTACATTTGTACTTATTTCTTTAAAATAGGCAGGTGTGTGTAGCATCGGTGGTTCAGTGGTAGAATGCTCGCCTGCCACGCGGGCGGCCCGGGTTCGATTCCCGGCCGATGCAGTGCTTCTATTTTTTTTTTTTATTATTCTAACTAGTTGATTTTAAAATCAATGTTTGGATGCAGGGTAGGATCCTGGAGTACGGAAACGATGAGGCAGTTAGGCCCTACCGATCTGCTACAAAGTAAAAATAATACAATATGCTAGATTGTGGTAGTTCCGTACTCTAAGGTCTCAAGGACAGTTGACAAACGAAATGGAGATTTTATTTATTTATTGCATTTCGACAAAATTTTTTGCATGCATTTTTTTATGCTATATAGAGAGGAAACCAATGGCCCACTCACCTGAGGTATTATGATCGAAGGACATGCATTGGAATAAGACATTTATAGATTTTATCTTCTGGCTGTGCTTTTAACTAGTGTTATATAAAAACTGGTAGACCGAGGAGACCTTTAGCTAGGAATGATTCCCTGTAATAGAGTGGCTTGATGGAAGTTTTCAAAGTTCTCGTTTGGTGGTGGTGGTCTATATGTTGTTTTCTTTTCTTCTTCTTTTTTTTTTTTTTTAGTGTTTGCTGTTTATTTGTTTAACCATTTTTTGTTATTTGTATCCTCTAAATATGATTTCTCTATCCATTGAACTTTTTATGTAAAATTTTCTTACATTTTCCAGGTTGTGTTGGTTTTTATTATTATGTAACTTTTTACGGTCAGTATATATAATTGTTCAGTGCCGTCTGTAATATTGGATGGAGTATAAAAATATCCCCACCACTGTAAACTTCCAGCTTTTGTTTCGGCATCTAACAAACTCAGACAGGTTTTAGTTATGTGTGTTAAACATGAATAGGAATTAACAATAAGATATCGTAACATTTTTATAATGGATTATAACAAAGATCATTGCGCAGAGATCTGGAATTTTCAATATGCTGATCCACTGTATTCTCACTGCACGAGACAGTTGGAAGTTATTTCTCTTGTTAATAAAACATTTTCAGCAATTTTTTAAATTTTGTATTCGGTGATCTATTTTTTTCCCCCGTTAGCAGATCACTATTTGTTCCAATTTATTTTAAATAAGTAATGAATTTTGAATGCTCTTGAAATTTTTTAGTTCATGGAAATCCGGGCTTTGTTATTTGCTTTTAATGTTACTATATATTTACATCTAAAGTGTGTTACAAATTAAAATTCTCCTTTTTTATTTCTTTAACTTCCTGCTGCTATGTATGAAATTTTCTACCATAGGTATCTATGACAGCTAGTTAATCTATGACAATAAATTTCAAACTAATTAACATTACATTAGTCAAGACGGGCACATCTAGTGTGAATAGTAAATGCTGCCATTGCGGGGTGGATTTACGGAGTTATTTAGTGCTCAAAGGTTCTTCATCTTCAGAAATTGCTATTATTGAAAATAAAATAGCATTGCAGGTATAGTTATTTAATACAATCGGAACTGCCTTATTGTTTTCAAATATGCAGTAAAGTTTAAAAAATAAATTCCAATTCTGTATATTTGTGTTTTCTTAGTACTTTAAACTAAACTTGCAGGGAGAGCCGTGATGGCCTGGGGGTAAGGACTTGGCTTCGGAACCGGAGGACTTCAGGCTCGAAAACTCGATTCCAAATAAGAACCATCGTGTAAGCGTGTCTGGTGTAGGGCCAAACGTCCTCCCACTGGTGTGATGTAGAAACTTGGAGAAGGGGTAAGAGATCAGATGTCGTTCTCGTCGTATGACCACGGCTCAAATTACGAAGTCAGTCCCGAAATAGCGTAAGTGCTGCTTTAAAACGGTACGTTAATATAACTAAACTAAAACTAAGTTAAACTTGTAGATGCAAGTACTGGAATTGGAGGTTTTGGCGGTTTCTCTTCCTAACTAAATACAAACATACATAATCAAATATGACGTCTAGAAAAAGTTGAATATATCATATTCACCTTTATTTATTTAAGTTTTAAACCATGAAGGAAGAACTCAGCTATGTATGATAGATGAAATCGGATTAGAACTACCAACAATTAGCTGAAGAATTCCAGATTATAATTACTAAAATTGTATCTTCTAAAAATTACAATAAAGTTAATGAAAATTAATTCGTGTATCGTTCGTATACATTTTTCTAGAAGATTTAAAGCCGGCATGAAGGTGCGTAGCAAAATTTGTAGGTCTCAAAATCCAGTATCAAATGCTTCTGATTAATTCATCTATAATACTAAGAAGAAGAAAATTAATTTCGTTTTAAAACTTATTACACAAAATTGTTAAATCATTATTTTCAGTTAAATTTGTTTTTATTTGTTCTTGATTAATGTCACATTTAAGTACTCCATGTTATTTCGTATGTTTTATTTTCTTACTACAAGGAATTGTGAAAAGTTTTTGCAGCAGAAAAGGGATTTCGAAAAGAAAAGAATTTAAGAAATCTTTATTCAGATTTCAGATTTCCAGGAAAAATATTCCTGTCGAAGTCTAAAGATGATATTTATTCTATTTTTTATAA
>JAPMOR010060061.1:8257-80977 GCA_026543865.1 Argiope aurantia
TGTGTGTGTGTTAATTTTTTTCATAATTCTTTGCTTATTTTAGGAACCTCTTTCTTGAATAAAAATGGTGAAGCTTTATCATGTTGGTGTATTGTTTAAGCATCAGTCCAAAGTTGTGTGCTTATGTGCAGCAAGTGACTTGACATCATTTGGATTTTTCCAGAGAAATAGTATAAAGGAATTTATGAACTTTACTAGTCAAATACTCGTTGAGCGTTGCCAGTCTGGAGCAAGAATGTCAGTTAAAGAACAAGGTCTCTCTTTTTATCTATAGTCTCACATTATTCTGTTTTAATATTATTTTTTAAGGGAATATTGTATTTTTCTCAAAAATTCATCCAGTTAGCTTTTGTTTTAATTTTTGAAGAAAAGGATCCCTATGAAGTTATTATTGTTGTTAGCAGTATCTATTCTTTGAATTCAGCTGTGAATTTGTTCTTGTAATTGAAAACATTTATAAGATCAAAAGTTTATGAATAATTATCTTAAAATATGCAGAAGGAAAAGTAACTATTAATTTAGAATTTTTTATTAGTAATTTAATTTGTTACAGTATTTATTATTTTTTATTAATAGAAAATGAACTAAAGTTTTGATTTTAGATTGCTTTTTACGCATTGTATTTATAATTCCATTTTTCTTGAAACTATTTATTCTAAATTCATCACTAATTTACATACCTTTTTGGAATATTCATTATTACTAACAGGGGTGCCAGCTCAGGTGTCGTCCTCGTCATCTGACCGCGGTTCAAAATTACGAGGTCCGTTCCAAAATAGCCCAAGTGTTGCTTCAAACGGAACGTTAATATAACTAAAACCAAAAATTACTAACAGAATGTTCTTGATGCTCAATTAAAAAAATATTAGATATTAACTTAAAAATTGATTTAAATGCTTGAAATTACTTGTCATGTGAAGACATGTTTTCCAAAAAAGTCTCCAATAAATTGGGAATTTTTTTTAGACTTGGTTCATTAATTGAAATATTTCTTTCTTCCATTCCCTAACAGGGAGTAGATATCAAGTCATTTGCTTAAATCAAAAATGTGCTTCATCATTAATTATTTCAGTGCATCATTAAATGAACTTCCTAAACACACTAAGAATAATCTTTTATAAATATTGATGACTGATGAGTGCTGATGTTTGATTCATAAAAAAAGTGATAATTAGTTTTTATTTGATGGAAATCATTTCCAAACTACTAGATATTTTATAAGATTAAAGGTCAATAATGTTTATAATCTATTTAAAAAATTATTCTAATTTTATGAAAAATCTATGAGTGTCATATATATGATAGATTTTTTTTTTGTCAGTCTTTAAGTATAAATGCTGTCTTAAAATATAAATTTCCATTTTGCTTGGTTTTTACAAAAAAGTTGTATTAACTTATTGTGCTAAATACAATTATTGTAAACTGTAACATTGGCAAAACAGCACTTATTTCACAGTGTAACACTGCCAAATTTGGCACTCAATTTGATACTTTTCTGCTTAATAAAGAAGTTTTGTATTGCTTTATATTCACATTTTACTATAATTTTTCAGCTTATATGTGTCATATTTTTGTGAGAGCTGACAATCTTGCAGCTGCATTGATCTCAGATCAGGAATATCCACAAAGAGTTGCACATACGCTGTTGAATAAGATTTTGCAAGAGTTTTCAAACAGTCACCCCCCTTCATCTTGGACAGGAGAAGCCAAGTTAGTAAATAATAAATTTCTACATTTCTTAATTTGTATAAAAATTATATTTAAGTGATTATATTGTTGTATTGTGTTTTATTATTGATTTTATTACTGCTTATATTATTGATTTTTTTATGATATATTGCATGTGGGCTTTAATTTATGTTTAATACTTTCTAAAATCATAATTTAGGAGATAATTACAGACCTTTGGTCAAAATTATATATAATATATACACACACACTAGTCCGAGATATTACTTAGATTTAATTTCAGTTAAATTGTGCAGATATTGCTTCATATCAAATTATCATATATTAAAGCAATTCCAACATTGGGTGAACATCATGCATTTGAGTATTTGATGAAACATTGAAAAGTATGTGAATTTCAGAGCAGCAATAAAATATTGTTAATTTTTATACATTTTAAAGTTTTTTTTATGAAATAATCAACTTTTGATTTTTAATTTTTAATCGTGTGGAAAAGTTGCCTTTTTGTATAGATAAGAGGGAGGGGGAATCGAAGTACACCTTGAGGTACCACAAGGACGTTAAAGCTTCATAAAAACACACTTTTTGAAACTTTTTAAGGATTTTTTCGTGCCTTGATTATGAAATAAAAACCTTTAAATAGGCATTGTCATATAAATAGAAATATGAAAGCAGTTATATTATTGCATTGGCTTGTCAGTGAGTCGCCGCCAGAGCGGTTGTTATTGAGGTAATGTGGAGATTTGTATGCGTCTGGTGACAAAGACAGGCACAGTTTCAAATCAGTAGCTTTGCCGAGTTCAGTTGAGTTTGTGTTTCCACTCCGTCTATTGTGCAACTGATTAACATAACTGATTTGTTAATTTGTGTACTTTGTTGCGAGTAAAAAGGGCTCAATCTAAATTAGTGAAAACAAGACAAATGTCGGAGTGTTATATTTTTTGAAAAATTTAGTTATTTGCTTAAAGTTGAACTCCATACTTACAAATCTGTTATGAAGTGCTACTGTTAAATTAGGCACTTCAAAAATTGCTTCAATTCAAATTCAAAAGAAATTTACAAATGATAAAAGCTTATCATACTAAATACAGGAATTTATTAAAGTCTAAAAGCAAAAAATGTTCAGATAAGTTTGATTCTAACCTCACAGAATTTTGGAGAAGAAGCTAAACATTTATTTGATATTGCTGACTTATGTAAAAGAAAAAAAAAAGTGCCAGTTATGGAACAAAAGTTTCTAAATGATTAACGCTCTAACAGAAAAATGATTATAGGTAATATTGATATTGCTACCACAGGCTCTTTGAGGAAGAAAGAAGCAAGAAATTAAATATATGTTTTCAGCATGTAAATATGAGAGCAGTTATTTTAAACAATGGCGAATTGAAATCTCTTCTGGACAATAAAATGTGCTGTCAAATTTGAATCTTTTCTAAGAAACAAGAATATTCAAAACAAAAGTAAAGTTAAAGAGATATTTTCTAATATAAATAAAGTAAAAAGAAAAAATGATTTAATTATCTGGCTTTTCCGTATTTTGGTTATTTTAAATTTTATTTAAGAAATCTTGGATGTTGCCATGTTGTTGCTTGTATAATTTTGTATATGTGCACTGAAAGCATAATTTGTTTAATAATATCAATTAAATTTCCTGAGATCTTAATTATAATTCATATTATAAGTAAACAAAGTGTTAAGTTTTAGTAGTCTGGATTTCTATAAGCAACGATATATATATTTCAGCTTTATTTTTATATATTATGGCAAATTGTTGCTATCTTTTACTGATGACTTGGGTGTATGTATATTATTTGACTTTATTTTCTTTCTGTCTCTTTCTTTTAGTTCACTAACTTTTGCAGACTTGGAAAAATATTTAACAGAATATCAGGTAATATTTTTTTTTAAATTTTATCAATCTGATTGATGTTGCATTTTACTGTATCTAGTGTTGCATAGGTTTTAAAGGAAAAAATCAATAAATTACATTGAAAGTCCATAATGATAAATTATAATAAGATATAAATAATGGAAACTTACTGGGAGTATCTCGAACTGAAAAAACTGCTACTCAAATTTCTAAAATTAAGAATGAAATTTTGTGTTAAAACTTGCATGTATTATCTTAAAAATCCAGTCATATTCTTTTGCATATTTTTAGTATAATAAAATATAAAATATTGCCTCTTTCTATATGAGTTAATATTAAAAATGTGACAAATTTTTAAGTTTTTCTTAGAAATTTTGTCCTTTTAAAGCATAATGAAAACTAGACTGAAAAATTGTTCATTGATACATTCGGAAAATATTTGATTTTTAAACAGTTTTCAATCATTTAGATTGGTGGATTTAATAGAAATTCTAAAAAGTTAATATAAGTTCTGCTGTGTTATTAAAGTTTCGATTTACCATAACACATATAATTAGAAATTATTTTAATATGCAACTGCTGAAAGGTGTTCTTGGATATATGCATAGGCATTTTTTTTAATTTTTTTTTATAGCATTCAAACTTCTTTAATGCACTTAGATCTTGCAACAATATTTGGCACTGCTATTTATATACACTAGTAATTGTTTCCAATATCTTGCAACAATAGTACAAATTTTTAGCTTGCATTGACTGGTGCTGTACTAATGGAACATTACTTTCAATAGCATCCAAAATACTTGTGGTTAGCAATAAATATATATATACATACAGTACACAATTTTACAGATGTATATAAAATTTAAAATCTAAATGATTTATTTATTATATATACTTAAGTTTTCTATAATTTTTGAGAATCTTTCCATTACTGTAAAATCCTTTAATTTTAGGATTATCTTGACTCTATCAATTAATGTTGTATTTTTAAATTTGTATTGAAAAGTGTATTCCAATTTAATTATATTCCTTCATTTTCCTTTCTGAGGCAATTATGTAAAATTCTTAAGGCCAAAAATAGCTAAAATAAGAATTATCAAATAGTATTTTTTAAAAATATTCTTCAGAAATATAAACTTATCGATAAATTATTCTAAAGTGTTTGAATATATGTATTCTTGATTTTATTGCATTTTAAATGAATGATTATGCTAATGAATGAATTAACAAATTTAATAATTTATTTTCATGCCTAAAAATGTAGTGCTGTTTTTATTATTAATTTAGACTTAATATGCAGTGCTTTATTTTATGATTAACAGGATCCTCGAAAAGCAGACAGTCTTATGAGAATTCAAGATGAACTTGATGAGACAAAAATAATTCTTGTAAGCATTACAATTTTTAATTAAAGCCATATTATTATTTCTTCCATTATAATGTATTTTTATCTGTAATTCTTGATTTACAATGTAAAATAACGGAGAGCCTAAGATCTTTTTTAACTTAACTGTCTTTTCTATAGAAATAAAGATTACCAAACTCTGACTTCTAGAATTTTAGGTTAATTTAGATTACCAATATTCACTATTAGGTTAGGTTATCATGTTTAATTTTATTTTGTAAATGTAATAACCATTACAAATACTTACCGTTTAAGCTAAATTTTAATTAATTTGAATAAAGTTTTTAATGGTTTATATTTAAAGAATTTTTATTATTGTTCTTTAAAAGAAAGAAGGATCTTCAAAGACAATTTTAAAGCTAACATTTAAAAAAAATAAAAAAGAAGAAAAGTTGCTTTCTTTCAAAATAAGTTGCTTTTTAAATTCAAAATTCTGATATATTTTATCATGATCCAAATTTATATCAATTAAGACAACTTTATCTTTATGATAAGTTTTTATTTCTTTGTAAAGAATTGAATTGTATTTTAGGCAATATATTATAACGAACAATACTTATTTAAAGAAAAAGCTCATATTGTTTTAATAATTTTTATATTTTATTGATGTCCTGGAATTTATGCATATTTATTTAAGTATTTGAAATGTGTTAATTTGAATTGCTCATTGTGTATTGTAGCATAATACTGTGCAAGCTGTATTGGAAAGAGGAGAAAAATTAGATGATTTAGTAGTCAAGTCTGAAGAACTAAGTTTGCAATCCAAGACATTTTATAAAACAGTAAGTCTTATTTTATTATTAAATATTAATGAAAAAATTCAAACTTTTCATCCTAGCCATAAAGTAATCTTTTTTTAAATGTATTCTTTTATTTTGTGTTATTATTCATAAATCAATAGCTTTAAAAAAAATTCTACATTGATCTATATATTTATTTTTTCAGGCTAGAAAGACCAACCAATGCTGTGTTATTCTTTGAAAATATTTTCAAAATGTTGCTGTCCTTTATTGAAAGTTGAAAAATTTCATAAGCACTGTATATTAATATTCATAAAAATGGAATGAAATATATTCTTATATGATTGCAACATTACATATTTATTATTAGAAGTATTATAAGTGTTGGAACTGTTATTTTTCAGTATTTATAATTCTTGTTTTAAAATCTTAAATATTTTTATATATGCAATATTGTACATTTATGCTAATATATTTGTATATCAGATTACTTTTATGTATGTCCTGTTCATTCATAATAAATTTTCAATGTGATATCTTTGTAATTGATAAGTTAAGCAAAATTAAAGTATTAAATATGTATAAACTATTCATATAATTTTTTAATATTAATAAAAGTAAATGTTTGTTGGTGTGTCAATCTATTTGCATTCTACAGGAAAAGCCATTAGAACTACCTAATTGGTGCAGGTGTAATTTGGAAGTGGGGTGGTGGAAATATATGTCTTAAAACAATTTTTAATATAATTTTTAAAGGTTAAAATTGAAATTAAAATGTTGATGTCTTTTTACTCTAAATTCTGAAGCTCATATTGCACAAAAATTACTTTTATTCTGTGTTAAGATTTAGAAAATTTTCTTTTCAGTGATACATATTAGTAATTTACCAGTATTTTTATTTCTTTAATTGCAGCAATTATTATAAAGAAAATTTTATGCATTATTTGCAACAATCTTATTTGATTTTGCAAATGAAATTCAAACCGATTTCATAGTTTCTGCAAATATTTAATCATGCTTTTCTTCTATTATTAAAAGTTAAAGAAAAAGAAATGCTTTTTATCTTCTTATTTTTTACTATGCTATAAAAAAATTTTACTTTATTTTATTTCCTTGATTTTTAGTTTGTGTGTGTGTGTATACATATCCATGCATTAAATTATGGGGGCAATTTAAGATAAATATGCATTTTATTTTATCATTTATTTACATGAAACTAAGTTTCATTATGCATATCATTTTCTAAGTAATCTCCCTTCTTATAAATGCATTTTATCCAACAGTCCATTTTCTTATGCTGTTGATCTTTAAACTGAACATCTTTTATGTGAAAGATGTTCAGTTTGTTGTAAAACTTATTTGTGTCTGAGACAAAGCACTGATCTTGTAAATCATCTTTAAGTGACTCAGACAAGTGAGAGTCAGATGGCCTTCTTATTTGCCAGAACTATTTTCCCTCTCAAAATAGTGCAAATTGGTGACCATCCTGGACCCTCTTTAAGCATTACACTTGTTCTGATATTTTTTAATTTAATCCACAAAAACAGTTCCACATGGTAGAGCTCATCCTCTCTATTGTGACAATTGTCTTAGATGAATTTCTGAACCTTTGATAGGCCCTCTGATAAAAGGAATCAAATTATTGCTCATTGCCTCTCTTTGGTACAAATTTTTAATGGAGAGGATATTAAACTGTCTATAACAGAAGGAAGAAAATAGTAGAATTGAAATCAAACTTTCTTGCATTATCCAACAGTAGGTTAGAGGTTAGTGTGTAAGAAATGATGTAAGAAAAGTTGAATCAAATGTGTAGATTACTTTTTATTTAAACTTTTATTATACTTAAAAAAATTATTAATATGTTTCCATCAATTTTACATGCTGTTGGATTAATTAAACTTCATCCATTTTCAATTTTACATATTTTTTTCAAAACACCATAATAAATATTTACATTATTTTATTTTTAATTTTTTTATGTAAATCTATTAACAGAGTGCTTAGTGAAGGCATTAAGAAATATAAATACTAACTTATTATATTTATTTTTCATCTTTTTATTATGTGTCTATTCATCTTGCATGTTGTTGGATTAATTGAATTACACTTTTCTCTTTTGCATGAAAATTCAAATATAAGATGACAGTAAATTGAATTGAAACATGATTAAAAATTTCAGTGAATCTAATTTTTTTTAAATGAATATAAGAACGAATGTACATGTGCTTATCTGCTATCCTTAAGCTGCTATAAAAACTTCAAAAGTAAGAATTGAGAATAATTTTTGTAGGCTTCTCATTTTGTAATCTGTTTTTATTATTTAATTTGAAGTATAAAATTTTTTTAGCTTGAAATTTTGTTTTATTATTAACTGACATTTTTTTTGAATCTGTAAATAAAAATCCTGTAATATAAGTACTAATTTATGAAATATATCTTGTATATGACAATTTTTTGTGAACATTAATTAACATATTGAATTAATTGAATCAAAGTTTTGGAGAGAGAATCTATGAGAAATTAGTTGCATTATAATGAACAAAAGGGGCATAAAACTTATAAAATAGTATGGGTTGTATATCTCGGATAATGTATTATTTTAAGCCTCAAAAAAAAAAAAAAAAAAAAAAACTTAATGCTGTAATAAAGAAAAAATTTTAGTGGACTACTTGGACAACAAATTACTAAATTGGCATTAAAACTTAGATAAATTTTCTTTCTTTGCCACAGGTAAGAGAAAAGTGTTAGTTAAAGTTCAAGCTTGTATCTTTAAATTCAGGTTCTTTTTTTTTTTTTTTTTCTGTTTTGTTAGTTTTTTTCTTCTTATGTACACTGCAGTGCAAATCAAATTCCATGAATAAAAATCTGTCATTAGTTAACTTTGTAAACCATACTGAGAAGTTATTTAGAATATGAGGGTTTTAAAAAAAAATTATTTATTATTTTTGTGTAAGTTCAAAAGAATTCTAAAATTTAAATTCTAATCTAAACTAAGAATGAGTTATGTTATCATCATTAATTACTGTTATAATTATTCACAAAGAAAATCTCCTATTTAAAAATATACCAAATATTTATATTATGCAATAGACTCTCCTTAATCTAGCTCCTCTTAGAACCAAGTAAAGGAGCAATAAATGGCAGAGAAATTATGCAGATTTCAGTCACTTTTTCCCATCATAAATAAATAGAGGTTAGAATTATCTTTGGTAATATTTATTATAAATTGTATAATTTGATACAGTTTGTAATATTTTATGCAATAAACATCGGTTTAGCTTTAATGAATTCCTACTAGTCTATGATTTCTCTAGTTTATTACAAAGTATAATCTTCTCAATTTCTAAGAGTCTGATAGAGTGGTGGCCAAAATTGTGGACCCTTTTGAAAATTTTAATGTTTTCTAACTTTGTATGCTTATAGAAAATGTAAATTCTTGCATATCATTTTAAAGAGAATTCAATGCTGATTTCAATACATAAAGCAAAATTCAAATATTTGTAATACAAAAAAGTTCTGAAGCAACAATTATCGAGATACATTATATGCTGATGACTGCAATGAGTTATCAATACTTAGTAGGATAGCCTTTATTTTTTATTACAGCTTCACACTGATGTTTCGTTGAGCTGACAAGAGTCGTAAGCTCTTCCTTCGTTATTTCATGATGCCAGGAAACAATTATAGCCTCAATTAATCCTCTTTTATTTGATGAAAGCTTCATATATATAAGAATTTTCAAACAGTGCCATTAATTCTCAATAATTTTGATGTCAGGACTGTTTACTGGCCATGATAACAATTCAATGCTCTTTTTACTAAAACACTCTCTCGATATCTTTGCTGTGTGGCAAGGAGCTGATTCCTACTGAAAAATAAATGATGCATCGTTGGGAAAGAGATCACTGATGGAATGTGTAAGTTTTGGCTTTAGAAAAGTGTCAATGTATTTTCTTGCATTTAAAATCGCATCGATAACATGAAAGAGAGCAATACCGTCTGCCAACATGCATGACCAAATCATAATACTAACTGAGTTCTTTATAGTTGCCAGAATGCAGTCAGGATGTAGCTCTTCGCCTATTCTAAGTCTTGCATATTTTAGTCATCAATACCGAATAACAATATCTGTTTCATCACTCTGTATAACTTAATATCACTGATCATCTGTTCAATTAATGTGTTCCTTTGTTCAAAGTAATTTTTTTATACACTGCTGTAAATTGAGATAATGAATTTTTAGTTGAATTCTACCTCTTATCCAACATCTAATATTATTCTCCTGGTTGTTCTTGAACTGACATAAATGTCAGTATCATTCAGTGAACTTCTGGTTGCTGTTGATGACATTCTTCTATCTTGTTGACATACTCTTTTTATCCTTTTGTCATGAATAGATGTGGTGCACCTTTTTTAGGCATTTACTGCCTTTACTGCATGCAGTTGTTTTTTCATTGAATTTGTCTCCTGATATCGTAAACAAAACTTTCAGACTCCTGATGTAGTTACTAAGCCACCCACTTGTCTTGCAATTTCAGCATAGGAAAACTGCATTTTTATAACACAATAATCGTAGTTCTCTCTCTAGGTGTACAATCTGTTCTTTTATTTGATATCATTGCTTCTTGACTAAATAGTAGAAATATTTCCAAATATATATTAAAAGATTTAACAAAATTTCTAACTTGCAATTTAATTACATAAAAAACAGTTTTCCTTTTACAGAAAAAAGAAAAAATAAAGACTTGTTCCAACTTTAAACATGCTGTCATCTTCTGCTAGCAGTTATTAATATTTTATTGCTTCCTAGAAAAAGAATAGCGATTTGACAGGAAAGTTAGAAATTACAATCCACTTTATCACTGTGTTTATTATTCAGATTAAAGTAAGAATGACTTTTTTGTATTGCAAATATTTGAATTTTGCTTTTTGTATTGAAATCAGCATTAATTTCTCTTTACAATGATATGCAAGAGTTTAAATTTTGTTAAATGTAACATTTTCTCTAAGCATACAAATTTAGAAAACATAACGATTTTCAAAAGTGTCCACAATTTTGGCCACCACTATATATATATATATATATATATATGCACATACAGGGTGTTGCCGAATTCGACCGACAAATTCAGAGGGCTGATAGTAGGCATCAAGAGGATAAAAAATCACCATACAACATGGGGTCTCAAATGACATTCAGGGGGTGAAAATCGCAAAAATATAAGGAGTCGGCGAACTTTTGGAAACTAAAAATTAATAACAAAAGGTGTTTCAACTACGATTTTTTTCTAAGTGAAAGCACATTCTTAAAGGCAAATTTTCATGCGAGTAACATGTCGATTTGATGAACGAGGGGGTCGTAAATTATTGAAAACGAAAAAGTAGTTTAGAACCCTTATCTGCAAAAATATTAAAACTTTAAGAAAAATAAAAGCTTGAAAATATAAGGAATTTTATACTCTTAAAATTGATATAAGTCTGTAGTGTGAAAACTGAGGAGGTTTTAAGATATTCAAGAAAAACTAAAATGTTTGCCAGGAAACATAGCTGCAACATCGGCATCAAGGTTTACAGAAAGTGTTGGAAAATTATATTGAAAAATTCTGAGTAGTAATAGTAGGCGTCAAGGCGATAAGAATTTTCAAAGAAATATAAACTCGCAAACAAAGGTGAAAATTTATTTGCTGGAATACAGATACAGCATACATTTGCAGCACAGACATTTTAACATAAGAAAGACGATGAGAAACTTTTATAAAAATTGCTCAATGTTGCGGCCGTGAAGGTCATTACACAATCGAAACCGACGTTTAAAGATCCACCGGAAGCTCTCAAACATACCAGGTGTGCTTGCGATTTCTCCAGCATCGACGACGATCCGTGCTACGAGATCTTTCAATGTATCTAAAAGTTGTCTGGTAAACAAGATATTTTATATGGCCCCAGAGGAAGAAATCCAAGGGATTACGGTCCGGGGAACTTGGAGGCCAATCAACAGGTCCGCCACGTCCCAGGATATGTATCATCTAGTTAGTTACGCACGGAATTCAAAAAATGCGCTGGTGCACCACTATGCATTAACCACATGTTCTGGTGTGCAATGGCCGGTATTTCCTGCAGTAAATCAGAAAGGACGTGCTGCAAGAAAACAAGGTACTTTGCGTCACTGAGGCGTTCGGGCCCTACAATTGGCGGCGTTATTTTGAAGGATCCTGTCTCCCGCAACCGTCTATTAATATTTGCAAAGGTGCTGTGGTGTGGACAACGTCTACTTGGATATTACTATTGGTATATTCTTTGTGCTAGCCGTCCATTACTATTCGCTCGGTCGTAAATTAAATGCATATTCGTCATTCGTGAAATCTAACCTGTTGTTTGCGAATGAAACTTATCGACTATCAATTCTGCACTGCTCTTTAATTAATGAATGTAAGCTGTTTTTGTATTCCTCGAACCATCAATTCTGCAATGGTCGCAGCTTTTATATTCCTCGAACGCATGAAAAATTTAGATACGAGAAAACTTCTCGACTACCTTGTTCCAAATCCTTGCATTCTTAGGGCCATTCTCTTCACCATATTGTCTCTTCGATGTCTGTTTTTGCGATTTTCACAGAGAAAACGCCTCCTGCGACCCTATGTTTTATGATAATTTTTAATCTCTTTAATGCCTACTATCACTTCTCTAAATTTACCTTTCGAATTTGGCAACACCCTCTGTAAACATCGGTGAAATTGACACTCTCTAGAAATCGACCAGACCATGTCAACCTAAATGAGTACAATCAGAGCGCATCTTATAAAAGCATCAGGCGGATGTGAACTGTGCTGTGATTGGACTCCTAAAGGTTGACATGATCTTGCCGATGCCTCCATTTATTGCTTATGTTTACATTATACTTCAAGATCCACATGCTAAGCTTTGCTCTGAGTATAATATATTCTGGTTATCATATAAGAATATTCTGGTTTCTTTTTAAATTCCTTTCTACTGAGTTTTAATACTGGCATATAATATGCTTTCTGAACAATGTTTATACATTCAGGATAATAGATGAGTATGGGGGAAAAAAACTGAACTGTTTGTAAAAAAATTCATAATTAAATAACTTTTTAAGACAGGCACAAATTTAATGGAAAAAGTTTAAATTACTACACAGTATTAAGTATTACTTAAATAATAATTGTAATTGTTTTCTTAAAACCTTCTTGAAAGCCAGGAATACAATAGCTTTCAATACTTATTCTGACCTTACTGCTGTTTATCTTCGCTAAAATTTCTAAAAATGCCATAGACAGCATGGAAATAACTTTTAAAATGCTTGTTACAAGATTCAAAGTATGTGGGAAAAAAACATTTTCGTCTCATTTCACTCTTATCTGGATAAACAATAATTTAATAATACAAATTCCGCTCTTTGACTTCCATCTACAATGTAAACAAACACGTAATTTTCTAACCAATCACAATACAGTAAGCAACAAACCACATCGATGGAGAAAGAAAACCTATGATTGGACTCAAAAAGGTTGACATACAGAGAGTCGATTTCTAGATTATGGTTCGTTCCCAATGTTTCAGCGATGTTTCCTGACAAACATTTTAGTTTTTCTTGAATATCTTAAAACCTCCTCAATTTTCACACTACAGACTTATATCAAATTAAGGAGTATAAAATTCCTTATATTTTCAAGCTTTTATTTTTCTTAAAGTTTTAATATTTTAGCAGATAAGTGTTCTAAACTACTTTTTCGTTTTCAATAATTTACGACCCTCTGGTTCATAAAATCGGCATGTTACTTACATGAAAAATAGTCTTCAAAAATGCGCTTTCACTTTAAAAAAATTCATAGTTGAAACACCTTTTGGTATTTTTTTTATTAATTTTTTTAGTTTCCAAAAGTTCGCCGACTCCTTATATTTCTTCGATTTTTACCCTATAAACGTCGTTTGGGACCCCATGTTGTATGGTGATTCTTTATCCTCTTGCTGCCTCCTATCACCTTTCTGAAACTGTCGGTCGAATTCGGCAACACCTTATATATATACATATATATATATATATATATAATATTGATAAATTTATTTATTTTTGACAAATGATTATGTAAAATTTTTTTATTGTAAGAAAATGTATGTTATGTAATTTTTTCTAATATATTATTTTATTTTATTAAGGAATTTATTCTAATTAGTATCCTAATTAATGTTAATAATAAAAGAAAATGTGTATGTTGGCACTCTATGAGCCAGATTATTTTATTTGGAGCTGCCAACATCTGTTTTAGAGAGTGGGAATATGCATCTGAAAGGCAATTTTTAAAATTTTAATAGATAAAAAAAATTTTAGCGCTTTTTCACGACAACTTCCATAAATATTACAGTCCTGTTCGTTTCAGTATCCTGGGACGACTGCTTTTCGACAATTCCATCTCACTAAGGGGTGAGATGGAGTAGGATGTACACATTTTCATAGTTTACTTGATTTTTAAATGTAAACCTCTCCTTTCATCTTTCCTCTTCCCCCCTATTTTGTCGAATTAAATCTACCCTAACGCATGCACGGAGGGTTTTAGTATCCGTTGGCAAACAATACAAATTTGATTTTTATATTGTAATGAAAATTTTTTTAAGGTTATCTTTTCAATATATAATTTTTTTATATTTTTAATTTAAAAAATATTTTAAGCATGTTTTACGAAAATATATTTTATTGTTTAAGTAGAACTCAAATAATTTTCTACAGGTATTTCGTACTGGATTTTTTTTTTTTTCACTGTCGTGAAATTAAGAAAGGTAATTTTTACCTGGTATAGTAAAATTATGAAGATTACCTTGTTTTAACATGTTGAATATGTTTCAATATACAGTGTGTTTGTAATAAATTCTTTGATATTTTTTACTTAAAATTAAGGTCTAAGTTCAGAATCCTTAGATTGGAAAAATTTTAAAGTCTTCCCATTTTAAAATACTATTGCTTTTTCCTGTGATATATTTGGATGTATAAAAATGGGAACAAGAAATTGTAAAATGCAAAGCATAATGAGTAGAATAATGCAAGGCCGCTAAAAATATGAGTTATCTAATACATAAAAATCTCGTGTCACGGTGTTTGTGTTCCTACTCCTCTGAAATGGCTCGACCAATTTTTATGAAATTTTTTGTGTATTTGGTAGGCATGAAATTTATTATGTGCATTTGGTATTATGAGGTCAATGAGAATAGGTTGTAAAGTATATTTCATAACGCTAGGTAATTAGGGTGTCCCTATCCCGTCATTCCACATTCAACGTATGCTGATGAGATCAACGCTTGCTTGAAATGATCGCCAATGTGGCGTAATGTTGAACAACTCCAACTAAAAATAAACATGCACTTCCAAATGCTACAAGATCCATCTGCTGAGACATTCTCGGACAATTGTTAGATATAGGTGATGGAAAAGTTGCCGTCTATAAAAATACTGGATGCATAAAATTGCCCACTAATTTCTGCACTATCGTTGATTCGCAAAATGCTCTCATTGACCACATGTTTCCCGATGTACGCACACAATATACAAATCATGCCTGGCTGACAGAAAGAGCCATTTTGGCAGCAAAAAATGTGGACGTCGACGATTTAAACTTCAAGATACAGCAATTGTTGCTAGGCGACTTGGTATCATACAAATCGATCGATACAGTTTGCGATGCTAACGAAACTGTAAATTATCCAACAGAGTTTTTGAACTCACTGGATTTACCAAACATGTCACCACACCTTCTACGGCTGAAAGTTGGATCTCCGGTTATTTTAATTCGTAATTTGAACCCACCACGGCTGTGCAATGACACGCGATTGGTCATTAAAAAATTGATGAAAAACGTTATCGAAGCCATCATTTTGAATGGCAAATTCCAAGCCGAAAATGTTTTGCTGCCACGAATTCCAATGATTCTCACAGACGCGCCAATTGAATTCAAATGCGTTCAATTTTTTATTATATTGGCATTCAGAATGATAATCAATAAGTCGCAAGGCCATACGATATCTGTTTGCTGCTTAGATTTGGGCACACCATGTTTATCACATGGAAAATTGTACGTGACATGTTCTCGAGTTGACAAACCATCGAGCTTATTTTTGTTGACTAAATACGGACTGACAAAAAATAAAATACACTCAATTGCTCTTCGAAATGAATATTGATTTTCTTTATTTCATTTTTATACTTTAGGATAAAAAATATATTACTTTTTTCACTTTAACAATGTATATGTTCGTTACGTTAATGAAATGCATTGTATTAAGAAAATGAATGGTTGGTTTTTTTTTTGTTTTTATCGGCGATCATCGTCTACAGCGCTCCATTCCTCTTTCTGTCACAGATCCCATCCTCACACACTTTTATTCGTTATTTTTTTTTATTGACAACCAAAATATTCACTAGAAATAATTTATATGGCAGAACAACGTTTGCCGATCAGCTAGTATTTCCATAAAAATTTGAAGTTTAAAATATTTTAAGGAGGAGGCTATTAAAACATAATTACTCGAATATTTAATTGAAATTTTGTGGAATTATTGATTTTAAACTTGATTTTTAAATGTAATCAGTTTGGTCTTCAAAGGTGACTAGTGAATTAATGAAAATTTGCCTTTCCATTGTCACTGTTCAAACAGTTCCACGATGAGTGAAACTGAAGATGAGTCTGTAAGATATAGTTGTTAACAAAATGGCAAATAATTTTAGTTGTGAAATTATTCATAATAACACAGGAATATCAAGGACCCAAGAATATTTGAGTGCTGCAAACTGGACTCGGTGGTATTCGATTATTAGTTATTTCGATTTTATTTGAATACAGGCTAAAATGGGGTCAATTCATGTGACGTAAAAATCACATGTCCTGTATTTCTTCTGCATGGCATTTAAGTTTCATCCGCGCCGCTCTCGTCGATCAGTTTGCCATTAAAGTTCTCCGCCAAGTATGAAGCGGATTTTTTGTTTACATTTGTAGTTATAATTTTTGAATCATTTTCTTACCTCTTATTATGTGTTAACAGAGGAAATACTGGTGTGCTGATGGATGTATGCTTTAATGCGAAACACAAGAGTGACTGTCATGATAAAATGTTTTCTTATTTTCCTTCCAACAATCCTGACTTGGGTTAATAGCTTTGGTATAGATTTTTTCAAGCCTTCGAAATCGGTGATATGCTCCGATCATTTTGCAGAATTCATTCAGTGTGTGTCCATTTATTAAATGTAGCTGTTCCAGTAATTTGTTAGGAAATCTCTTCAAAGAAAAAAAAATCGGTAAGCGATTTGCCGTCAAAAAAACACAAAATCGTGAGTGCATTTCTAATTTACTTTATTCACATTTGAGGAAATTTCTGATAATTTTGAATATGCTTGGAAGGTTTTAAAATGTTTACATGAATATTACATTGCTAAATGTTACATGAATATTACTTATCTAAATTTAATTTATCTAAATTTAAGTGAGCAAACTCCTGTTGCAAAAATAACAACTGCTATAATACTAAACTTAGGTGGAAATGAATATTACTAGTTTTCTAATTACATTTGCAGATTTGTGATGGATTCTGAGTGAATTTATATTAAACAACTTTTATATTGTTAAAAATGAAATGTCAATAGTTTATTGTATTTAAACTGAATATCTGAATAAACTGAACTGTTATTATAATATCATGTTATACCATTGTGCACCTCAGTGATTTCTGTTTTAATAAATAGTCTTTTCATTAAAAATCAATTCACATATCAGCATTTATTATATAATTTTTATTCCCAACTTCATTGCCATATGCATGTTTCACTTTTATATATATATATATATATATATATATATATATATATATATATATATTATGACCTTATTTTTGTTTATTAAATTTACTGTATTGTATGTTTTTCTTTTATTTTATGATATTCATTCAATGTAACTTTAGCATTTAAAAAAATTTCATAAATGTTCTGCTTTAAAAGTATATTGTTCAACATTATGTTTTTATTAGTGATAAAAAAAAACTGTTCTTTATTATCTAGGATGTTTCTGTTGAATAAAATCGATTTCATCATTTACATTGACATTCTTGCCATACTGTGTTTTTATTATTTCTAAGTGTCTAGAAAAATAAATGTTGATAAATAGTAAATAGTTTTTTTGAATTAGTGAGTACATAAAATACATTTGATCATATTTTTTCAAATAATTATCACATATTTTCTCTCTCTCTCTCTCTATATATATATATATATATATTTGTAATGAGTAAATAAAAATTATGCAAGTGTGATTTTGTTTGTTTTCCTTTAATGATTTCTACAAATTAAAATGAAATTATTTATTCACAAGTTGCATATATTTAAAAAATGGTATCCATACCTTTTATATTTCATAATTTCAAATTGCAAACATAATTTATACTAATTTGAGTTTCATTTTCTTTCCTCTGAGCAAACTGAAAACATGAAAGTCTCAATATTTATAAAAGCAATTACATAACAAAATATATATAATTTTATTAGTAAGCTTTAAAATATTAATTTATCTAAGACTAATAATTATTTTTAAAAAGAACTAACTGGGGGAACTATATTCATAAGATTCAACATTATTTAAATAATATGTAAAAAAGAACATACGTAATTTTTCAAAAACACTGCCATAGTTATTTGTCAAAATGTATCCTTCAGATAAAAAAAAACGGGGGAAGAATATGGGAAAAGGAAGAATAAAGCGGCACCAAACGAATTAAAAAGTGACGTTAATTAATTATGCAAAAACAATAATTCCATTGAAAATACTAATTAAAATTTTAATATAAGAAATAAAATTATATAACTAAGAAAATTTGGAGAAAATAATTCAAAATAATATCTTAAAAAAATCAGAAGTTTTTAATAATTGATCGGCTAGCGTAATATTTACTAAGCAATGGTTTCGTAAACGTTATCGGCAGACATCACGACATGCGCAGACCGGTTGAAAATTGAACAGAAGGGGTTTGTTTGGTACCTCACACGTGACCGTGAATTGACCCCATTACAATTTTGCTTTCCTAAGTCATTTAACAGAGCCTACGGTTGTTTCAAATAACACAATTTGATTTTAAGGAAAATTACAATTTTAAATTTGCCTTCATTATTTTTTTTTTCAATACTCGCTTTAAAAAAAAAACTGCCTTTTTTCATTTACGGAAGTTCCCTGCCAAGCATATTTTAATTCACACCAAATGTGTGCATCTACATATATAATTTATATGAGATGTTAGCCGCCTGCTATGCTTAAAAAGTATGCGTACCAAATTTGCTATTTTTACATCTCTGGAAATGGAAATGTATAATAACATTGTTGTTAAAATTAAGGATAGATATGGAACTTAGCCTGTTAAAGGAAGAAAAAAAAAAAAAAAAAAGATTTTAATTTCAAACAAAAGTGGTCCAAATACTAATTCTCTCGATTTACATATGAATATGCAAATCTAAAGAATCTAAGGGCTAATAAAATAATCGAAAGAGAAAATATTAATTTTAAATGACCTAGTCAGTTGGAAATTCTGAACAGTGGTCACAATGGGATTCGATTGAGCACAGTGGTAATGTAAATAATCATTTAATGTTGAGTATGGAATATGCTTAGGAGTTTACAGAATCCTTGTCGGTTTTTCTTGGAGAAATTGAATTTATTAAGTAGTTAAAATTGAAAATTTCAGTATGATATAATAGTGGAAGACAGAAAGGAATTTGTGTTCTGTTTTATGAACATCTTTTATCTGGTGAACACTTGCTGCTTGAAATTTCCTTAAACTGAATGTTCAATAAAAATTTATTTTGGTAAAAACAAAACAAACCACCCATAAAATATTTTTACTTTCCGCAACATCATTATGACGAAATATAATGTGCAATACTATCCATGAAAAGAATCTTGACGAAATGCGGATAAGGATGGCATTACTGTAACGTCATACCATATCTACAACTCTATTTTTTAGCCCACATTGATGCGATCTATTTACCAAAGGCCATCAGAGCTAAATCCGGTATTATTTTGATAAGCACAATGCATCGTTCGTATCATTCTTTTCTGTTAAAAATAGATCGAATATTTACACGATAACTCTTTTGAAAATAGATGGATTAAATAGTTAAAATCGAAAACTTTCTTGTTTGTGCATACAGAAGATCTCCAGTTTTATTTTGTCTCTTCCAGTGGACATATCTATTCTCAGATATAAAAACCCGCTCCGTTTTTGCGTATGTACCAAGAGACAATGATTCCAACAAAGAAAGGTCTGACATAATCGATGACTTGTTTGCCTTTTATTTAGCAACATGACGAAAGCTGATTATTAGTGGAATTAAATGGCATGATAAGCAATGTAACTAGTCATACGAAAATAATTGCACAAGTTTCGAATTAAAATAAAATAATGCTGTTTAAAATATCACAAGGGGAAAATTCTGTATCTAATGAGAGGAAAGCAAAGAACTTCAGTAATGAGTCCATCTTGCCTTGTTACTCAGTCTTGATCATACTTCGTCGAATTTAAATTGTTCAGGGATGATAATTTTTTGGTCCCTGAAATGAAAAGTATTAGAATATTTTACAATATATTTGCAATGTTTTGTGATAATAGAAATGCTGAAAAATGTGAGAATATTTTGTATCCCATAAATGATTAACTCTTTCAACTGAATTAAAGTCACACTAGAGCTGAGTTATATGATGCTAAGTAGAAAATGGTCCTTAGATTTTATTTCCAAATTCATATAAAAGGCATAAAGCAATAAATTTTTCTTATTTCATGAGCTTGTGATTTAGTAACTTAAAAATCAAAATAACATGATGATACAAATTATTTCAAATTTGAAATAGATAATTAACATATATATCATTGTTATTTATCCTTATTCCCTAATTCATACTGATTTTTATTAAAGATTAATATGAACTTTTATTATTACTAGATATTATTATTTTATTAAAACTAATTTTTTAACCAGAAAATATTTTTATTGAAATTAACTAACTGTATCTGTAACTATAATAAGTTTACATTTTGCGCAGAATCGTTAGGTTGAAAGTTGTCTGCTTCATTCTGATCGAGAACTGTCGTATATTTCGTACCGAGCATTCAAAATTACGTCCATATTCATAGAAGATTTTTAGCTCAGCTTTAATATCTTGTTTTTAAAATGGTGTAAAACGTACAGTTTACATTTTTACCGCATATTTACTCAATATTTACTTGCCTTTTTGAAATTTGACTAAACTTAAAGAATGTCAACAAAACCCATAGATGTGGTTGGAAGCAGAGTGAAAAAGAAACATTTGAAACCGAAACATCAAAAAGCTAAATTGTTTAGAGCAAATGAACCTCTTCTTAGTGTTTTTATGTGGGGCGTTAATCATACGGTAAGTCTTTCTCCGCATTTTGTATTACAATTTATTTTATATTTTCTAAAGGGCGTTTCCTGTTGCAGTACATCCGTACTGGAATGTTTGTTTACAAATTCGGCAGTTGAATCTCCGGGGCGGAATTGAATATCTCTTTAAACAGAATTTACCTGAATTTCTCGTAGCATTCCAGTTATATTTTTTATATCCTTTACTATAAATAAATTAATACAGGATAGAATTCCAAGAGTACGATTTTAATTTTTTTAGAACATATAAAATGTATTTTATCTGTCATTTGCTAAATGTTTTTTTTTTTTTCATTATCTCGTAATACGGTATTGTAAAATTTTTAGTTGAATTTAAAGTATTTTTGAGATATTATAAATCAAAAATCCGTGATAAGCTTTATTTGAATGCGAATATTTTAATTTGAAAGATTTTTATAACTTTTTTTCCCCAGATAAACGCATTATTTTTACATGTAATATTGTTATTGAACTGAAGCAAAGAGAAAATGTAAAATTAAACCAATTGGCTTTATTGCATTAGACAGTTAAAAATTTCAAAATACAATTAGCTTATTTTTGTATTTGTTGATATGAAATCTATTTATGTATTGTATGCATTTTATTTTTAATCCATTTAATGCAGGTAATCTTTGAATTTTTAAAATTTGTTGCCTATTAAAAAAATTTTTTTTAGTAGTTAAAGGATTATATTTTTGAGTTGTAGTTCAGAAACTGTATTAAGGTTTATCAATTATTTAAACTATGATGCTGATTTAAAACACTTAAAAAATTGCACTTGTGATGCATATTTTATGTATTGTATTACATATATTTTTTATTACAGTAATTATATCTTTATCAAAAATTTATAGTCTGTTAAATGGAATCATAATTAAACATATTAATGGATTTTGAAATCCTAATGATTAAAAATATTAAGGAAATAAATTAACAAGAAAAAGATCAGTGAAGCTGAAAGAAAAAAAAAACTTGATTAAGTAATTATTTTTTAAAATATAAAATTGGATTCAATTGGATTGGAAGTTTGCCACATTAACAAGAAAAAAATTAACAAGAAATTAATTAACAAGAAAAAGATCAGTGAAGCTGAAAGAAAAAAAAAACTTGATTAAGTAATTATTTTTTAAAATATAAAATTAGATTCAATTGGATTGGAAGTTTGCCACATTTTTTGTTGTTTTAAAAGACTTATGGCAGATGTTTGTATGGTAACTTCTTGGTATTCATTATCTTCTGAGCAATTTCATAAAATATAGTTTTTTCCTCTTAAAAAAGTTAATGTATAATTCTGATATTTACTTACATTATAAATTTTCACCCCTTCTGTTGTTATGTTGTCTTTTTATTTCACTGAATCAGTTTTCTTTTCATTATTTCAGAATTTTTTTCTATTCTACATTCATACTTTTACAACTGATTTCTTATTTTTTGAATATTTCAATATTAATTTAATTTAAAACTTATTATGTACTGTAGATATCATTCTTTTTTGTACTTATTATTCTTATCATACATATTAAGTTCTTTGAAGTTATAACCACGTAATTAAAATGACTTAAAATAAAAATCGCTTTATTGAAGATTTAAGCTTCCCAACTGCTTTCAGGTTTCAAAATGGAGTATTGAAATATTGTATCTTTAATCTGAAATCACTTAAGTATTTCTACAAGAAAATAATTATATTTCAAGTAAATGAAGTTAACTAAATGTTTTATAGTGTTATTTTTTATATTTTTAATTAAATTTTTTTCTATAATATCCTTATCTGCCTTTAACATTTTAAAATATTTTTTTGTTAATGATAAATATATACATAGAATAAAATAATTTATTAAATCTCTGGCATTGTAAATACTTTTAGAGCTGTAAAAGCTTTGTTTTGATAGTAATCTTAAATCGAAATTTTTTTGATAGTTTAATTTATATTAAATATATATGAATATTTATATCATTAAATTGGAAATTTTATTTTTTATATATTTAAAATACAAATAACAGCTGAAAAATTACTGTTTGTGCTGAAGGCAAATAACAAAGAAGTAAAAAATATTTTGAGAAATAAACCTTTTAACATTTGATGGCATTAACATTTTATTACTAAAGTATTCTTGTTACTAAAAATGTTTTATTTATGATTGATAAAAAAAAAGCATTATTTTTGCATTTAGAAAAGTCTAATGAAAAAAGCTTTTAAAGTTATTTCTGTTGAATAAAAACATGGAAAAGATTGTTCTGAATTTGATGGCTGATTTTTAAATAATTTCTATTTAATGTGTCTAAAATATATTATAAAATAAAAATTGAATTAAAGTAAATACTTTCTTTGACAAAATGTCGTCTTTTTAGTTGTGGTTGTGCATAAAATATGCAATAATTATGAAAGACAAGTTTTATAGTTGTGCGAGTTATTTTACCATTTGAAAAAGAAACTTATGTTTTGAGAGTGAACTAGTAGATTACAGTGTTTAAATCTGTGAGCACCTAAGTATTTTATTAATACAAAATTTTAAAATTTTTATTAATTGTATGAAGGCATTTGTTCATATTTTTCTTGCAGTTTTGTTTAATGCTGAATTTCTTTTACTTTTTTCTTAACAATTTATCATTCTTATGGAAATTAAAAATAGAATTATTTTGGGAAAAAATAATAAACGAGTAATTTAATTTTTTGAAAATTTATTTAAAATGTAAAATATTAAAGAGGTCGAGGCAACAAAATTATAAACATCATATTGAAGAAACACACAATTGCTCATTCTAGATATCTTTCATTACATATATAGTTTTATGAACTATTGAATTGAAGCCAAAATATTTGAAATGCCTAAACAACTGACAGATCTCTATCCTTGAGCAACTAATACATAGATATGATTCAATAGTGTATATTAATCAGATGGCGACTTAACACGATCTGGCCCCATCGCCAATTTCACACAGCATTTCAAACCGTTGGGTTTTTATCGTGTTAAATTTAACCAGCTATTGCTCGTGAAAATTCAAGTTTGGCTACCGTACCGTATTTTTATGTTTAGGGGAATTTAGTAAGAGCCTTCATATCCAAGAAAAGCTTTTTAATTCTTTCTTTGTGGAGTTTTAGATGCTTCTCCTTGAGAACTCCCCAGCACGAAGGAAGGTAACACACACACAAAATTGGCGGGAAGGATACTTTTAGAAACTACCTGACCAAGGCCTGTAATTAAGATTACATCTAGCTTGCTGCCTGCTAATGAGTCGTCCCAATCATGATCCGCTTATTTAACTATGTTAATTTCAGTTTCATTGTGATGGAAAATAAAAATAATATGCGAATTCAGTCGAGAAATATTCTATTCGAGAAATAACATCTAAAATTATTTTCAGGAAGTTTTATGGTCATTTAAATAAACATTTCTTTGTATTTATTTGCCCATTGTAAGATAAAGAAGCTTAAGAAGTTGTAGGCCCGGCATGAACATCTAGCGGTTACACTCGAAACTGTATCTCTTCGTGTATATATGATTATTAGTAGAAAATTTTTCTTATTATGGAATGACTTAGAAAAATATATTTAATTAGTTTGGGAATTTAAACAGTTTTTGCTATAGTTAGAATCTTTAAATCCAATTTGTTATGACGTTTTAGATTCATTAAACCGATATTTCTCATACGCTGAGAGGTTATATACGGCTTGATTTAGAAGCGTTACTACTTTTGTTTCTGCAAACATATACATTTCTCCCTCTCCTTCACTCCTCTCTTCTTTCTCTCTCTCTCTCTCTTTCTCTCTCTCACACACTCACACACATCGCAAATAACTAAGAAAAAATAAAAATTTGTAACGACATTACCAAAGAGCGATAAAAATGAATAGAAAGCTCATTCCTTAGCTTCCCAAAATGGAAGAAAAATACGCAAACAACTACTTGTAAAAATTATGGAAACAGTTCAAATTTGATAGCAAGAAATAAGCATTGGAAATAATTATATTATATAAATTTTTAGATCATAGACTAATGTAATATAATTAGCCTGTTTTAAATATTAATTTCCTAATCACTATCATCGGATTTACTCTAACTTCTGAATTGCATAGGCTATTATTTTTCCATTAGCGACAAAACGCAGTGTCTGCAAATCCTTTTCTGAAATTATATAAGTTGAAATACATTCTCGCTGCTTTTTTTCTTACTTTCTGTCTTCCTGTTCAGATCTCGGGCCGCGATGACCTAGTGGTAAGATCTCGGTCTGAGAGCCGGAGAACCCCATATTCGAGACCCGATTCCACGAAAGACCCACTGTGTAAGCGAGCATGTTGCACCTTAAATCTGACTTCATGGGCCAACCGTTTTCACTCGGGTGTTATGTGGAAGTTAGGATAAGGGGTGCTTACTCAGTTGTAATCCTCGTCATCTGACCGGGGTTCAATATTACGAAGTCCGTCCCAAAATAGCCGTAGTATTGCCTACAAACGGAAAGTTAATGTAACTTAACTAAACTTACTTGGTTTATTATTACTTCATTATCTGTCATGGCTTTTAAAAAGATAACAGAAGAATTGGATTATTTCCCTTAAAATTATGAAGAATAAAAACCGTTGAAGAACTCTGCGCCTGTTTCTTCAAAGCATGTTTTACGTGTGTATATACACGTATGCATGTTATATAAACGTACACCGCGATAACGCAATTATTGTTTTCCAGAGGGATCCATCATCCATTCCCGCCATCAAACATTTCTCTACTGCTGTTTAGAATCTGGTCCATTCCGCTTTCACTTTTTCTATACAAATAATACATGGGAAAAATTCCGTAATAAAAAAAAAAAATCCAATCTCTAGAGTTTGACTAATGTTGACATTTCGTCCCTCTCCGTGTCCTGAAAAACCATTTTACTAATTATGTTCGGGTATATGTGAACACTATATATCAAAAGCGCGTCTGAAAACTCTTGGAGAAAAGACAAATCGTCAGTGGGGCGCGTCATTTTCGATCATTTTTGTGAACATGTGATTGCGTAACCAAGTTCTTTTTGATCACTAGTCATAAGTTTCATCTTTAAATGGAAGTATACGGAAGTAACTACCCATCTCATGTGATTGTATGTTACCTTAATATATTATGTCGCATCTTTTTCCTTTTGCAACTATTGTTTTCAAAATTAAATCGGCGCGACCCATTTAGTGTGTATCACAAGCGCTTGAACCGATTTCATTATATCTTCCTAAATGAAAAAATAAATGTCGCTCATTGTTCAAAGTGTCGTATATTAAAATTATATTTAGTTGAAAACCACTAGTTAATGCCTTGTAATATCGCCAAAGGGTTTCTATTCACCAGTATCATAAATGTAGTTGGTATTAGCCACAATCCGGTACTCTTTCATACCACTAACGAATACCAATTTACCAATTCTATAAAGTTAGATGGCGTTGGTGACTTGAAATTTGAGATATGAAATGGTATTGTATTATGAATTCCAATCCTTTTTACTTTCTCGTATACATAGTATAGAGAAAGTCTAGTAATCGGTAAAAAATTTGAACTCGTCATTTTGACAAATCTCCACGTTTTAGGCTTCCTGAGTTCGTCAAGAGGCATAAAGAGTTTTCTAAAAACACATTTTTAGAAAATGTCCGTCAACGAAGATCCGTCCTTTGAAAAAAAAATAATTCAAAAACACTTAGAGCTAGAGGGTTGAAATTTGATATACTGTCTGTACAACAAATATGCAGATTTCTGTCACATTTTGTGTTAAATCTATTCAGAGAGAGAGTCCGTCTGTCCGAGTATTCTATATAAGTTAACACAATAATTACAAAATGAATAGAGGTAGATAAGATTCGGACGCAGATTTAACGTCTGTAGTGTGGAAAAATGGCAGATTCTGAACCAAATCCAACCATTAGTTGATTCTCTGTCTGTCTGTCTGTTCAGTAAAAGTGATAATTCATAAACGAACCAACTTAAAAATATCAAATTTGGTAGGGATTTGTGTATATATATATATATCGAACATTATTAAATCTGTGCCTTATGTTCGTGCAGCATTGAATTCCCATAACTGTTCGATTTAATATGAAGTGTCGAAATCTTTCGGAATTTAAAATTTTTCGACTGACCTTCATTGATCCAGAAATGAATATTTTAGATTATAATGTAATGTTTATGGGCTGATTTACCATTTGCATCATATATGGTGAAAAAATGGTTCTGCAAGGCAGATAATTGAACCTAGAGGTATCGAGCTAGTTTTTAGTTGCTGCTGATTAAGAAAGTTTTTCAAAATGTAGTTTTAATGAAAAATTAATATTCTGTCGTTTTTCTTTAATTTTGAAGTATATTATTGCATAACCTTATAGCAGGAATGATCTTGGAGAAATTTTCTCGCATATTCTCTAATAAAGTTATTATTCCACTCTCTCAGTTTATAATTATGGACCTTGGGCAAGGTCTTGAGGATCACGACAGTTTCATTTACTTTTTTTCTCATACGTGAGAGTTGTATGTTTTATAATATAGGAAAGAAAATCTACAAATGTGTATTCACCATATCCATTGACAAAAAATATCTACGAAAAAAACCTGTCTAGTGGCGTTTCCTTTTTTTTTTTTTTTTTTGAGTTTATTCGATATTTAATAAACAAGTTCCTAAAAATATCACGTATTTTGGACTCTTCCCTCCCCCCCATGATTGAAGTCAATATTTACACAGAATTACAGTTGCAGTTACAGCTCATGTTCAAATGTCATTTATTGCATTTTTGAGTTATTGGTTTACATGCATGTGAAAGTACCGACCGACAGATGATAAACCTTTTGACAGATTTGACTGAAAATTTGATGCGGATTTATATTTCAGATGCTAAACTTGTACCGAATTTTATCTATTTTTATAGTTATCATGCTCTTTTATACTCGAACAACCGGACTGACTCGCTTTTTCTAAATAAATTTCATTCAAAATTTGGTGCAATGACCATATACCAAATTTTCTACCGTATAAATTAATTACGGTCTGATTTAAAGCATTTTAAAGTTATATCCACGGACGAAATCCTAAAAATTTGTTTTTCGTATTCAGGGTGGTCTAAAATGTGGAGATTCGTTAAAATCTCGCAATCGTATTTTTAGACGACTACAGTATTTTTTCTAAGCTTCATGTACAAGAAAATAAGCCATTTTAACATCATTTTAAAATTCAAAAAATAACTTTTCAATGGTGCCAATTTTCCTCTTATTTTAATGAATTTTCAAAAATTACTTTTAAATATATTTTCATATAATATTTTTTACTGTTTTAGTCGCTAGATTTGTACTCGAGCGCTTCGTGCTGATAAGAAATACATTGTATATGTGCGCGTTACTGCTGCTGTATAATTAAGAGCAAATTTCAAAAATAATCGTCTAATTAAAAGTTTAATACATAAAAAACAGTTAATTTTTAAAGTTAATTCTTTTAAATTTTAAAATGATTCTAAATGTATTTTATGCAATAATGTGCTCCAGAATTGAGAGAAAACGATAGAATCTTTAGTATTTTTTTTAAAACACGCTGGCATTAGACTTAAAAAATAAAATATTTTTAATTAAAATACGTTATTATAAATATTATGGCATTTTGTATCAATTTTTTTTATAAATTCGATATCGGGTAACATTATTTATTTTCAGTGACAGATTTCGGGCCTAGGTTTTGTACATTATGAGGCCCTACTTTTTAAATCTATTTAGTTTCAAATTTTCTCACATTTTAAACGTGTTTAACATGATTATTTTTTGGGTTAGTTTCTTTTGCTTCAGTAACTTTATAAAAATGCTTAATTTATTGATTCATGTCTACGCAACATCCACGTTTGTATCGATAATATTTAACCAGAGGTTCTGTGTCAGTGAATATCGAAGTAATAAATGACTTTATTGACATAAATTGGAACCTGGCCAGTTATACTTTATTGAATACTGGTACTGTATATGCTTTATAATTAATAGAATTGGGATTTTTTTTTTACAAATTAATGAAGCAACTAAGTTGATATTTTAAATCGAGCTGTCTGCGTCCCCCTCCCCACCATCAGCCAAGCGGCCCTAGGCAGTTGCCTAATTGAAAATCCGCCACTGTTTATATCAAAATAAAAATTAACTAAATATTGATTCATAAGTAAATTCTGAAAACTATAGAAGAATGTATTGTCATCAAGAATTCACAAGTGAGCATAGTTTAAAAACTATTACATTAAGAAGCGTTGAAAGACCGATTACAAAATTCTGTCTTTATAAACATGAAACAAGATAAATAAAATTATATATAAAAATATTGTTGTAAAAGCAGCCATCTAGGGACTAGATTAAAAATCGGCCGGTAAATGTATGGTAAACAAAATCCAATGTGCTAGATAATAGAAAATGACTCTTTATTCTGGGAATATAATTTGAAAAGCTAGAATCGTAAGTAACATAATTACAACGAAGATATACAGTAAGAACAGCTCTTTATAGAATGTCACAAGTATGCCAAGAATCAGAATAATTCTGCTTTCGAATTTCGATTCTCTAAATGAATCATTAATTCGTGAATAGCAGTAGCTTTCAGAATGCACAATGCAAATACAACTCCAAAGATAATTCACTGAATCGCTTCAACCTTTCAGGTTTATATAGTTCCTCCGACAGGACTTGGGATTTTCCTGTTATTCAATTTTTTCCCTACATTCTACGGCAAAACGAAGTGATGTTTGGGGCTCCTGCAATAAGGACCGAATACATTAATAAAAAAAATGCGTTAGTGTATTTAACAATTTTGGCATTGTTACAAAAAGACTCTTGAGTGCTCAATATCGGAAGTATAGCAAAATCAATAAACGAATAACGATACTTTATTCTATAAGAAACACAGGTATCAAAACACAGCCGAGTTGTACAGTAAGAACTTCTAGGAACTTGCAATACAAGTAAACAGAAAATAACATTATTGCCCAGAATATAGTTAGAAAGCCGGCTCTGCGATCAATATTAATTTTAGTTCTCTCATGTTTGTATAGTTTTTCCGATAGGGCATGGGATTTTTCTGAAGAATTTTCTGATCACAGCTCCTTATAGAGCCAGCGTTCTTACATATACCAAATTTTCATTTCGTCGCCAGATGGTCGCCAAGTTTGTCATCAAAGTCAGAAGTTATTGACCTGACATCCATTCAGTATCCATTAAAAATCGCTGTAAATGTATGTCTTATTTGCCAAAAATTACGTCGCTATAGTTTAAAGCTCATAAGGATTGATCATAAAAGTTTGAAGTGTGTACTGTTTGCATTAAGGTCAAGAATTGAGCTGTTAGTAGTATACAGTTTGCTGTTGAAAAAAAAATTGAGTTTTTGACCTTTCCAATTCGGCCCTCGATATATATTAAATATTTAATAAATTGTTTTTTCACCATAATGACATTGTATCTTTTTTTTTTAGAAATGTGCTGCTATATTGATTCAATTAAAATTACTTCGAACTCTGATTTTCTTGGGATTTAGATTGTTTTTGCATCGCAATATGACATCTATTAATGAAATAATTTTAGCTTTTAAGTTCCAAAAAAATCTATAATTCGATAATTAACGCTTAAATGATGGCGTAATTTTATATTGATTACTTGTATTTAAATATATTTTCTCAACCACTTAATGTTTATTTTTTTATTTGTATGGTTAGATGTCTTCATATGTTTACATTACTAGCATTATTCGTAAAATCTGTTGAGATTTGCCGCTAGTTTTTATGTTCAAAATAATGGATGCCGTTAAATTTCTCCAGGAATAAAACGGAGTAGAAGAATTGCTTATTCGAACAACCTAACTTTTATATCAGTTTTTTACGTTTATTTTATCATTTCATTTCACAATTTATTTTTCATCTTTTAGAGCTGGTTATTGCATCGTATCTTATTTGTTCTGTGCAATACGAATGGGTTCGGATTGATCAAATTTTTTTTTCTCCCTTTTATCAAAAGGGAAATTTAAAAGAAGTGAAGTTTATTCGCGGAAGTATTTTAAAAGATAGAAATAAGTTTTTAAAAAATGAAAAACTAGAATATAAGTTGGATGCAAATTGTAAATTTGTGTTCAATACGAGTTTAAAGTTTTTAAAACTAGATAGATAGATATGAATATTTAGATATAAACGAAGACTTAAGTAGTACCTTAAAAATTTTGTGCAGAAATCTTTTTTATGATGTAATTTAATATTCTTAACATCGTAGAAATGTTATAGTTGTATTCTAGAACCGGAGTACACAATTGTTTCAAAATTTTGTGCCACATAAAATAGAATAAAAAAATGCATGTGCCATTATATCCCTCCAAAAGTATATATATCATATATATATATACTTTTATATAAAAAATATATATAAAAAACTATAAATACAATGAAACAAAATACTAAAAGAGGCGCCATTTTGTATTCATTTAAATCTATGTAAAATATATTATCAAAAATCGTGTATTGTACCGTTAATGGTACATGTATCATATCTTATCCTACTTTGGTATTTCAGTTTTTGGAATTAAAGATGGAAAAATATTATTAGGTCTTTTGTATATTGAAGCATTTTTATTTTAATGCTTTTCAGACGTTCTAATTTTCTAACTCGCTTTCTTTTATCTGTATAAAACGATTGTGTTACATATATGTACGATATAATAGTTTAATATGACTATTATGAGGGTTTATCATTTTTATAAATTTTTTTATTGAAAGGTAAAACACCAATAATCATTAAAGGAAATATGATAATGATATTTTTTGGTTGTAACTCGTGTATAAAGTCACAAAGAAAACTTGAAACTCGGAATAATTTATCTCATGAAATAATGAATTTATTTTAAAAGTTTTATCTAATGATTATGAATGACGGTGTAAAACCTTTGATTTAAATGTATTAATATGCTTCTCAAAAATGGTTATTTTGCGACATTATTTATATTTTAGTTTTTGCTCTTTATTGTCAATCTTTTTACTCTCGATTTTATTAATTTTTTAACAGGTTCATAACATCAAAAATGGTATTTAAACAAAATGCTTAATTATTCTTTTGGGACAAAATTTTCCCTGGTATTAAAAATCTGCTAGCGTATTAAGTGCCAAAAAATAAGATTTGAACCACTAATCCTTAATATCATAGTATGATAATGTTTGTTGTATTTTTTAAATGTAGTTTTTAATTTTATTGCAATGATAACGTGTTTATAAAAGATGTATTTTAATATTTTCGAAATATTGGTGTGTATATATATCAAGCAATTATAAAACATTAGAAAGTATTATAAAATATATACTTAAATGTTTTTAAAATTCTTTAAATTCTAAAAAAAAGTGTACGAAAATGAAAACTGATATTTGAGAAGTTTATTTTTTTATATTTTAGAGTAGTACTGTAAATGTTGTGTAGAGATATGTTTTCAAAGTTATTATGGAAAATTCTTAAATTTTGGTAAATTTTTAACTAAAAGCTTAGTTACATTTATGAAAAAAAAATTTCTTTGATGAGCACCGATTCACCAAGAAGTAACTAAATGTTAAATTAAGTGGTTCTAGAGCCGATAATTTGCTCTGTAGAGCGTTTTGAATATCTTTTTCATCATATATAATGCAATTTAGACACATTATGGAAGCTTGTAAATATTAAATGTCTTATAAGAAAAATAAACTGAAAATAAAAATGAAAGTTCATCTTTTATAAAACAAAAAGAATTAGGGAAGAAAAAATTTATTATATTTCAAAACAATACTCCTTCACGATCAATAATATACTGAATTTCAATAGCTATTAAATTCAGTAGAAAAATGTTCGATTTAAAAATAGTTTTTAACTCTTTATAATAAATTTCCCTTGTATTTGAAAAAGATTTTCTTCTGATTCAGAGATGAAAGTTTCACAATGACAATTTGATGTTATAAAATGAATTTAAACGTATGATTCACATAAGTAATCGTTTCAAGACGATTTATTGCTGGTATTCTGTTTCCATTTCACAAAGCAATTGCCAATCCTTTATTCTGAAATAACATAAATTGTACCATGCAAGTTTTTTGGAGCCTCTTCGTCATCTATAAATAAACATTGTTTAGAAGAGTGCCCTTCTGAGTCTCCAAGCTATAAATCAAATGAATGCTTTATATTTTATTTGCCGAACAGTAAAGAGGAGTAGTTATTCGGTCTATAGTTTTAAGAAGCCGATTAAATTGGATTGAATTTATGTTCGTTTCTTTTGCATCACTTTGTTGAAATGATCCAAAAAATGTTTACTTAACATTGATATTAATCGATAATTGTACTAATCTGAGTAGTAATTATCAGAATAGTGATGTGTATCTAAATCGTAATAAAATCTTTCAGTAGATGGCAGTTATCTATTTTCTTTAACAACTATTCGAAAACATTGAATTTTAAAACAACTTCGCTGAAAAAGAAAATATTAATTGTTGTTGATAATTTTAAAAAGAGAATGATTTTAATAAGTGTTACGAATTTGTAGTATTTTTTTTTTTTTTTTTTTTGCAATGAGAGTTTTATTGCTGAAAGAAGGAATTGACAGATATTCTTTATAGAGATCAGGTCAATGATCTCTGATTTTGACGGAAATTTCAATAAATTTGGCGACAAATATGAAAGTCCTTTAAGATATAGTAGTTTTTTGTAATATTTCTGTTAGGACATGAAATCCGAAGATTCTTCTAGAAAATTCCATGTCTTATCACAAAACCTTTATAATCGAACGAGAGACCTAAAACGAATCATGAATTTTCTCTTTTGGAGTGTTGATTCGTGGATCTAGCTTTTTAGCTGTTGTCCGATCACTATTGTTTTATGTCTGTTGAACACAAAGAACTTATTGGAAACTTAACATCTCAGTTGTGTTTTGCTACCTGTGCTTCTTGTGGAATTTCAACATCGTTATCTGTTATCGAGCTTATTGTATTTCCAGCCCTGTACCTACCGAACATATTTCTGTAACAATAATTTGTTAAATACGCTAATACACTTTTTAAATTTAAGATTTCGATCCTTATTTCAAAAGCCACGATAATCTCTTTATACTACCATAGCAAATGGGTAAAATTAAATAACTGAATCTCCGCATTTAATAATATGTATACTGCCCCTTCTGTGAGTAATTCATCCCTCAAGTTAATATCCCCTGTCAACGACGATGCAAGTGGCCTACCAACAGGGGTCAAAGGGTGTAGATGCTCCAGTGGCCAGTCTTAGGGTTGCTATTCAGACATTGGTGTTTGCCGCCCATTATTATGAAGGAACAAAAAATGCTATTTCTCTCTCGCTATGCATCACATTCGTTTTAACACCACTAAAGGAAGCGAGAACCTGCGTATTATAAATCGGGTATTTTTCATCCCTTTCTTAATATTTTTAAACGAAATCAGTTCATGCTAGTATGATACATGCCAGTGTAATCTTTCAATTCATTGCGCATCTTGTTGGAGGGAGGAAAAAGGATTTGTCTTAACGTAATATGAGATAGTGTGTCTTTACATGTTAGATGATGCGCGCAGTTACTTTTGTCATGCAGCTGTGGCATCATTCATATTAAATTCGATATAAATTCCAAGTTACAAAACATTTTGTTCTTCAAGTACTAAAATCTTAAATACTTACAGTATATAATACAATTTAGATATGATAATATCAAAGAGAAACTGAAGTTGTAAATACCTTTTCTCTTAAATAATATTGCCGTGAAAACCAGAATAACTAGCAATCGCCGTGGCTCAGTTGGCAGAGCATCTCTTTTAAGATTGGTTGGTGCATGGTTCCAATCCCAGCCACTGTGTTTTATCCAAAGATTGGAATTCTTTTATTTAAAATTGTTATCTAAGATCTGAAAGGTTCTAGATCTTTCTTGAATATTCAAATTGGATTGTTCTCGGGCATTCAATATGCGTTTAAAAGCTAAGTCCCATCACTGATGGGTAAGTTCTCAGTCTCGTATTGTTGTGAGTGGCTTCGTTTTAATAAATCTAATTGTTTGTTTAAACTAACGGCGTAGTTCTTTACAGCTTCGTGACAATATTAATTTTTACAAACTTTTGTTATGATTACTATAAAGCCTAGAGATTTTTAAATTCTGGTGATGTTTATATTTTTTATTGGACATTAAGATAACCGTATACTCTATTGTGTATTTTAAAAAAATAGACCAATGAATATATATGATTTCCGTAATTTTTATTTGAAGGAATCCAAACTGTTAAACTGAATTTTGTATCAAAATGGGGAGCATTTCATTCAAGTACAAGCTGAAAATAATAAGCAGATGAATTGCTACTGAGAAAGACTTCCGATCTAATATTGATCGCAATTTCCTGTCAATGCTCATAAATTTCTTATATTCATAACATACCACTGCAGGTGTACTTTGTCGATTAATCAGTTAAATAAAATTTTACACCCACATTTCCTGAGTAGATAAAGGAAGCGATAAAATTTGTCGAGGAAGTTTTTTTAGTATTGATGGCAACAATAAAAAAAAACATTTCGCTCCCATTGACCACTTGACCTTGATGCTTTATGTCTATGTGTTTTAGTTTCACTTTATTTTCTCGCATACAAAATACACTAAGAGAAATGATAGCTGTCGCAAAAAAAATTCCAACTCGAGATTTTGGGAATCTTTGTGTTTCAGACCAACCCGAATCCGAAAAATACATTTTTGGAATTTTATCTGTGACTTGTTAACTTAAAAACACTTTGATCTAAATGGATGAAATTCAATGCAGTACACTCCCGACTATCCGGTTCGCGATTATCCGGCTTCCGTGCTATCCGGCGTAGTTTTCTTTTATCGTAATTACATGAGGAAGGCAAGACGTTGCAGAAGCAGACATCTATTAAGGATTTTTTCAAAAACTAAAAACAGTAAACTTTGACTCTTATTTTAGGATTACCTTTCATATCTGTGTATTCATTTATCATTGAAAAATAAAACCAGTTTGAGTCAATTTTCTCAAGAATTAAGTCTACTCTAATTTTTTGTTTATGTTTCCTACATTTAAGTTGGGCATTGCAGAATTTATGTTAAAATGTGAACAGTTTATATCCTTCAACTTACTTTTTCTCTAATAAATTCTTGAAACCTGCAATGCATTATATAAACATATTTAAACTACCAGTACAGAGTTTTCTATTTTAACTCGACACGTTGCCGCGTTCACATTCTACATGGCTTGAGACAAATGGAGGTTGGTTGGTTGGTTTGTGTGGTTTATTGGCGCAAAAGCCACATTTGGCCATACTGCGCCAATCAGATGGTAAAATTATAAAAGGATATTTAAAACACTCATTTGTTAAATTAGTATAAGTGTGAAAAGATAAAATTGAATAATGCAAAAAGGGATCTTAGCATCTGAACATTTAAAAACATGGTTCATGGAAATTTGAAACTATGAAGAACGAACAAGAACACACACACACACACACACAAAATAGAATTATAGAAAATTATATGCAAGTAAAAAAGCCAATAGCTCTTAAGAATTTAAAAATATTTGGGTGGTATTTTTCACCCACCAAGTCTTGTAATGTTGAAGACGAGTTAAAAAAACAAGCACGATAAGAATTAAAAACAGGACATTCAATTAAGATATGGTGAACAGTAAAATCAACTTGGCAGCTGTTGCACATAGACGCATTTTCCCCGAATATGAGATGTTTATGGGTGAAGCGCGTATGCCCTATACGGAGACGAGTTAATTTAACATTCATCTGCCGTATAGGATGAACAGGCCAAGAAACAACGTCCGTTTTTATAATATGTAATTTATTGTGGATCTGCAGATCCCATGACTTTTGCCAGTTAAAACAGATGTGGTGATAGACAAATGGAGAGTTTAGTACTCAATAAGATGTGAGAAAATACGTATTACGTAATACACATTTAGTATAAAAACTTGATCTTCTGGTATTGGCGGGCAAAGAAATAAGTTCCTAGAATCCCAGCCTATCCGGCTTTTTTGTTATCCGGTCTGCTCTTCCTCCACATTAGGCCGGATACTCGAGGGTGTACTGCATATGGATTTAAAACTGACTTTGCATATTTCAATCAAAATTTAGACGAAATCCATCGAATTAAATTCTATCTGTACGCCTGTGAACATAACTCAAAAACGCAATGAGTTATATAGATAGAATATGGTATAAATTTACTATCAAAATTTTAGATGTATATTAAATTTTGAATTAAATTTATCAATGAGGTGACCATTTGTTGGTCAGTATATTCGTTTTTATTTGAACGTGATTGCTCGGAAACGTAATGATTTAAATAAACAAAATTTCGTGTGTGGCCATTTGCCCAAAATTGATCGAATCGATGTCGAAGGAAACCTCAAAAATGCCAACTCGGATTTTTTCACTATGTTACGAAGCGTAAAACGTGCCGTATTGTTTCACTTCATCTGTAAGTTTAGGAAGGAATCACTCACTTTGACTTCCTACACCCCCCTTCTCCCTTATATTCAAGAGATACGAAGGAGAATTGGAAGAAAACTAATCAAAGTGCTATAGATTGTCTAAGTGTATCTGAAAATCCAGGAGAAAAGATTTCCGCTTTTTTTATTATTGATTTTTCGATATCTGGTGACTGTATTTTTAAAGCATTTTAGTGGAGTCAATTTATACGACGACAGTATTGTATATTGAAAGCAACGTATACCATTTAACGGCACTTTGCATGCGCCGTGCTATTTTAGTTTTGTATGTATGATGGATTTCGAAGTCATTTCCGGAAACCTTAAAAAAAAGTATTATAGTTGCAAATAATCAAGACGAAATGTTATTTTGGTTACATTCGGAGTATTTTTATACCCTTTTATTAAATTTAAAATTTTTGGAATATCATCAATTAATTCATTTATATAGTTAAATTTTGATTTTCATGCATGTGGCGTCATCTAATTATGAATTTTAGAAAATATTGATTTTAGTTTCTATAATATTTATAATTATAAAATAAAAAAAATAAGGAATAATTAAAATGAAAAAATTCTACTTCTTAGCACACTAATTAAAGGTATATTAATAATTTTTTTTTTCATTTATCACTAAAGCAATCCAGCGCGTTTCGAAGCGAAATTCTCAAGTTAGTTCGATTACGAGTAACTTCATGTGTAAGCATACGAGAGAGCTTATAGAAGGAAGGTTCTGGGTTCATTAGAAAAATAAACAAATTTATTTTCAGTGCACTTGTGCTGAAACAGATCTTTAACGCTAATTTAATACGTAGTCTGTTTACTCTTATTATAATAGTACAGCGTATGTGTGACGTAAAGCTTTAAGGCATGATCATAAAAAACAAAAAAAAAAACTCCACCGGTATCCCTTATTCCAATAATCAAAGGAAAGAGCAACCCTTTGATGAAATTTAAAGAAGCTCACTGACGAGAAAACGGCGATGAAAAAGGCGCGGCTCCTGTGATGTAAGGGGCAGCTTGCCAGGTGCCGTCCCCACTTCTACCTGTACCCGCGAAGGAGCTGTGAACTTTTCGTCGGAGCTTTCAAAAAATCGATGGTCAGCATCTGGAATCTGTCCTCTTGATCCAAACCAAAAGCAGGTGCGGAAAGAACTTTTCAACGCTTCCCTTCCTTCCACCCCCGCGCTTTTTTTATTCTTTCCATTTCCGCCCTGAAAGACTGAGCGCTTCAGTAATTTTTTCCGATTTTGCGCAGTGCGCTTTCTGCGTTTCCTCCACCTGCGTTTTGTTTCATCCATAATGCGACTCCTTGTGTTGAGATTATGGGAAACTGTTATTGTTTGACATCTCTGTTAGTGGTTTTAGAAATCATTCGAGTCTGAATGGTAATATACTTGATGAGCGTAATCAAATTTACAACAAAGAAATGAATTTATTTTATTTAGTTGGTTTAATCCCTGTTAATAATAGAGGAGAATGTGTATGAGTGTTGGTGCTTTGCAGGCCAGATTGTTTGTCTAGAGCTGTCACTTTTGGAGCAAATGTACTTTGGAAAAAAGAAATGTTTTCTTTTAAGCGTCTTTTTTTTTTTTTTTTTTTAAATTTCAGTTGAAGAAAAACCAGGTGTTAGCCATTGCAGTAATTTCAGATAATATTGCATAAATTTTTTTTTACATCGTTTTAAAATTTAAAAAAATATTTTTTTACTTTCATGTATGTGCAGTATAGAGAAAGTACAGTAATTGCTGAAAAATTCGAACTCGAGAGATTTTGACGAATTTCCACATTTAAGACACCTTCCTGAGTTCGAAAACCACACTTTCGGAAAATGTCTGTCACTCTGTGACAAAGATAGCTAAAAAACGCTTTGATTTGTGCAAAATCCGCTCAGAGGTTGTCTATCCGGCTTTTCGAATATAAGTGGCAATCAACAATAACTCAAACGTTTTGATCTAGACGGATGAAATTTGGTATGCAGTTTCTACATCAAATTTGTAGATTTCTATCAAATTTTGAGCAGAATATCTTCAGAGTAAATCTCTCTTTATGCCATTGCCATGTAAGGCATTCTCTGGGACAACACCTTTATCAGACAGTATCCAAGAAAATATTGGGTAAGGCCACTTCCCGCTGGTTATTGATACTAATTTATTTGAGGTGTAATTTTTTCTAAGTATTAACATTATTATTATTATTATTTTGCATAATTTTCAACAGTATATTTCATTGTGTCGATGAAATTCAAACCATTCTCATTTTTTCATCAAATATTTTATGGCATGATTTTTTTTTGCATTCATTGAAATAATCTATATATTATCATTGCAATTTTTGTAAAAAATAAAGTGTTTAGAAAATGGTGAAAGACGGCAAGTAGTTAGTCGATAAATTACAAAGATAATTTCTTTAGGTTTATAATGGCTTTATAATATCATGATACTCGACTCCGTTGGGAACATTCTCGCCCACATAAATAGATCAAGTATAAATCTTTTATCTGGAGAGATCCGAGATCTGGTGATTCACCTCGAAATTTTCACCTTGCCAGGAAACTTATATAAAGGCGAGAGAATTAAAACTATTTATTCGAATGAACTCTCTTTATTTGGAGTGTTGATCGCAGAGCACTCTAAATTATGTTGCTTTGTTTGTGTTATTAATTTTTGCAATTGCTGTTCTTTGTTTACTTTTCAGCTTTGATCTTCCTATTTGTATTTCATGTTTTCCTTATAAAATAGTGTTCCTTATCCGTCATCGATCTTGTTGAACTTCTTTCACCGTGCCCCCATCGGATAATTTTCCGTAACAATATTTTGGCCGATGGTGGAAAAATGGCACTGCTGCGCTAGTCTTTTGCCTCTTTTTAACTGTGCTTAAAGCATCTCCCCCCATCAAACTGCCGTATGAATGACTCGTATGAATGACTAAGATATTAACCTTACCAGATCGAGTGTCACTCATCGAATATTTTTACGAGAAAGGACACAGCTTCTTCTGATCACAAGGCATTTCCACAGGTTACATCGAAGTCCTCTTACTATAGCTTATATTCGGTGGAAGAGATTAGGATTTCTGCAGTAAAACCTGAATAAGGCCGCAAACCAAGTGGAACGCAGAGAACTGAAGTACTTGTTGAAAAAGCAGCAATAAATACTCGTAATAATAGTTGCGTACGTGCAGTTTAATTGCTTTCCATTTTCTCTTAAACAAAAACAGTTACTGATTGGAAACTTAGAAAAAAGAAAAACAACTTGTTTGTACAGTAGAACTCTTTTAGCCATATCAGCCAAAATAGGAACTATTATTTCCCACCCATCGCTTCCAAAATCGAAACTGTATACTCAGGAAAATATAATTTGATTTTTAATACTATCTATAGTTTTTATACAGGAGTTGCCTAATGTTTGAATCACTTAAAATTCAGAACATAATATGGAAAAAGAAAGTCCTTTAAATCGTGTGTCGGTGATAATATTATAAAAAAATTAAATTTAACGCATAAAATTCAATTTTATTTTTGGTATTACAACCTACTACTTTTTATAATGACTCTTCATTAAAGGACATAGAAAGTTGTAAAGGAACCTTAACACTGATTAAATAATGTAAAAGAGCAATTAAATTTTAGGCAATAGAAATAGCTTTATGAAATTAGTTTTATTTATAAAGGGTGTCCCAAAATTAACGCAAGATTTGAATTTGCCACCATTCGTGAAATAAAGTGTTGGCAACCCTATTAAAAAATCATTTGCAGCTTAGGGTTAGTAAAAATGAAGCGTTACACAATAGAACATCTTGTTTTTATTGTTGAATAATATTTCAAATGTCTGAACCACAAAAGTTCGAAAGTCTGGTAACCACAGTTCGGAAATTTGAGAATTGGCCCTCTAGGCCGTTACGATGTAACACCACTGGATTTCTTTTTATGGGGTTATTTGAAGTCAAATGTCTATGCCACCAAATCCACAAGCACGCGTGCATTGAAGGAGGAAATTCAACCCTGCATCAACGAAATTCAACTACATTTATGCAAAATGGTTATGGAAAAATTTCGAACAAAAGAGTGCGTATGTGCCAGAAAAGCCGTGGGGGACCATTTGCCCTATGTGTTATTCCACACATAACCCTATCCTGTGTACTTTACGATTGATTAAATGTAAAGAAAAAAAATGTGTTTTTATTTCATTCAAATCTTGCACTATCGTGCAATGCTCCATTTTGTCCAACCCTAAGCTATCAGCTGTGAAATGGTTTTGTTAATAGGGCTGTCAACACTTTACTGCACAAATGGTGACAAATTCTAATCTCCCACTAATTTTTAGGACACCCTTTATATGATTACAAAATCAGCAAAGAACATCTGTTGCTTGTGATAGCTGAAACTAAATATTGTTCATGTATGTCAATTATTTTTAAATGCATGGAAATAATATTCAGGATTATATCGCTTAAAAAGCAACTACATTGATCTCAATTTTCCAAATTATTCAAGAGTAGGAAGGGGGCTTTTTTATAACCCTAAAGTAAACGTTTTTTTTTTTTTTTTTTCCAAATTAGTCTGTCATACACGGTCTCATATTCAAACCACATGTGAAATTTTTTTAAAGCATCAGTGCGGTTATTTTCTAGTTATTCTTCACATCGGCGATTTAGTGAGTTCGCTTTTTCTTCTCGCATTTCTCGACTCCACTGGTCCTCGAATAAAAACCAACTGCATTTACAGTTTTATTTTCTGTAATGCATTTCTTGAAATTCTAGCTTTTCGTATTTATGTTCAATTTTCTTAATTTTGACATTATCTATCGCAGGGAAAATTATAATTAAGTAGTAGATATGAATTGAATCATTTTGATAGATGTTTTCATTTTATGTGTTGCAATGTGTATTTTGGAATTTCTCTGGGTTTGTATTCTATAGTTATTCTCTAAGTTAAATTTCATTTCTTGCTGTGAGTATCGGTGTTAACTTCTGACTATATAATAGTCAATGCTTCTCCCCAATTATTCAAACTGAATAAATGATGGGTGCAATACTGCAAGCGTCAAGCGTCAAGAAAAAATATCGCTAAATTATAAAAACTATACTCAAGTGCATTATTATTTATTATGAAAAATGTTGAATGTGCGAATCACATATTATATAGTTTGACGATTGAAATCGCCAAATTGGCGGATTTTTTTTCTTGGCGCTATTTGGTCGCCATTACAACCGACAAGTACCAAATGATGCATTTCAGGTGACAAAACATGAAACTGTTAAACATGAATTTTTGATCCTGAGTCTCAGTATCATACATTGGATGTTTAAGAATAACATGATACTCAAAGACGTGGATTACACAGATAATACATGGAAACTGGATGGCTAAAGTGTGGTACTCATATTTAACATCTAAAGCGTAGATGCCTATGAAATTTGGAACCAACCCTGTCTAGGAGCTGACATCTGTCAGTGTATACTTTCACAAGTATGTAAACCCAATAACTCAAAAATATTCGGTACTTTTCCGTTAGCCGGGCGCAAACGAAAAATCGCCAAATAAAGTAAAATTTCGCCAAATTTCTTCCGCTAAATTCGCGTTCACAATTGACATTTGCGCCCGTCTAACGGAAAAGTGCCAAACATTCATATACGTTTTATGACTTGACTGACTCATTCTTTCATACATTTTATGACTTAAATGTATGACATTTTGTATGTGATTTTACGACTACAATTGCAATTTTTTTAAAAATCAAATTTTGGTTCCCATCGATTGGAAAAAACATATCTAAAATACGAATATTATTAACCGCATGTCAGGGAGTAATCAACCAAGATCATTCGATAGGTTCAGTCAAATGCTAATTTACGTCAAAGATTAATATTTCGTAACTATTGTTCGCCAATGCCCTGTAAGGAATCCATGCCTTACCCAAGGTCCACAATTTTATGCAGGGGGAGGAGGACGACGCCTTTATTAGCGAATATGAAAGAACATTTTGGCGGAACCACTCCTGCTGGTTTCATTCTGTTTAAATCCAAAGGTAAGATAGTAAAATGCCTTAACTATGAGATTTGTATGCATTTTTCGTGGAACAATGCCCACATAAATTCAGAGAGATTCTTCTTCTCTTGTTAGGTAATGTGAATTCCATTCAAAGTGATTCTTTTATTTCATTTCTAAAAGCAGTTATCTATTATATTAAAAATTTTTTTGTAAACATTGCGTTCTATTCGCTTTGTGATTGGTAGCTAGCGTGGCACTTGATCTAAGGCATTTGAGGTTTGTTTTACCAGTATTGTTTGAAATATTAAATGAACATTATTATTATAGTAGGTATTTATATTGCATTTGATGGTGAAATGGTGACGAACAAGTAATATATATATTAAAAAATTAAAACAATTTCTACTTAGGTGAACAAAAAAAAATATTTTAGTTACTTTTTATTAAATAATTACAATTAATATAAATATGTATATGCATATGACAGAATTACAATATTAAATGGCAAAATTTTTGAATTGAATTCCTACTTATTTTCTTATATTATATTATGATCAGGTGTCGGTTGTCAATAATGTCAGGGCTTGGCGATGGATTTGGTGACTTTGGTAGCTAAATAGTAATTACTGGACATTAATTAATTTTTTAAAAAACTGTATTAACATCAAATGTCATCCACTACAAGTTTTAAACAATGTATTTGAACTTGAGTGGATGAATAAAAAGTAATTTATTAACGATTGAAAATTTGAACAAGATATGTATAGAGAGAGCGTGAGTTAATAGTAGGAATTGAAAAAAGAAAAATTAACTGCAAATGAGATTAAAACAGTATTATTCGTTTTTTAAACACACCGTTTGTGACAATACTAATCAATAGCTTTCTGATTTGCTTACTTTTTAGAGTAACGGAAATTTTTTGTCTCTCGGCTAGTTCTGAATAGCTGAGCAATAACCGTGTTAACGTGCATTGTTTTTAAATAGCAATGGGACATCCAGCGATGGCTCTTGGTTTGTGATTAAAAAGACGAAGCGATGTTGGAGTGTTGATGGGTCAGAACAAAAACTAATTATTCATATGATACCACGTATTACTACTGATTCGGGATAGCCTGGTTGGTAGAGCGTCGGATTCGCGTCCCTTCGGTTGCGAGTTCGAACCCCGCCGGCCGAAAATTCCCCGCGTGCTTGGTGGCTGACGCGTTGAATCTGCCGTGGTCACAAAGTCCTCCATGTCGAGAGTAATACCACTAGGGGTACTGGATCAGGGGTGATCGTTCTCTGATTCAGGTCTAAATTACGATCCGTGGTTGAATAAAAGAAATGCGTGAATGAAGTCCGCCCCGTAAAAAGGGTTGTGACGTTTGTATAGCTAAGTCGTTCTCTTGGCCCTAGATGGCGCTACTATAGAAACAAGAGGCGCTCCCCCTCGGGCTTAATTTGGCTGTCTTCGAACAGCGGGTTTGTCCATGGCAAGTGAAATAAGAAATAACAACAACAACGACTGATTCAAAAAAAGAAAGTTGTTGTTTCCAGTGAGGCTGGCTTTCGCTATAATCATCAGTAAGTCACAAGGTCAGAGCTTTGACAAAGTTGGAGTGATTATCAATAATCAAAGTGTGTAGCAGTTGCATTATCTTCTCTTTTGGATACTAGATGGCGATACCTGATTAGGCCATCTCATATGTCATCCCAAATGCATTGCGATTGTAATTAGGAGATGTGACGCTGAACTGAAAAGCCGCGCGCGTGAATGTCTTGTCTTTGTTTTAAGTGTGTAAATGTGATTATTAAAGAAATGTTTCCAACAACATTCGTCCTGTTGCTTCCTGCACAGATCATAATAATCTACATACCACCACAAGTGTAATATTTTTCACATAGTCAATTGTAGGTAGCATTGTCCTGAACGAAATCTAGATCTAGAATTAGAATCCAGGCTAAAGTAGGCAGCATTAAAAATAGTCTTATTTAGTAAAAGTTAAGAAACATGAAATCTTAATAAGTATCTTTTAACAGTTTTAAGAAAGTTCCTACTTAATTTTTTAATTTCTTTTAATTTTATGTTTTAATTCTTCATGTCTGCTAAAAAAGTTAAAGTTAAAATTATGATGAGATTTTATTCTGAATTTTAACTACTACTAAAATGTTTTCTTTTATTTGGTATTGAGGGTTTTTTTTTGTGACTTTTTTTAACAGATTGATTCTTTCCCCCCAGACAACAAAAGTAAAACGAAATAATCTCTCGGGGAACCTCACTAACCTTCAGTAATTCGAAGACAACATCGGGGTTGGCGAGCGAAGCCGCCTAGCTTTGGAATAAAATTCTCTTTCTTACATTAAATTTTTATTCCAAAAAAAAATTTATAAAATTTACATAATATTTGAGAATGTTTTTTTATCCGTGTAAGTTGAAAAATAAATTGTTAAATTATCTAAAAATTACTGATTTTAACAATTGAAAAATGATTAATTTTGGCATTGAGTTATAATTGTGAATAAAATCTTAGAAATTACTAAAAACGTCAAAAAAAGTTCAAGTTCAAAAGTTCAAAAAAAGTAACAGATTCAAGAAAAAAAAGTTCTTGAATCTGTTATAAAATGTGTGACGAATAGTGATTCAGAATGTGTTTATTTAGTCAAAATTCAGAATAATTACGAATTTTGAAAATGCAGTACAGTAGATATGTTTTTCTTTTTAATTTCATATCATGTACTATTTGGTAACTATTGCATATTTTGATAAGATATACTTCCTTAGGAATTTCAGAAAAGACGGGAAAATTCTGAATTTATCTGAAAATTGCAAAGCATTCACGAAATAACGAGTAATTGCTGATAGCAAATTTTAAACTGATTGATATTTCAGTTACATAAAAACGGAAATAATTTTCATATTGTTTTCTAACTTTATCTATCCTTATTTATATATAAATTTATAAAATTCGCTTATTCAATGTTTATTATGCTATGTTATTGAATAATTATTGCAGGACATGATCTGGAGTATCAAGCCAGATTTTAACAGTATAGTTTTAATAAATAGGCTGACGTTGAAATACACTTTCGGAGGCGAAAAAAAAAAAAAAAAAAAAAAAAGGTTCAAAACATTTAGGACAATAGGATAAACCATTAGTCCTAAAGATTACGAATTTGATTGCAATTTTTTTCTTAGATAGTGAGTACTCAGTAAGAAAGGTTTAAAGAGGAAATTTTATTAGAATCAATTAATTTTAGACTTAGATTTGTAATGAAAAATTATTCAGAATGTTAACTTTTTTTCTTAATTCCAAAGTTATTATATCTCAAAAATCATTTCTACGCTAAATATAGATTTAAAAAAAAAAAAAAAACTTTTCAGAGATGTCAATTTTATTTCCGTACGAATGTCTCTAATTTTAATAATTTTTTCAAAATATTTTCAGTATATTTTACAATATTTCTAGCGCTTTAATTACTGAATTCATGTTCATTTGCAATTGGGTTGCTATTAAATACAGTTTCGATTTCACATTATCATTGGAATTGAATAAGTTATAAATGAGTAGTCAAAATTAAAAATTGTTTCGATCTTTCCGAATAGAGGTTCAGACTTTTTTTTTTTTCTCGTATACGTAATATAGAGAAAGTATAATAATTGTCAAAAAATTCGAACTCAAGATTTTGATGAATCTTCACCTCTAGACCTTCCTGATTTTGGAAATCTGTGGCGAAGATAATTCAAAAACGTTTTGAGCCAGACGGCTGAAATTTGGTATACGGTTTTACACCATTTGTAAATTTTCTATTAAATTTTGAGCAAAATGTATTCAGAAGTCTGTCTGATCTGCTGTTCGAATATGAGTTAGCACGATAACTACAAAACTAATAGAGCTAGATATAAATCTAAACCCATAGTCCTGTCATTAAGGGCTAACTTTTAAAACCAGAGAATTTTTTTTTATCAACAAGAAACCGAGTAGCATTTTGCAATTTTATCTAAAATTCTATGCATCTCTCTATATTTAGCGCAACATTGTCAGATTTGGATCTGTGTCAATAAGGCTTTAAATACAATAATTATTATAAGATGTTTACCCCGTCCGAGACGCAGGTGGCGATACCTTTTAAATACCTTACATTTGGCTGGCGGATTAACAAATGCCTTCCGTTTATCCAACAGTACTCGAATAATGTCTCGGAAAGTTTCCTTGTATTGAATTTAAGATAACGTTCAATGGGCATGGTGTAAAGTTTGCTAAATTATTTTTCAACAGCCGGACAGGCGCACTTCCCTCTGAATTTGATACTCAAAATTTGATAGAAATCTACAAATTTGTTGTATAGACACCATATATCGATTTTCAGTTGTCGAGCTCAAAGTGTTTTCGAGTTATCTTTGCCACAGACGGACGGACATTTTCCAAAAATGTTTTCCGAATTCAGGGAGGTCTAAAATGTGGAGATTCATCAAATTATCAAGTTCGAATTTTTAAAGATTACAATACTTCTTCTATACATCTTATACAAGAAAGTAAAAAAAAAAAAAAAAAATGAAACAGGCTTAAAATCCAAATAGCAGCATTATGATGTAATAGGGAGCAATATATAAACAATCGACTCGTGTTATCTCAGATCCTATCCACCTAATCAGAAACATTTCTCTGTGAACATTCACTTCAGTTTGGGCATACAGTAATTCGATGCAGTTCATTATTATTTGTGCAAATATTTATTATTTTTAATAATTTTTTTCTTTTCCTTTTTTTCCCCGTTTTGGTTCATAAAGTCGAATAGAACTTGTTCTGCTCATCTCAAACAAAATTCATTGCTCTGAGGTTGAAATGGATCGCAGTAGATTCGACATCTAAAAAATGGGTCGCAATATTTAAAAGAATTGAGAACCCCCTAAACTAGATTTTAAGAAATTGATAAGCGAGGTAATTTGCAAAGCCCGATGTCGGCCGATTGAATTCATGACTGGGTCGTGAAATGACATCTTTCTCAAACGTGTTATAACAACCATTAATCGTACAGAACACATTCTATGATTTAAATGAATATCCGGTCACTCTTGTAATAGGGAAATTGATGTCATTGCATTTTCGATGTTTCAATGAAACGCTCGTGGTGGAAGGAAAGGAAACGTACAGATTATTTTCATCACACCGGCAATGATTATCGACAGATCCGTTTTCCTTGTTCCTCTTTGCGTTTTTATTAATCGGCAGCTGAATCTCTGGAAGATAACACCTGTTCAATTTTAGATCACTGTTCTGCTGTATCATTCGTTTCCTAAACTTGGTAAATAAACTTCGAAAAAGTAAAAAAATTTACTGGAATAACATTTGAACTGAAGCCACGTTGTTGTAGAGAGAGAATTGTTTGCTTTATTTCAAACATTATTAATAGGCGACTTTGGCAACCAGTTGGTTCGCCGGGATTAGTGGCTGCTGAAAATTTCAGTTGTTTACTCAATGAAATATTTTTAAACTTACGATTTTTTTTTATTTATTGACATAACTTGCATTATTTCAAATCTTTTCCGCCAAATTCATTATGCTTTGTATTTCCCTAATTTTTTTTGTATAAATTTTTATATATCCGATTATATTAAAGGAAAAAATAGCAGTTTTTCTAAAGTTGAGGCACTTTTAAATTTTTTTTTACCGGTGATTGATTTCGAACTGAAACCTTAGGCAGAACAATATAATATTTAAAGCATGCCTTGTAGGGGAGTCTACTCATCATCAAAAAAATAAGCCAAATCTTTATATCCTAATCACATAAAGTTTAGTTATATTAACGTCCAGTTTTAAAGCAACACTAGGGCTATTTTTGGAGGGACCTCGTAATTTTGAATCGGGACAGATGACGAGGGCGACACCTGAGCTGGCATCCCCCTCTCCACACCACACCACACATCATGAGCTTACGTACGTTTGGCCCGGACGGATTTAACGTGCACCGGACCCGCTTACACGACGGTTCTTCCGTGGAATCGGGTCTCGAACTAGAAACCCTCCGGTTCCGAAGCCGACACCTTACCACCAGGCTACCGCCCCCCCCCCCATTACTAGAAAATACTAGAATGAAATATTAGTAGCAACACTTGAATCGTTTCAGTTTCACTTCGACGATGAAATATGTTATAAAATACGTTTAAAATAATTTTTAAATTAATCAAAAATAAAAATTATATTGCAAAAAGTTTAGTGTCATTGAGATATAATTTTTTTTGGATTTTAATATGCTGTAAAAATTATTTCTCTACCGTAATATTTTCGTAAGTTATCGCAAAAAAGTGCTAAAATTTCTTAATTTCAAATAAAGGAGGGGGGGGGGTTGTAGGGAAACTACTCCGATGTGAACATTTTCACCCTCCAAAGTATATATATGACAAATTTGGTAATTCTAAATCAAACAACCTGATGTGAAACGCACCAATACACGCACACATGCATATACTCATATGCATGTGCACACATACACTTTAACCTATATTATTAGTAGAGATGGAACTAAAATTGATTTCTTTTGAATGTTCTGTGGTGATTTCGAATGAGTCCTCTTTTGAAAATAATACATTTCAAAATTTCGAAAGTGTATTTCCGACAACTGACATTATTATGTTTCTACTGGTTACTGGAAGGAAGGCAGTCTGTAAGGATTCAAGGCCATTTCGATTAAAATCTGAAAATCGTTTCTATTCAATATTACTTACATAAAGCTCACTGAAAATGGTTTTTGTTGCCTCTTCTATACCATGAGAATTTTCCAATAATTGATAAGTCTCCAGTTATTTGGAATATTGCCAATTATATGGATTATGGAGCACTGAACTGGCTTCGTTCCGCCAATATTATTTATTCTGAGGAAAGCATCATAGTCGAGACTTAATTTTTTAAAATTCAGTTGCTTTTATGGATAATTCAGTCTTAATTATGTCCTTGCGTGGCTGCTTAACATAGATCCAATTTTAAAATTTAAATTATTTTGAAATTGCTGGTTTTATAAGCAGTTGCTTGTTATATTTCATCCCATTAAAATTTATTTAGGTAATTTTTTTTAAAAAAAATTTCGTGTCTAAGAGTTTGATGACATTTAGAATGTAAATTATTGACCCGATTTCGTCCCGGCAGGTCCAAAATATCTTCTATTGGTGATTTTGATATTCAAATTTTTCTTGCTGAATTCATCTTTTCATGCCTTCCACACTATGCATATGAAATTAATTTTCATTTCGTTCACTGCAAATGCCTCCAAATATAGTTATTTTATGACTTTATATTCATATAAGCAATAATTGTGTGAAGTCAAAAGTCTTAGGACCGAAGAAAATTGCTATTAATATGCCTCGCTGTATAAATATCGCACTCTAAATTGTGTGACGTAAATGAAACATGATAAATTTTTCGTTGTACGAATTGAGTTTGGCTTTGATAAACTACACGTGAGTTATAGGGCCGCGGTGGCTTGGTGGCAAGGTGTCGTCTTCGGGACCGAAGGGCTGTAGGTTCGAGACCCGATTTCACCGAAAACTCGCCATGTAAGCGGGTCTGGTACACGTTAAATCCACAGGTCCCAAATGTCCGCTCACTGATGCGGTACGGGATACCAGCTCAGGTGGCGTACTCCTCATCTGACCGCGGTTCAAAATTACGAGGTTCGTCGCAAAACAACCCTAGTGTTGTTTTAAAACGGGACGTTAAAGTAAGCTAAACTAAGCACGTGAAGGATTGTGGGACGAATATCTGTATTTTGAACCGTAATCAAACGACTGGCATATTAATTGAGTAATATTTCCTTTCTCCTAATTATCACATTACAGTTCTCAAAGGAAGTTTGAATCCGATGGATTTTGTGTAGCAAGTTCAAGTACAGGGCGGTTGTGTTCATTTGGGATCAAACCCTCGACCTTGCTTACCAGGATAATACTAATGAATTGATTTACGGTTTGTATAAGCAAGTTATGTTTCTCAGAAATATGACAGTGGAATATAATTTTCTTAATGCGATTTTCTTTAAAAACTTATTTTTTACTTCTCGTATTTGAAAAATAGAGAAATTATTATGATCGCCAAAAAAATTAAAGATTTTGATGAATCCCCACATATTAGACCTCCCTGGGCTCTTAAAATACATAATTAGGCATTATGAATGTCTGTCCATCTGTCTGTGAATACGATTACTTAAAACCGCTTTGAGCTATACGGATGATATTTGGTATATTTACTTAAGATCAAATTTTGAGCTCAATCCATTCCGAGGAAGTCTTGAATGCAACAGAATTCGTTAACTACGAAACGTAAAGAATGACATAATAATGAATAAAATTTGGTACTCTTTTAGCTTCTATAATGTCGATTCTTATGAAATTTTGAATTAAATCATTAAAGTGTTGATTGTCTGTCAGTCTGTGCGCAGCATATAAGCGAAATTCCTTGAATAAATGAAATTTTGTATATAATCAAATGAACATAACTGTAGTTCCGTATCAAATTTTGATTTTAGTCGGTTTGATAAAAAGGCATCCAAAGTACATATTTACCCTATAGATTCCATAAGTCGTATCATTGATTCTCCGCCCCGTCCGAAGGCACCTGAATAAAGAAAACTGAATGACCGGACCGCCTCCACAGCAACACTGGAGAAAACTGTAGTTGAGTTCTTAGGCCACGGTACAACCCTTCCCGAAGGAAGTACGTCTCATCATCGATGGCAGGAGCCAGATTCCTCACCTTTCAGGGTGGCGAGATCCAACCACCATACCGGAAGCATCTCATCCTCTTTTCGAGGTGCCCCCCCGGAGGTTCTATAGATTCCATAAAGATTTTATTCTACTGGATTCATGCAAATATTTATATTTCGTGCCTTTTGTTTGCCAAGGCGTTCGTGGAATTACTCAATATTCGCAATTTTATGCAGGGGAAGAAGGATAACACTTTTACCAATGAGCAGGCGAAAAAGTTTCGGAAAGACTTCTCTTGCTTGTTCTAACGATTAATCGCCAAAAATCCCGTACTAAAAGGCTCTTTCGTAATTTTTATTCTCCACCTGGCATGCGCTACGTAATACCTATGTACGAGGGGTGATCCAAACGAAAAGTTTACAAGGCAAAGGAAAAATTCTTTATTAGCAATAGACACAGGATGCAAATGGTAATTAAGAGACATATGTAGTGGTCACTTCTCTACATAATCACCAAACCTGTTGAGGCATTTATCACACCGCTGGACCAATTTGTTTAACCCTCTTTGGTAACAACAGGTCTCTGGCTATTGAGCCAGTTCTCGGCACCTTTTTGAACATCAGCGTCTGATATAAACCTTGTTTCATATAAGTGTTTCTTCAATGCCGGGAAATGGAAATAGTCACTGGGAGCCTAATCGGGGGTGTATGGGGGTTGGCTCCAGACCTTCCACCTAAACGTTTCCAGCAATCTCTCTGCCCGCTATAAAAGAATGACACCATTTCGCCACCTGTTGTCTACTCATTGTTCGCCCCCGTACAGTTAAACGATTTGTCTGTGAATGTCCGAAAGGGGCACATTCTTGGCCCATAGAAATCGTATCACGGCCACTTCTCTAGACGTCTTGCCATTACTGTCACTATTTCAGATCTCAGTACCAACACTATCTGCTCGAACGACCGGTCTAGGACAATTAGCGCTGTCTGTCTCCACTCTGGGTAACAATATTTCCAAATGCTTCTGCTTGTAAATTTTTTTTTATTTTTTTTTTGGATCGCACCTCGTACATATTTATTAGAGAGTATGCGAGAAAGTTTCGGAGCTATCATACCCACTTTGCTATCTTTTTTTATATAAGTTTTTGCTTGTTTATGAATATGATTTTCCGTTGTACTTTTTAAATAATAATGCTTAAAGATTAATATTCTATTCCTAAATTATGACATCTGCGATGAAAAAGACATTCAAAATGCTCGTTGGACCTATAGCAACCAAATTTATACATAATTGTTTCTTAGATTGTAAGTGCTTCTTACTTAAAGGAGTTTTAAAAAGTTGGTTAGATTTTTATTCAAAATTTGTAATTTAAACATTTTTACTTAATAATCTCGAAGCATAGCACAAAACCATTTTTTTTCATCATTTTAAAATTTAAAATATCAGTTTTTCAATGCTACCAGTTTTATTCCTTTACTGTTTTTTTCTTCCATTGTAATGAATTTTTAAAAAAAGCTCTTAAAATATATTTTACATCTAGATTTTTCATTGTTTCAGTTACTGGGTTTATATTCACAGACATTGCAACGATTTTAAATACATTTTTATGTGCACGTCTTCTTTATTTAATCAAAAAAAATCTCTAAAAAGAAAGTATGGACAAATCAAGTCTGAATTATCGTACTGTGGTGTTCCGGATTAGAGATTCTTAATTGCCATACAATTTTTTTCAATATAATAAATTATTTTGTCTTGGTACTTGCTATTACTTTTTGTTATGCAAGTATTACGCAAGTTTTAGTCTGATATTTGTCGAAACTTAAAATTTATCACTCACGAACAGGTATAACAAATTTATCACAAGTTTTTATCTTCACTGTTTTGATATTTAACTGTATCAGATGTCAAAGGTAATCGAACATGCGATGCGACAAATTGACTTCAACCGATAAGTGTTCTGCGGTTGCAGTAGCAGACGTGGTGTTCTTCCATTTATTACGGGAGATAAAGAATGCATGGATTATCGTAGAATTGTAGATTAAAGTATTAACTTGTATTCCACGCACGTAACTATCGAAACGTTGGCTGCGAAAAGTCTTGTTCATGCCGGCGAAATCCTCTGACTCGTGGGCGACTTTGGCTGCCATCTGCATTTTAAAGACACCCGAGGCGCTGACACGGGGTCTTTCACCTGCACTGTTATGGTTTATGAATGAGAATTATTGCATAAATGTCTGCAAGTCTGAAGAATATTTATGTAATTATTGTCATTCGCTTGTCTGCTCGGTTCTTGGGGAGATAACCTCAAGTTAGAGTGCTGTAAATTTTCCATCAGAATTTTATTTCGTAGCTGAATTTAGATGGATAAAATCTTGTTAGTGAATGCCAGCAAGTCCAAGTCAAATTTCATTTGCTTACGTTGATTTTCTATTCTATAAAAGTGCTTTTATTACGCTTGCGCCTACTTTTATGGAGAAGTAATTCAACCCTCGTTATGGTTTAATGGCGTAAAAGTGTATTCTCTTCGGGTATTTAAATTTAATTAGTGCGATATCATCTCATCTACAAGATTTGGAAGATATTCAAGAAAATTTTAATTTGTCTGGTAATGTCTGTCGTCTTGGCAACACAAGTCGGGCTTTGACCCGACATCTTAGCTAGCAGAGTAAAGGGTGTCCCAAAATTAACGTAAGATTTGAATTGCCACCATTCGTGCAGTTAAGTGTTGGCAACACTATTGACATCTGATAAAACACATTTGACAGCTTAGGGTTAGTGAAAATGAAGCGTTACACGATAGAACATAGAATGTGGCAGAACATAGAATATAAATAAGGATAGATAGAATGTGGCAACTTAAAAACTATACGAATGAAATGCGGTTTGTTCTTTTCATACCCAAATTGTGGATTTATGATAAAGTTTAAGAAAAATCCGACTACAGGAAAAGGCTCTTTTCCAAGATATATACGCGATTTTCTTCTCATTATGTCGACGCTTCATTGTTGAATGTACAGGAAAATCGAGGGAAGAATCTCACATTTTTATTTTTACTGTCAATACTCTCTAGATATATATACTTCAGTCACAAACATCTATCTTCTGTACTACTTAGAAATAAATCGTTATATTCATTTCGACTTAAGCATTTATGTACGATATATTGTATGTATTTAATGCGCTAGTTAGCATTACTATATAATGTTAATTCTTCTAATTATGAATTGAAATTCTAGAAAATTGAGTAAATTCGACTATGGCATGCTTTTGTGAATGAGTAATTTTTGTTACCAAACTATAGAAAACGTGGCAATGTCCAGAGTAGATCTAACATCAGTTTAAGAATGAGTATAAATAGGATAACTGCAGTGAAAACGGATGGATAAGATTGGACTTAATGCTTAATGCAATGACCTTGCACAAAATGCGCAGTTGTGTTGTTTATGCTCACCTTTATTTGCTTCCGAATAGATATCTGCGAAATCATTAACATCGTTTATCTCTGAGAATGACCAACGAATTAAAGGATTTGGTTGGAGATCTTAATTTGAATGGTAGGAGGCATTTTCGGAAAGTAAAGTTTCAACTAAGAAAACGTTTATGTGATCTCGTTGGCAACATGAACTGTAATTTCGAACGTTTCGCTTTTTCTTCGGGGACATTCGTTAATTTCACGCGATTCTAGTTAGTATTTCGATTTCGTATTCCTGATATTTAGAAAATAAAAAAGTTCAGGCTGCCATATGCGTGGTATTCCATGGATACAAAAAATTCAAACAGATATCGAATTTCGAAGCTTCTTCATCTAGAGACTTGGAGCGATCATGATTGGCATCGACTTGCAAAAGTGTCATTTATGTTTTTTCCCAATATTATTTGACGTACATTGGAAATTTCATTGAGATGCGTGTCTCCTTGAAAGTTAAGTGATGTCCAGCCAGAATAATTTTGATAAACACACGAACTTCGTTTTTATCATTTTGCTTAATGAAAACTACTTACAATATTCACTTCATTCTAGAAATGTCTGTTTTGCAGTGTTTTATTTTTACTTGTTTCAGTACTTAGAAATAATCAAAGATCCATTGAAATGAATAATGAAGATCCATTGAAATTATAAATCCTGTAGTCATAATCAACCTCATCAAATCATAAATCCAGTTGTCAGTTTGGTGGTATTTTTCTCAGTTGTGATGTCAAAATTCTGATCATAATGGCATAAGTTGAAATCCCAATTTTACCGAATCTGTTAGTTAACTGCCACCTTTGTCATTTAACCATTTTTTTATAATTCTAGATCTAACAATTTTATAGTTTCCAAACAGGACTTGGTCTTATAGATAGATCCATTTAAGCTTCATGTTATATGTTGGCTCCATTACGGAATAAGTTTTTGTAAATTAGCCAGTGATCCCCTATGTACATATAATAACATAATTGATTGATAAGTTCGTTATGTGCATTCTTTTTCGTCATTATTCCTAATAATATATTGTTATTTCACCGACAAGACTGCATAACTCCAATGCTCCTTTATACTAATATATTCCCGCTAAATTAGAGAAGCGTTTGTTTCTGGACTTAAGGTCTTGCTATTGCTACTTAGAAAATTTTGATGTGTCTAAGCACTTTTGAGTTCCGTTCAACAAAATATGCAAAAGAAAATATATTTGATCCACATTGATTTATACCTACAGAATTCGGCATTGTAGGTGTTTTCTTAATTGATTAATAATTTCAAAAGACATGCAGGGCCAAATATGAATATTTACACTGTGGTATCTGTTTTCTATTTACGTCGTTTCTGGTAATAGTTTTTCATTACCAGTTAAGTAATTAGTATGTAATTATCTGTTTAAGTCTGATATAATCATATAAAAAGAAGAAAATATTGTTAAATATCTTTCGGATACAGAAGATAAGATCTTCATTTAGATTACGAAAGATAACGTCATATGGGTTTTTTTTTTCAATTCATTTCTTAATTTGTACGGTAACTGCGAATGAATGGCATTAAAAAATTGTTAAAAAATAAAGTGATTTCGCAGGTATCTGCATAAAAGCATTTATTATTGCTTTAGCTATATTTCATTCTGTTCACTCTTTATGAAATTTTGTTATCCTCCACCTGTATGTCAGAATTGTTTTTAAAATTGACGCAATATGTTGAAGGTGTATCATATTGGTATTATTTTTCTCATATTAATAAAAGTATCGGGCAAAAATACAGGACCATCTATTTAACAATTAACTCTAAAACAAACAACGAATGAAAAACTTTCTTTAAATTTATAAAAGTACAAGTTTTTAATACTACAAGAAATATTTAAATAAGACTTTTGCTCTGCGTTATAGGTTAATCGCTTGACCGTTGAAATTTAAATGTAACAAAGGATGTCCTCGGTGATTTTCGAAGTTTGACTATCGATCCTGTGAAATAAATTTTTCAATGAACTCAATTCATACTTTTTGGTATAATTTTTTTTGAACATAAACTTTGAAAGGAAGAAAACTCACTGATTTATTTTGAAAATAATTGTTGTACAGTAGGTTTCGAATTGTTTTTCTCGCTGAAAAAGCAAATTATTGTTCACGTATGGTTCTCCGGGGTTATCTATTGGATAAATATTCCAATAGATAAATCATATTTATCTGCCTAGTTTCGGGTCGTTAGCTCATGCTTTTGTTGCTACACACAGGTACAGTGCCACAACTGCCGATCTATTGGTAGTTGTAACAATGCTCTGCTTTATGTGAATAACCCTGTAGAAATTTTACTAGAGACGCATTGAAACGAAGATTGATTGGTGAAACATATCATATTCAGGTAGCGAAACTTTCGCTCAATCTCTGATTGGACTACACTTTAAATGAAAGAAATTATGTTTGATCACTGATGACCAATGTGGTACTCTATGTGCTTGCATTATTAGTGAGCATTTTCATGCAGAAGTTGTTTCAAGTCGCTACTTGTTTCGTAATTGAAGTCATTAAAAAATGGCAGTTATGGAAAAAATAAGTTAATTCGTGAGCGATCAACTGCGTTTGAGCATGAAAATAAGAGTTGACTCATGAGTGGTCAACAGTGAGTTAATAAAACATTTGATTGCTTAAAACGAAGAAAACTGCATTCTTTTTCAATGTGTTAGAAAATATTTTTATGTCTGGCCATTTTTTGAATATTAATTTTTCCATTGCTATATCTTTTTATTTTGCATTCAATTTATATATATATACATCCGAAGTTCTACGTTCAACTAGCCACACCAGTTACCGGATGTGCTTTTTCTGTATTTATTTATTTTTTGCACGATTATTTCTCTCTCTGAAACAACAAAATCTCAGCTAGTGTTACGTAATAGAGACAGATGGTTTCAGAAGCCACACTTCCAGATTTTATACCCAACAATCAGACTTCGAGAAACGCTGAATCACAAAGCTGTTGCTTTGTCAGATGACAAATTCCATGATTTCAGTTTCCTGCGACTCGCTGCCGTTGATGCGTCATCCTTCTTTAATATTATTGTCATCGTTAGCCTCTTTGTCATTGCAAAACAATAGAGATGTATCGTAATGTTATAAAATTTGTTCGCAGGGTTTTAGTTGGAGCTGTTCTCGCATCTTCTTTTGAGAAGCTATGATAAATAACTTCACTTGGGACACGACTTTAAATTTTGTCACTGATATTTTTTATTACTGTTACACGGGGAAAAAATTACCTCTTTTGTATTAAGGTTTAGTCGTTAAAGTCTTTTTTGATGCAACTGCAAGTTTATTCTTACTCATCATTGTGTTAGATTTTTTAGACGGTTTTTTTTTCGTGTTTTAAATAAAAATTTCAATATTTATTTGGTAGATCACACTGATTTTAGCTTTGAAATTGTCTTGGCTCTTTATTTTAATTGAAAGGGATAAAAAAAAGTGTTTTAAATTAAGAGGATTCTATGTCTTTGATTCCTAAAAATGGCGAAAGCGATTTCGTATTTAACGTAAAATGGACAATATGTACTGCATTTCTATCGGAAAACTGATTAAAATAAGAAAATTATTATTATTAGTAGTAGTTAATGTGTTCAACTGTTTGATTTCTTTCATTCTGAATCAATTGAATTATAAGAAAAATCGTATGAGAAATTGTGCGAACGAATTTGAGATTGCAACTACGATATTTGTTATTACCAACAATGCAAGAATCTTAATCCTCAGAATATCCTGGACATTTTAAGGCTAAATATGGAATATAAAAGTTATTTGAATGTTCTTTGTCTAAATATTTTGAGATATCTAGACATTTTATAAAATGACGAAAGCAATTTAGATAGGTATGAAAAAAAAAGTAGTGTTTCAGAATTTATTTGAAATATCTGCATTCGAAAGAAATACAAATGTTATTTAGAAAATAAAAAAATAAATGCGCCATTAAAAGTCTTTCATTTTCTTTTACATATTTTACTCAAAAGCTATTCAAAATAAGTTTGTGCCTTTCATATTAAAGAAGAAAAGAAAGAAAAGGGGGGAAGAAAACCGAACTTATTTGCATTATTAAAAATTCATACTTTACTTTTATCATTTGGAATTTTGGAACTATTATTTCTTTGGAACTGTGCTAAATATTGACAGTTTTATAATGTATTTAAAAATACCTTGGTGTTGTATGGAATGAATCATGAAATTATGCCATATAAATATTCTAATATATATATATATATATATTGGAATATTTATACGCTATAAAGTATATAAGCTGTTTGTAAAATGCTTACAGTTAATTATAAAGTAATAAATTTATAAAGTTTGTACCTTTGGTGTGTTAGGTGTCGTATTAAAATTTAAAACCTGGATTAAAAAAAACACCGTAAAAATTGTTATTGTATCTTCATCGTAAAAAAAATCATTATATCGTTATTCACTTAATATATGTGTAAAAATTTATTCAAAATGTTTTTGAAGATTATTTTTAAATAATTTTTTCTTTGTGTGTGAACTAGAAGAAACTAAGATTTCAGAGTCAAAAATGCACATCAGATAATGACATAGAACACTATATACTTTTTGGCAAATCTAGATTTGCCAATTATTCTTCGTTCTGAAATTTTTTTTTAATAAGGTAAAAAAAAAAATAATTGTATCACTATTAAAACAAAATTGGGGTGACTTGCATAATTTGTCTTTGAAGTCTTGTCGATTCTTGTTGTTTACGAAGTCGGAAACGCAAACTTGAGAATTACAAAACATTGTGTTATTAAAATACATAAATCAAAAATAATTGCAAAAATTTTTGGAAGATTTTGATAGTTATCTCAGAAACCTTATTGGCTCTTGTGAACACTAAACTCTCTTACTAAATCGAAAATGAACACTAGACGACATAAAACGTCTTTTTGTCGCTATTAAATTACATGAGTTGAAATCTTTGCAAAAAGTTTTGAAATATTTTCGTAGTTGTCTTTACAAAGTAGAACTACAGGTAATGATCTCAAAACTTTCTCACATACTTTGTAATAAAGTTTTTATCTCAAAGAATGCCTTGCGCGGCATTGACGTATAATAGTTGTGAAATACTAATTTTTGGCGTGAATTTAGAAAATTTACTGAATTTATCGTGTTATCCTTGGCGAGTTTTTTTTTTGAAAATTAATCTTTGGCATGCGAATAGTATCCGAAATACGAATTTGTTTTAGACAAGTTTTTCCCAACCAGTGGAAACAAAAATTCGACAAAAAAAAAAAAAAAAAAATCACAAAATTTCATACCAAATTTGATGTATTTCATTCATTCTGTTTTTGAGTTTATCGTATTCACATATATTTAAATGCACATACCGAAAGCCGCTCAATTCTTTATTGTATTTGGCTCAAAATTGAACAGATGTACAAGTAATAGATATTAAATCTGTGTACCAAATATTAACTATCTAGCTCTCTTCGCTTTGTACTTATCGTGTTCACTAATATTCGAACAGACGGACTTCCTCTGAACATAATTTACTTAAAATTTCATAAAAATCTACGCATTTGGTGTAAAGACCTTATACCAAATTTCAACCATCTAGCCCAAAGCGTTTTTGAGATGTCTTTGTCATAGACAGACAGACATTTTCCAAGAATGTGTTTTTCGAACTCGGGGAGAAAAAATCTCGAGTTCGAATGTTTTGATCATTACAAAACATTCTCTATACTACGTATACAAAAATGTGATGATGCTTGCTTGAAAATGACGTACAATACTTCACGTCTTCCTAGTTTTTTAATATCCCGAAATCATCTTTCGCTAATTTATCGAGAGTTTTCGCAAGAAAAAGAATGTCATTGCGTCTTTATATTAAAAAAACAAAACACACAAAACAAATGAATTAGTTACAATTTTTTTTTCAAGTGCATGACTGGGTTGTTTTTCTTTTTAACCTTGAGATATCCAATCGAAACCTGAGAAGATGTGTTAGCATGCACTTAAATAAGCGATAACGTCTCTCTTGATTTGATCGCACGTCAAAAATCGATGGTTAATCTACCTAAAATTCGGCGTCCATTGTTTCCAGGTGCAACCAGTATAGAGGAATAACTTGTGGATATTAGAGTACCGAGAAGGTGTGTCTGTTTTGGATCGTTATCTGTTGTCTCTTTCCGACTTTGAAACCTTATCGTTTGTTTGCAAAGAGGAGTTGCTGGTTGCTTCACTTAATGATGGTTTATCACGCATTTCAGCTACGTTTTTTGAACAATCGAAGAAGGCTGTCTATCTTCTGAATTTTAAAATCTGAACATTTTTAACAAAACTTTTATAGGTTGACTTAGCATTAAGCATAATGTGACATGCATGATTAAAAATCTTGCGAAACGTTTTACATGGTAGACCTTTTGAACTAAATAGATAATTTTTAACGATAGTTACTTCTTGGGATATTTAGAAATTTTTCGCTGGATTTTTAATTAAAAACTAGCTAAGTTTAGAGGGGTTTTTTCGCTCTTTAGCTATATTGACACTAGATTTACGTGGACTAGTCATACCTATTTTTAATGAAACTCGTCATTTTGACGGGTAAAGTAAATTGCGATTCTTGGAACATAAATCTTTTTAATATAAATACCAATAATAAAAACTGTTCATGACAGTTACACATTATATAACTAGTATAATCTATAAATTACACGCGGCGCTACAAAGCTAGAAAAATAACAATCAACTGTAGGAATAGACATGCGTAACGTGTTTACACATATAATTTGCCAAAATCGAATGCTCCATTCGACAGTACTTGTGAATGGATATAGGTATATGCTTACGTATTCTGTCTTGATTTGATTTGTCTTGATTTGAATTTGTGCATTTGTGTTATGCTGCGAATACGAAAATCTACATTTTTATAATTAACAAGTCCTAACGGTATAAGTCTCTGTCTCTCTGTTTCTCTCTCTGTTTCTGTCTGTTTCTCTCACAAACAAACACACACAAAAGAACTGCTAATATAATGAACCCATCAATTGTAACACTTTGTTTTCTGATGTATTTAACACTAGAATTATGTATCCATCAAAGTGACGTGTTCCGTAAATCTAGCGTGTGACAAAAATCATTTTTACGTAACCTTCAAATATAAGCTTTTCAGTTATATCAATTTCATTTCTCTACCATTTTTTCTCTAATGATAATATTTTTAAAGTATTGTTAAGCATATATTACTACATAACTGTTCATCATTTTAATTATTTTAAGTTCTTGGTTTATACTCATGCACGTTGCGACATCATTAAATAAATTTTTTGTGTAAAAGTTAACGTTGCTAAAATTAAACAATTTTAAAGAATAATATAAAAATCTCAAACTTTATCATTTTACGTTTTGAAGAAGAGGCCTTAGATCCTTGCCACCTCTATTATTTTTCTTTTCGATACAGGCTTTTAAAAATTCGATCATTTTAAAGCTGGATTTATTTATTAAGAAACAGTATTCATGTCATCTGGTGGATGCTTTAATCAATTTGACTGTTTCGTTGAAAAAGGATATACATTATCTTTTTTGTATTCCATTTGCATTTTATGCTAGCTGTTATTTATTTATTTTTTCCATTACTGACAAAAATTACTTAGAAAATATAATAATTTTTATACGTTACTTACAAAATGTTTTTACTGACATTTTTTTTTTTTATCAAGCGACATATAAATGTGTTATAAAATATCAAAACTTTGCTTTAAACCCAGTCTAGTAAATTAAGAAGATACTTTTCAGTTAGCCGGGCACAAGCGAAAAATCGCCAAAATAGGTTGCCAAGATCTGCGCCAACTTGCGTACAACCTAACGCTAAAACTTTCTAGGTACGTATTTTTTTTTTCAGGTTTAATCGTTAATCGTTCAGGTCAGGTTTAATCGTTTGCCCGAGTGCCATACGTGCATCGATTTATCGAATTTTGATAGTTGTAAGCAAAAAATAAACCATTCATAACGGGTTATAATTCAATATTAAAACAATTATTTCGAATACATAGATAAGTCAAGTATTCAGTGGATTTTCATTTTAACCAAAATAAGAAAATATTCCCAAAATAGAAGGTGCCATCTTATTAGGTAGTAAAGAAAATAAAAGTTAAGTGGTTAAATTATGTGGCGTTTTTCGTTTGCACCCGGGTAACTGAAAAGTACCTTAATGGAACTAAGAACTTTATTCTTTTATATTATTTTCATCAAATTTAACTGGCACGCAAAACTCAGCTTAACCGAGAAATTTAACTTATTCTAAGTCCGAATTTAATGAATGGAATAATGAAAGCAAAAATACAGATCCCGAATTAGAAGCGTCATATTTTTGCCAGTGGCATCATAAATTGCTGCAAAAATATTGCAATTCATCCCTATAACTTCTTTCCTGAAGGTTTTTATGAAGTGTTTTGGACGGTTGTGTTCATCTGTCAACTATATGGACGATGCTGCTTTAAATCAAGCTCTGATATAATTCAAAGTTCTTGTCGCAGCCCACCGTTGAGTAAAACATTTGATCTTTGCCAACTGGCGAATACTTTTTAGGCCTCCTTTTGCATGAACTAATCTGCCTGCTTCGTGGCATAGTCTTAGATAAGGGATAGGAAAGGATTGATTTCGTATTGATCGTTTTACACGTTATTTTAGTCGAAAGTAATTTGTTAGTAATTCGAAGAGGTCATATTGGTAAGAAGATTGAGGGTAAAGTATAAAAGTCCTAAATTAATTATAAAAGATAATTTGTTCATATAGACTCTTAATAAGAAATTATTTCATCTGATTCATCAAAAGTTGACGCTTAAAAAGTTCATTACTTTTTCTCTGCAAAGTGATGAATTCTCTTGTAAATAAGAAAATTATGAATAATCTTAAGTAGCTGATTTAGATGAATGTTTTGTGATTAATAAATAAAATGTATATATGTAATAATTTCAAATTAAGTACCTCTTAAAATAATTTCCTAATCGTTCGAACTGTCTTCACTGTAACTTTAACTTGTAATTACACAGGTTATTCATTTTTCCATGGAATCAAAATGCGTATTCTTTTTAAAACTATGTAAATTCGATTCTTTCTCACGCTCTCTCTCTCTCATTCTTTTCTACTGGTTCGCCGCTCTGCTCTCCCCACGACCTGGATAAGGAAATGTGGACGGAAATTAAAAATTGGATTATGTCCATGAAATTATAATAAATAAAAAGCGTTAAAAAACTCAACTGTTTCTTAAATCCAATTTTACTTATATATAATATGTGTAAAGACATGCTTGGAAAAAAGAGCCGTGGATTTCTTTAACGATTTTTATTCTTCGTAATTTTAAGGAAATAACAAAATTTTTAAAAGGTTTTTTTTTTTTTTAATGCACGTTGCAGAGAATCGAATGGGAAGGCAGAAAGTAGGAAAAAGAGAATGTCAAAAAGTGTTTGGAACTCATAGCTTTTAAAAAGAATTTTCAGATGCAACATTTTGTTCCGTGGGAAAAATAATAGATCATGCAAGTTGGTAGTTAAAGTTACAGTTAATACAGAGTTCAAATGTTTAGGAAATAATTTTTTACACTTAGATAAATGAATTAATTAGAAATTATATAACGCTATTAAGATTTGTTACATGAATCTTTTATTTTTAATGAACAACATTTTTCGATCAATTGGCTCATTGAGTGTATTTATTATATTTAATGTTAATTAAATTTTTTTTGTATATCTTGATATTTAGATTCGTATAGGAAAAAAATTTTAAAGCATCAAACTATGACACACTAAAGCTGTGTTTATTTTAATGGCCTTACACCTATTCTGTTTCTAAGCATGTCAAATCTCATGACATCGTAGCATTATTGAAACTGTAATTGTTCGTTTCATTTATCTTTTTACTGTAGTGACACTGTATCGTCCTTTCCTTGTTTTTTGCATTAATTGCGGAGATAATAGAATCTTTCTTCTTTAGCTCTCAAACACGAAAGAAAATCAAATGATTAAATATTTAACTATGAAAAGGTATTGAATTTCATTGTAAAAATGGAAAGTATTTCTCAAAACGGTTCTAAAATATTTTTTTAAATAGCTGCCAAAATTCTTAGTGAAAACAGATCTCCCTCAACTCAATTGGTATAATTTGAAATCGAATTTTTTTTAATCTTCGCCTTTTCCGCCAATAGTGTCGTCAAGAAAATTACAAAATCAAAATGGTGCATTAAAGAAATGGAATACCATTATTGAATTACTATTCTGACAGTATTTACTAATGCATCAGAAATTAATATTAATACTTATTATTCAACCAAAGTCCAGCTGAACAGCATAACGAAATTCGCCATTCAAGTTCTAAAATAAGCAGTAAGCTTTCCAGTCTTGCCGTCATTTCTAGATGGAAATTTTCAACAACAATAGTAATAAATGTTGGATTAATTTTGAAAATTCGTAGAATTTAAAACAAGCTTGTTATATTGCATATCGGAAATCAAAAGTATAGATTTCATCTGTCGGGTGATATCAGGTTTCCTCGTTTCCACTATTTCTGCAACGACGAGTTACGAGGAGAAAGAACGGAAGAAAATATAGCTAATTGAGCAATTAAGCACCTTTTATATGTATAATGTAAAAACATAATTTTTTAAGCAGCAGCGTGGCCGAAGAGAGAAGGCACTTTTGAATCTTTAAAACTTCCCATTTATTCCATTCAGGGAGGCATAATTTATGAACAAGAGGCGACGGAATACGTCAATCCAAGATCGAAAAGAGCTCAAAATATTTTTCCCCATTGATTTTATACTATGAGTTTCTGATGGGGATTCTTTGACACGTGAAGACTTCGGAAAGGGAAATATAGGTATTTTTTAAAAGAATTTGCTTAGCACGACCGATTTTCATCCCTTCACTCGGAATGTGTGAAAGTGTTGATTAAATCAGTTGAACAGAGCTCGTGTGGCATTAATTAAATAAAGGTGGAATCGGATCAAGAAATAAGACCATTTTAGAATGAAGTTAATGAGTTAAATTAAGATAAAAATTAAGAAATTAAGTTTTAATTAGATTTAAAAATATCATTACACACATATATAAGTTAAATATTGGGGAAGTTAAATAATTTTTCAGCTCCTAACTTCTAAACTATTTTAGTTATCAAAATATTTTTAGTACAAAAATATTTCATTAATGTGAGACAAAATTTCGCCTTATTTTTTTTTTCTGTCCTCAGATGTTATGAGGATATGAAAATTTCAATATCCCTTTCATTTATAAGCCCTTTGACCTTAATGGTTCGTGTGCGAACTCGGCCGAAATGTTCACCATTCCATATTTCTCGTTCATTCAAATTGGATAAAAATTACGCAGATTATTTTGTTAATATGTTAACATGGGCAAAGTGTCATATGTATGCAAACATAATTTTGCAGATATGTGGCCAAAAAGAATTTTTTAAAATTTTAACTTCGATTTATTTTACCCTTGAAAGCATAATTTGTTCAAGGAAGAAGCTATGATAAAAAGACAATTGTTCACATCGCAATACAAGAGTGAAGTGACAGAATTTTTCCCTACAGTGATTTCATTACGATTTTGTTGACATGTGTTGACTTAGGAATTGGAATCTTATGTATCTTTGAAGCACTTGAATAGATGCCAGGGATTCGTATTCCTTCGCTCGTGGTGTGGGAAAACAAAGAAAAAGGAATTTTTTAGAGCTTATGTTGGCAATAATGAAATAAAGTGGGATTTGGGTCAAGAAATACGAGAATTACAGAATAAAGTAATATGGGTTAATGTAAAATAAAAATTAGGAAATTACTTAAGATTTAAATTGGATTAAAAATGGTCGTTACATGTATTTAATTTTTAACCCATTTCACTCGAATGGTGACTCTCAGGCACGATTTTCAAGACGGTGCATCATTTTGACGCTTTATGTTTGTTAAAAAACCTACAGAATTGTAAAAAGACGAAGATTAATTTTTCGGGAAAATTCAACTTAAAACAATTTATATATAAATATTATATTTTGGTGCAATAAATGACCCCTTGTATTAAGTAAATAATTATTCATCGAATTATTTTTCGGAGTGCAAAAGGTTAAAATATAAGGGGCATAGTCGGGGGATATCTGAAGAAACTTTTCGCAGATCGTATTATCATACCATTGGGATACACATTATTCCTATAAAAGAACTATTTAAATAGTTTTAAAGAATTGTTTAAAGTTTAAAAGAATAACTGAATTGATCTGTTATTTACCGTTTAGACTGGAAGCTCATTAGCTAAACAACCAGTTGAAGAAAATAAAATGCCGAGAACAAAATTTAAAAAAATATATAAAAAGTGTTTTTTATTTAAGAAAAATAGCATCTCTATTTTATATAATTAATTTACTAAATGGACTTTTTAAGAAAAATCGCATCTGCATCATTTTAAAAGGATTGATATATTTGTAATAAAACAATTAACGTGTTAAAAACATTATTCCGTATGTCCCAATTAAAAGACTTCGAGGCTGTCTAAGTTGTTTAAACTAAACTAACTTCTGCGATGTTTACCATACCTACTTTTCTAGAAAGAATTTCAAAGGGATACTTTTAGGACAAACTTTTTTGACACTAACCATTCCGAACTCCCACCCCACCCCCTTCCTTTCCGTCTCCGGCGACCAGTCGGCTCCCTTCTGCGCATTCAGTTTTCAACAAAACAGTTTCCCCTCATCTATTTTTACGAAAGAAACCGTTTAGTATTTCTGGCAACATCTCGCACTCCCCGCTAATAAAGCTCGCCTGCCACTGGCCTTGACGCACAACACATGTCTTGTCCTTTTTCATTAAATCTGCGCCCTTACATCACTCATTTCTCTTTTTCTTTTCCCTCCCTTCCTCAACTTTTAATTCTTTACACTTCTGCGTAGTATTAAAAAAAAATCTAATTTGAAAGAACGCATGCATGAAGCATCTCCCAAGTTCGTATTAGCAGAGTGACCAAGATTCTTGGACTGCAGCCCGGCACTCTTTAAATATTGGGGAAAGGAATCCAAATTGGAACGCAGCATCGAAAACCGGAACAATCCTGGTTGACTTAATGTCAGTTTATTGGTCTGTTGACACTGATGACAGCACAAATTTACACAACGAATTTAACTGTATTTCAAGAAAATACGGTATAGAATTGGGTTCATTTACTAAATTATTGTGATTATATTCTCTCTATATAATACAATACGAAAAAAAAACCCTCTTCATTATCTAATTTAAACAATAAAATTAATTCGTCCTGTTTTACTTTTTTCGTATGCGAAGAATATGAAGAACTAGTGAGAATCATCGCCGCAAAACCTCATCGCGTACTCTCTAATAAACTTGTTATGCCAGAAAACGCCATACACGGCATTGGCGTTGAGCATTTTTACTGAATCTATCATGCCATCCTTGGCGAGTATTTTGGCGATTAATCTCTGGCATGCTGATAATGGTATCCGAAAATCGAATTTACGCTTTACACATTTTTCTCAATCGATTAAAGCAAAAATTTCACACAATTGCATCTGTAGTCACAAAATTCCAAACCAAATTTGATATATTTGAGTCTGTGTTTTTGAATTATCGCGTTTCCATGTTTCTGAAAGTACAGACCGACAGACAGTCTACCTCTTGTTGTGTTTGGCTTGAAATTGGACAGAAATCCGCGCCAAAGATGCCAAATCTGTGTATCGATTTTTATACATCTAGTTCTCTTCGTTTTGCATTTATTGTGCTAACTTGTATTCGAACAGTCGGGCAGACAGACTTCCTTTTAATGGATTTTGCTCGAAATTTAATAAAAATCTACAAATTTGGTGTATAGACCATAAACCAAATTTCATCCGTGTAGCTCAAGGCGTTTTTGAGGTATCTTTATACAAACAGAAATATCCCCAAAACGTGTTTTTCGAGTGAGCTCGAAAACACGGAGATTCATCGAAATCACGAGCTTGAGTTTTTTGACGAATACGATACTTTCCCATCGTATAACTCAAGTAAAAAGTAACTAACTATTCTAGTTGCGACGGACGCCCTGAAAGTTCATGACTTTGTGCAAGCTGTTGGAAGTCGAAGCACGCTTTCCGTGCGTTTATTGCATTGTCATGGAAACAGTGTCGAAGTTTATGGCATATCAAAAAAATTAATGGCTCCCCTCTGTCTGCTGAGGAGAGTGACGCTTTCAGGAACTCTGCGAGAATGTAACCCATTTCCGAATGTCGCAGACAGAACACTGGCATCGATGCTCTGTTACAGCTTTGTTTTATTCTTACATTATAATTTTTTTTTGGCTAGCTTCACGATTTATTCAGTTTATATCAATATACTGTGATTTTCTTTTGTCTTACTATTAGTCTGAATCTTTTATTTCCGGATTCGATATACCGACATGCTTTATATTTGTTTGACAGATTTATACTTTCTCCTATACATAGTATAAAGTATAGTAATCATAAAAATGCAAATTCGAGATTTTGCCTAATCTCCACGTTTGAGACCTCTCTGAATTCAAAAAACACATTTTTAGAAAAAGTCCGTCTGTCTGTCTGTGACGAAAATAACTTAAAAAACGCTTCCAGCTAGATGATTGAAATTTGGTATATGGTCTTTACATCAAATTTGTAGATATCTGTCAAATTTTAAGTAAAACCTGTTCATAGGAAGTCTGTCCGGCTTTTCAAATATAGGTTAGTACGATAACTATAAAACGAAGAGAGCTAGATACATGAAATTAAGTATACAGATTTCACATCTTTAATATAAACGCCTGTCGAATTTTGAGCTGGTTCCATCCACGGTTTGACTGTTAATCTGTACTTTCAAAAATATGTAAACGCAGTAATTCAAAAAAGCAGTGACTTAAATATATTATATTTGGTATGAAATTGTGACTACAACTGTAGGTTTGTGTTAAATTTTTGTTTCGGCCGGTTGAGAAAACGTGTCTCAAACACAAATTCGTTTTTTGGATGTTATTAACCGCATACCAGGAATTAATTGCCTAAAAACCCGCCAAGGATGAGAAGATATATTAAGTAATGATGCTAAATTCACCCCAAAAATTAATATGTTGTACGTCATTGCCATGTAAGGCATTCTCTAGCACTGCAAACTCATTAGAGAGTGCGAGAAAATGTTTGGGAGACAACTCCCGCTGGTTGAAATAAAGGAAATGAATTAAAATTGACTAGTTGAATTCAATGACCAGTTGTTCGTCAACCATATTAATATTATTGACTTAGTAACACCTACTTTGTTGAACTATGTCTTAGCAGACCAAATGAAAATATTGTTTTGAATTATGCTTGTATAATAAACATAGCATTCTTAATGATTAGCTCTGCACTATTAAACACAGCATTATTATTTACTAGTTCTGTACGCAAAGTGCCGAGGTTAATTAACGAAATATGTTTAGTTGCTGGGGGCTGTGAGCTTATTTCAAGGTTTTTCGATTGGCGAAATTTCTCAAAAATTGGTAAAGATAATTCGTTACCGGCGACCGTTAATGACATTTCGAGAGGCATGTGCTTTTGTAGAAAATAAAAAGCGGCGCTGTTTTACAGTGATGGGTTAGTTATATTAACGTCCCGTTTTTTAAAGCAACACTAGGGCTATTTTGGGACCGACCTCGTAATTTTGAATCGCGGTCAGATGACGAGGATGACACCTGAGCTGGCACCCCCTCTCCACACCCCACCACACTACACCAGCGGGAGGACGTTTGGACCATTTGTTTAACTTGCACCAGACCCGCTTATATGACGGTTTTTTGGGGGAATCTGGTCTCGAACCTGAAACCCTCCGGTTCCGAATCCGAGACCTTCCCACCACGCCACCGTGGCCTCTTTTACAGTGATGGGAGTGAGCGACTCTGACGTGCTTCCCCCCCCCCCCCCTGTGGGGAAGATACAATGAAATAGTGCTTTTGAGGTTTCTTTCGAAAGACTGGCAATTAGACTGGTGATCAGTGATAACTTATTTTGCATTACATTAAAAAATAGTACATACATAATACATATTCAGATTGAAAGAAAATTTGAGAGATTCGAACCGCTTGTCGAAGATATTGTAGCACAAAACTTTAGGCCTTCGTATGACCTTGTATAAGTTTCTAATTTTTTTCTCTCTTTATATAGCTTACTTCTATGTATAACTTGCTGCCGAAAAATGTATTTAATATTATTGCTCCGCGAGTGTATGCAAACCCACTAACTAAAATATTCAAGTATTATTATAAAATATTTTTAATTTTTTATAAATATATTTCAGTTAGGAGAAACTGCTCAAATAACGTTAGTATCACAGAAAAGCATATTTTTAAGATTTTATGTAAGTGTAAAAATTACTGTAAATTTTTCCGAAAAATTTGAGGTAATTTGTTCCGAAATTATTGGAAAAAAAATTTAAAATTTCGATTGATTTTTAATGAATGCAACTAAAATTTTGAAAAAAAACCATCTCTTACCCATTTATCTATTACCTAAGAAGAAACTACATGCCAAATTTGGTTATTTGACCAAAGATGTGTTTGAACAATGAACGGATAATATACTTGCTTGTAAGCATTATCCTGTTTAAAAAAAAAGCTCAGAAATATTGTCTTCACTCTATAAATTATACATTATCGCATCGAAAATAAAGTTCTGCTAATTTTTGTGCCATGTTTGTTAAAAAAAAAAACTGTTTAATTATTCGTTTACATCATTTCTAGCCCGAATAAATCTAGATGGATGCATATTTGAAATACTATAAATATCATGCAGCAGCATATGAATAGTGGTTTCTGAAACTTATGGTTTTAAATATACTAGCCATAATTATCAAAATTCAAATCTTATGATTTTCATTACATTATCTTGTATTTTAATATGTAGGATATCTATAACTGAAATTTACTTATTTAGTGTGGTTTATCGTAAAAATTAACTTGTTAAAGTTAGCACACAATGCTATAAAATGGAATTTCATTCTTAGAAAAAA